>CM060322.1:38377173-38387173 GCA_030674155.1 Stramonita haemastoma
GTTTGTTTATACACACAGGCTGTTTGGTGTGATAGTGTGCTGTTTGTTTATACATACAGGCTGTAGAACAGGCTGTGTGGTGTGTATGGTGTGCTGTTTGTTTACGCATAGCCTAGTAGGCAGATAATTAATGTGTGGGTGATGTGACCAATGTGAGGAGCAATGTGGGTTACGTCAACACAGAAAGAGGTTTGGAGTGTAGACCCTGCTGACTCCACTCCTCCCAAAGTCTTTCAGATCAGACAGTAAACCGAGGTCCTGTGTACAAAGGCACCCTGATCAGCTTGTGCACACATTAAAACCTGTTCAGCCTTTCGAAAGAGTGGGCCATTTCATGCCCATAGAAACAGAGGACAAATTTCTGTTAAAAATGCATGCACCCTGGTGTGTTTGGACACCATGCAGAAGTTGGAATGCAACTACTTAAATGATGGTGGGGAAAAGGTTGCATATGCAAATCTCACATTGGTGATCTTCAGAGCTCTATCCCAGGAACAAAAAAAAAGAAGAAACATAAAAAAAAAGAACAACAATCGGGTTGGTGTATGGAGTAAGTTAAGGCCTTAACTTCATTACTTATAAGTCCTACCATGAGAATATGTATACACCAAGGTTTGCGATGTGCCAGTACACATATAGCATGTGGTTCACAGATGAAATCCCTTCCACAGTGTTGTGGATCTATCTATGTGTAAGCCAGATCTATAGACCATGTGGTCAGATTAAATCCTCACGCGTAGCCAGATCTACAGATCTATCTATGCGTAGCCAGATCTACAGACCATCTAGCGTAGGCCAGATCTACAGATCTATCTATGCGTAGGCCAGATCACAGATCTATCTATGCGTAGGCCAGATCACAGATCTATCTACGCGTAGGCCAGATCCACAGATCTATCTACGCGGAGGCCAGTGCCAATGGAAGATCGTGTGGATGACATGAACATTTTCAGCATGCAGTGTGGATGGATTAATAAACCAATGGTCTGAATGAAGACTTTAGTTCTGGGGTAATATGGTAAGACTTCTATCCAACGAAAAAGAAGATGGAAAGAAAAAGACAAAGATTGTTCCGACCATGACAAGGGCAGTGTTTCGCCTGTAAACAATTTTGTCTTCTTTTGCAGTGTTGCCTTTGGGTCATTTGTATACATTGTCAAATCAAGAGGACGTAACTCATATTGCAATCACATTAGTCAAATCTGTTCTTGTGTTCGAAAATGAAAGTCCAGAGACGAAGGTTTCGAACTACAAAAAAAAAAAGTAACACGATAGTTTGAAAATTTCATGGTAATTTGGGGTTAGCCTAAGTAAAAGCTGAACTTCATTATCTAATTTTCGAAACGGCAGCCGCTAGTTTAGTCCTATTTTCTTGATCTGTTGCAACGTTCAAGTTCAAAAGTAACAAGCAAACTAACAAGTCACGAAAAACGAACAAAAACAAACAAAAAAACGAGCCTGGACAGATGTTGTGTTATCACGAAACGTGCCTTCCTTCCGTAAGCATAAAAGCCCCAAGTGGTCTGTCTGTCTCTAATCAGAGCTGTCGGCTGCAGGCGTGCCTCCTTGTGCTGCAACTGCACTGTGCAGTCCGGTAACCTGCTTAGGCCCTGTTTTGCAGCTTGGCACTGCTGGAAGCCAGCCTTGAAGTGGAAAGCTTCTCCTATCAGCACGTGCACTTTTCTCCGCCACACCTGCTGTCTGCAGAACAGCTGTCAGCTGGGGAGAAAGCAAGCTGAGTGACGTCAGACCCTGTCAGATATGCTGCTGCAACACCAGTCCAAGAGAACCACCCTAAAGATGAATCCGGATCCGGACCTAAGGGCTAAAGTTTGAGAAAAATTATAGAATATGCATGTAGCTATGTATGATAATGTTTTAAGACAACTGTGAGTATGGTAGTTCAGTGGTTGTTGAAGTTGCTTTGGTAATAGTTTTTTGAAGACTGTAAAAGTTAGTGATGGGGAAGTGCACAGGGGAAGACGGGTAGAGAGATTGGGTAGGTAGGGTAGAGAAGGGGAAAGGAGAAAGTGTTGTAGAATAGGGGGTGGGGGGGGGTGAGGAGGAGGGGACGGGAAGTTAGTGCTCCAGGGTTGGAACTACTGCCAATGTAAATGTAGTGGCAGATTCTTCTTCTTTGAACTTTCAGGCAGCAACCATTGTTGTCTGTCATCGAGCGAAAATGAGTTCCATTGCAAGTTAGGCCCAGCGCATCTGACTTTGGCATGGGAGAGAATTGTTATCTTTTAAGTCTTTCTGAAAAAAATCAGGAGAATGGACCAAAGAAGGCAGAAAATAAACCAGGAGGTGACAGGAAGAAAAGGAACAAGACAGTAACAAAGAGAGGGATAGAAAAGAGGAAACTCCTAGCACAGAATTTCCAGAAAGAGGGATGATATTTATACTGACAGGCCTCCGCGGAGGGGAGGGGGGGGGGTAGGGGGGGGTATTTATTTAAATTTATTTATTTATTCTTCTATATCAAGGATAACAGAATAAGCAATCATGTGCTTTTTTTCATCCTGGTCCCCGTGTGTATGCAGTTTTGTAAATGTCATCTGTTCCCACCGGCACACGATGGCCTACTCTTACGAAAAGCGGAACAGGATTTAACATGTGCGCAATATGTTCTGCGTGCGTTCGCACACGGGGCCTCGGTTTAAAGTCTATCCGAAGGACTAGATTGAATTTGGACAGTCACTTGTTACCAACTGTCTCCCCTCAGATATTGTGCTCAGAAAAAAGCATCTTCATGCCGTCTGGGATCATGTAGCTATGGTTGGAGGCTTGTCTGACAATGATGCTGAAGCTTTTATAGCCACGAAAGGTGTTAGATGCCTGGGGCCTATTTTTCTCATTGAATTGGCTTGTGTTTGTCAAAAATACCAATCATTGGAGGGTAGTTCTTACCAGATGGGTTCTGTGCACTGTATGAAGGATGGCTGCATTCTGGAAGACATTCTGTATCTACACTGAACTGGCTGTACAACACCGTCCTTCTAGGCCTCCAGCACTGCACTTCAAGGATGTGTGCAAATGTGACATGACTTACTGACCTCAACTCTGACAGCTAGGAAGCAGTGGGAGGAGGAGAGCAGCAGGTGAGAGACCCTGTAGAGAAAAGACTCCACAAATGGAAAGACCGAATAAGCCTGAGGAAGGAGAGGCAGCAAGACCAGGCCATCAACCCCATGTCCAGTTTGGCCTGCAGCCACTGTGGCGGGGACTGCCATGCACGGTGTGGTCTGTGTGCCACCCCTGACCCTGCTACACAGACTGGTGTGGCCATAGAAGGCGCAGCCACTCTCCCAATTCAGAAGGAGTCTGTTAGTTCTGGTAATTGGGTTTATATGCCTGATAAAGAAAAAAAGTTGTGAATATTTATTGCTTGTCTATATTCATTAAAGGGAAGGGAGTTTTTAAATCCTGAGGCATGTTTTCATTGCATCTTGCTCTCCTGGATTTGTAGCTGTATTTTAATGAAGCGAATTGCCTCTTGTTGGATACGTTCCAGTCAATGTGCATCTTCTAGTCAAAGGCAGGGCCTTGCACTAGGGGGCTTGGGTGAGGGCGACGTTTGTCAGTCTGCAGCATTCCTAGGTGCTGTAGGCTTTTCCTCAGGAAGCTAGGTGTGGAGATTGGTGTGTGTGGTGTGTGTGTGTGTGTGTGTGTGTGTGTGTGTGTGTGTGTGTGTGTGTGTGTGTGTGTGTGTGTGTGATGTGTGTGTGTGTGTGTGTGTGTGTGTGTGTGTGTGTGTGTGTGTGTGTGTGGTGTGTGTGTGTGGTGGTGTGTGTGTGTGTGGTGTGTGTGTGTGTGTTGTGTAGGGGGGGGGGGGTGATGGGGAGGGGGGGGGTTGCTGATGTTGCTAATCTAATCTAAGTCATCCATATCAAGTGGGATGATAGCATGACGTCCCGGTAGGGGTTCTGTGCGTACATTGTAGAGTTTTCCTGCATACACTGAAGTAACTCGTTTTATGCTCTGTAGGCATGAAACGACATTTCTTTGTGTTACACCATATGCCTCAATCCTGTGCCCAGTGTCTGCAGTCTGTTGTGGTCTTTGTGTATGGCCATGTGGATGTGGAATGTGTCAGTTTCCCAGTGGAGCAGTAGGCCCTCATCTACAGACAGGCATCAACCTGACAGCGCAGAGCCCGTGTCACAGCGAAAGCCTAGCACTCTACTCTGGGGACACCCCATTCAGTTGCCTGCTTTTCCCCCCCTGTAAAAACCTACCCTGGGTGACACCCCATCAGGCACTCTACCCTAGTGGACACCCCATTCAGCTGCCTGCTTTTTTCACCCTCTAAAACTCTACCCTGGGGAACACCCCATTCAGCTGCCTGCTTTTTTCACCCTCAAACTCTACCCTGGGGAACACCCCATTCAGCTGCCTGCTTTTTTCACCCTCTAAAACTCTACCCTGGGGACACCCCATTCAGCTGCCTGCTTCCCCCCCCCCCCCCTCTTCTAAAACTCTACCCTGGGGGACACCCCATTCAGATGCCTGCTTTTTCCCCCCTCCAAGCCAGCTTTCATGAACCTTGTGGTCGGATATAGTATCTATCCATCGATGTCTCTTGTGTTGTTGTTTGTTCAGAGTTTTCAATAGTAGTGATAGTCGAAGAAATAGTAGGCGTAGTTAGTAGTAGTAGTAGTAGTAGTAGTAGTAGTAGTAGTAGTAGTAGTAGTAGTAGTAAGTAGTAGTATATAGTAGCAGAGCAGCAGCAGCAGCAAGCTAGTAGTAGTACAACAGAGCACAGTAGTAGTAGTAGTAGTAGTAGTAGTAGTAGTAGTAGTAGTAGTAAGCAGCAGTAGTAGTAGTAGTAGTAGTAGTAGCAGCAGCAACAGCAGCAGCAGCAATAGTAGTCGAAAGCAACAGCAGCAACAAGACAGCAACAGCACACAGCAGCAGTAAGTAGCAGCAACACAGCAGCAGTAGTAGATGTAGGAGGAGGAGGATCTCCATTTTCTGAAAACGTATCCTTTCTACCTGCCTCTCTTCTCTTACTTGATCATGTAGAATAAGCTTGAAAAATTTTAAGATTATTGTTTGGATAATAATTGTTTTTGCAGAGAATAACCCCAAATTAGAGATTTTAAAAGCAACACAAATTTTTTAATGACATTAAAAATGCATTGCCAACAACCAACCATCCAACCAGCTAACCAACAACAACACACACAACACACACACACACACACACACACACACACACACACACACACACACACACACACACACACACACACACACACACACACACACCACATCACACACATCACACAACACTTTTATGTAGCCAGAATCTCTATCCTTTCGCTGGATACATAAAAAGAAATTGGTTGGGTTCAAATACTTCCGTACAAAAGAAAAAGGACCAAATCAGAAATGGCCATTCCAAAGCTTTATCGATGCTGAAATCTCTTGAAATATGTTAGATGGTTTGATGAAAAAGAAAAGCAAATTTATTGTTTACTCAATGTACAATCTGGAAATAAAATTTTGACTTTGACTTTCACACCACACACACACACACACACACACACACACACACACACACACACACACACACACACACACACACACACACACACACACACACACACCCAAAAGTCCTTCAGATGAGACTATAAACGGAGGCCCCTATGCGAACACACGCAGAACATCTGCGCACACGTTAAATCCTGTTCCGCTTTTCGTAAGAGTAGGCCATCGTGTGCCGGTGGGAACAGATGACATTTACAAAAGTGCATACACACGGGGGCTGGATGTAAAAAAGCACAAGAGTGCTTATTCCATTATCCTCGATATAAAAGAATAAAATAAAATAAAATAAAACACCAGGAGAAAGAGGGAAAGTAGGTCATGCCACAAGCACAGAAGCAGCTCCTGTTTATGAGGAAAACGCACGTGGCGAAGCCATACACTATTTGGTTTTTGTTGCTTTAAGCCCCCCACCCCACCCCCACCCCCCACCCCCACCCCCTGTGGTGTGTAAGGGAAGATTATTTTTGCATTTCACTACTACTTTTTCAGAGGAGAAATAAAAGGAAAGAATTTGTGTAGCCCCCCCCCCCCCCCCCCCCCACCCCCCCCCCATACCTTCCCCTTCCCTTTATCCTGAAAGCTTTGCTAAGGAGTGTGAGAAAACCTCCCTTGCCACTGTACTTATCAGCTCATTGTCTTGGCGTAAACAGAAGACAGCACAGGCAAATGGAAAACGAACAAGGCGGACAAGTCTGTGACCATTGTCGGGGAAAAAATGGGGCAGCCCTTGATGTATTGTGTAGCCAAGTGCCAAGTCATGGTCTTTGCTTTTCCAGCACCACTGCAGAAGAAACAAGAAGCGGAGAACTGGATGGAGTTTAGGTTTGAATCTGGCCTTCACAAGACTAACTAAGAAGTCCGGTAATTCAGTTGATTAAGTATAGTATTTGATTCACTTACTTTGATTGAATTATTTCAGTAATTGTTTATTGTTTTGTTACTTTGAATTTCAAGTGTAGTTCATTGACCTGTGTGTGGTGCGTGTGTGGTGGTGTGTGTGTGTGTGTGTGTGTGTGTGTGTGTGTGTGTGTGTGTGTGTGTGTGTTGTGTGTGTGTGTGTGTGTGAAATCACTAGATGTAAATAGACGTTAAACTGAAGATACTACTACTACACACATGTACAACCGCATACACACGGGGACTGGATGTAAAAAAAAAACACAAGTGCTTATTTCGTTATCTTCGAAATAAAGGATTTAAAGAAGAAAGAAAGAAGAGAGAGAGAGAGAGAGAGAGAGAGAGAGAGAGAGAGAGAGAGAGAGAGAGAGAGAGAAGAGAGAGAGAGAGAGAGAGAGAGAGATGAAAGACAGAAAGAAGGAGATAAAGAAAAATAAACACGCATGCACGCACGCACACACGCGCGCGCGCGCGCGCGAATTAGTTGGCAGCGGACTGAGGCAAATAATGGAAATTGGCCATGTTATGGATGCAGCCGATTGCACTGATAAGGACAATTGTGCATTGTCCTGCTGTTAATGCCATGCATGTGTTTGTTTCCTGTTTATTTCAGGTGTGCCTTTCTCTGCCATGCTAACCGCTAGCAGTCCTAAATTTCTCCCCCCCCCCCCCCGAAAAAGAAACAAAAAACCCCAAACAAACTGAAAAGCAATAAACCGGGCTGTAGCACCAAGGAATTTGTTTTATGTTGCCAATGCTAATTCGGTCTTGCGTGTGCTGTGTGGTGTGTGTGTGTGTGTGTGTGGGTGTGTGTGTGTGTGTGTGTGTGTGGTGTGTGTGAGACAGACAGACAGACACAGACAGACAGACAGACAGACAGACACAGACAGACAGACAAGAAAAGACAGACAGACATAGACAACAGACAGACAGTCCGAGACAGACATACAGAGACAGACAGACAGAGACAGACAGAGACAGACATACATATAGAGACAGACAGAGACAGACAGACAGAAAGAGACAGACAGACCATCTGCACGTCTTCTGCATTGAACGGCACTGCAAACAGTGGCACTAGTGGGGATCGAACCCAGACTTGATGTGTCGGCAAGTGTAATGCTTAGTCCTTCGGATGAGACAATAAACCGAGGTCCCGTGAACGAACTCACGCAGAACATATTGCGCACATATTAAAACCCGTTCCCCTTTTCGGAAGAGTGGGCCATTGTGTGCTAGTAGGAACAGATGACAACATTTACCAAACCGCATAACACGGGGACTGGAATCAAAAAGCACATGAGTGCTTATTTGATAATCCTCAGACAAAAATAATACCTCTAGACCACTAAACATATCATTTTCCCCGTCCCAAGAATAGAGTCCCCCACCCTCCCCCCAACAACTTTCATATCAGACAGCAGAGATGGTAATGTGGCCACAGAACAGTGAGATGGTAAATGTGGCCACAGAACACAGCAGAGATGGCAATGTGGCCACAGAACAGACAGCAGAGATGGCAATGTGGCCACAGAACAGACAGAGATGGCAATGTGGCCACAGAACAGACAGCAGAGATGGCAATGTGGCCACAGAACAGAGAGAGAGATGGCAATGTGGCCATAGAACAGAGATCAGATATGGCAATGTGGCCACAGAACAGAGAGTAGAGATGGCAATGTGGCCACAGAACAGAGAGTAGAGATGGCAATGTGGCCATAGAACAGAGATCAGAGATGGCAATGTGGCCACAGAACAGAGATCAAGAAGCATGTGGCCACAGACAAGACAGAGATGGCATGTGGCCACAGAACAGATAGTAGAGATGGCAATGTGGCCATAGAACAGAGATCAGATATGGCAATGTGGCCACAGAACAGACAGCAGAGATGGCAATGTGGCCATAGAACAGAGAGCAGAGATGGCAATGTGGCCACAGAACAGACAGCAGAGATGGCAATGTGGCCATAGAACAGACAGAGATTGCAATGTGGCCATAGAACAGACAGCAAGATGGCAAGTGGCCAAGAACAGAGAGCAGAGATGGCAATGTGGCCATAGAACAGAGCAGAGATGATGATGTGGCGTAGAACAGACAGCAGATGATGATGTGACCATAGAAATGCAGCATAGATGGCAATACAGACAGCAGAGATGGCGCTATGGCCACATGACAGCTGCAGCTAGGACAGCAACAGCAACCTCATGCACATGTTGTCTCTGTTGTGGTGGCAGTGAGGGCTGGTGTCTGTGCCAGAAGCATTCTGCACCGGCACACACAGTACAGTATAGTACAGTACAGCACAGTGCAGTGCAGTACAGTACATTGCAGTACAGTACAGTGTAGTGTAGACCAGTACAATATAGTGTAGCCACAGACGGCAGATGCTGTGCAGATTATAGGAAAGGTGCCAGAGAGTAAATAAAGGTGTGGATGGGAAAATGTAAAGAGAAGGCGAAGAAGAAGAAGGAGGTGAAGAAAAGAAGAAGAAGAAGAGAGGAGGAGGAGAGGGAGGAGGAGGAGGATGAAGAAGAAGAAAAAGGAGAAGAAAGCAGGTAGAGAGGATGGGAGGGGGGAAAGGCTGAAAGGAAATAGGGGTAAAGGGCAATAGAACTTTATCTTTAAGGAAGGACAGAAGAAAAATGAAGAAAGAAAAATTAAGAGAGGAATGAAAGACAGACAGACAGACAGACAGACAGACAGACAGAAAGAAAGAAAGAAAGAAAACAAGGTGGGAAAGAATTTTTTTTAAACAAGAGAGAGACAGGAGAAAAAAATATAAGAAAAGTAAAATAAAAAGAAAGAAAAAATGAATAAAGGAAGAAAAAAATGAAGATGAGAGAGAGATACACACAGACAGACAGACAGACAGACAGACAGACAGAGAAGAGAGAAGGAGAGAGAAGAGAGATGAGAGAGGAAGAGAGAGAGGAGAGAGAAGAGAGAGAGAGAGAGAGAGGAGGAGAGAGAGAGAGAGAGGAGAGAAGGAGAGAGAGAGAGAGAGAAGAGAGAGAGAGAGAGAGAGAGAGGAGAGAGGAGAGAGAGAGAGGTACAATGGTAGGCAAAAAAACCGAACACTTTCTATGTTTCCATATCTAAAGAAAAGTTGTAGGGTTTTCTTTTTCTTTCGATTTTTCTTTCTGTATATCTTTACTTGTTTGGTTGAATTTTGTTTTTTCCAGTTTCTTTTTATTTTAATTACTTGCTTCGTTTTCCTTTGTCTTGTTTTGCTTTGGTGTGGGCTTTTTCTCTTTCTGTTATGACTTTCCTTTTTTTCCTTTTGTGTGTGTGTGTGTGTTTGATGTTTGGGGTTTTTAAAGCAGGAAGAGGTGGAAGGTGGAGTGTTTGTGTGATTTTAGCTTTCCTTCAGGTGGTGACAGGACAAATGGAGAAAAGCAGACAGGAAAACACAAGGGGGGATACCATCTCTCTCAAACAAATCTTCAAACAATGCGAATTGGAAAAACTCGTTTTCCAGTTGCTGAGGTTTTTGCCAAACACTTCCTCTTTCTCTTTTTCTCACTGAAAGACAGTGGTGTCAAAAAGGAC
>CM060322.1:38389673-38397173 GCA_030674155.1 Stramonita haemastoma
GCTACACACAGCCACAGTGACAGCGTTGTGTACCGTAAGAAAGGGGCAGCGCAAATTGCTAGGGACAAAAGGAGAGTGTAGACACATAAGGTCAGTTTAATGGAGAAACAACGTGAACAGTCTGTCTCCCCTTCGAATTTGTTTCTCCCCACGCCCCCAAGTTTATTCTATAACACTGAAAATGAAATTGCCATGGACACGTTCAAAGAAGACACGCCCACGCCTCGCTGCACTGGTAAATCCGCACATGCAACATGGCAAGCCGTCTCTTCTCCGTCATGCATGCCTGATGTTGACCCAGTGTCAGTGACAGTGCAACCACACGAGTTGGCGCTTGAGGACTGGAGTTGCGACTCTGACACTGACAAGGATATTGACGATGAAGATGTCATGACTGTGAGCAGTGAGGCGCCAACAATACCGCCTGTGACACTGACAGAGCACAGCTCTACAGAAGATGCGACAGAGAACAGCCATAGAGCGGAATCATTCGAAACGAATGCCATCGATGAATCAGGAAACAGCACCCCTGTGTCACACAGGATGTTGATGGAACTTTTTCAACAATTTGCAGACACAATGGACAGGGGCTTCCAGTCATTAAAGGAAGCAAATGAAGACGGAAATCGTCCGGACACGTCCAGTGACCAGCCAGCAGCACAACCACCTAATACCGCCTAAACTTAGGCACGGCTCTTGGTAGACGAAGTCTGGTGCTCATTATCGGTTTCCTGCTCGCCTACGCGGACAGTTCCGTCCCTGATGGTTATTACCAGTGACATCCACATAAACTATTATAAACAATACCGCGTTTCGGTTACCAATCGCGAAGAATCGTTGATGTTGTACAATGTTTTTGTTGTATCTTTCGATTTCGGTCCCCTCCCCCATCTACCCTTTGTGAATGGGTTGAAAAACCTAACGAATAAATCTTTGTCATTGTCATTGTCTCTCTCTCTCTCTCTCTCTCTCCCTCTCTCTCTCTCTCTCTCTCTCTCTCTCTCTCTCTCTCTCTCTCTCTCCTCTCTCTCTTCTCTTTCAATAAACCAACGTCCCGTGTGTGAACGCATGCAAAACGTTTTGCGCACACGTTAAAACCCGTTTTGTTTTTCGGAAGAGTAGTTGTGTGCCATGGGAACAGATGACAAAATTTTACAAAACTGCACACACAAAGGGGCTGGATGTTTAAAAAAAAAAAAAAAAGCACATGAATGCTTATTCCATTTTCCTCGCAATAAAAGAATAAATAAACAAATAACTATAACAAATAAATGTCTTCAATCCATGTCTACACCGTCTATATACCTGCGTTACTGGTTGCCCCTTGTCTGTCTGTCGCCTCTTTCTCTCTCTGTCTCTGCCTCTCTCTCTATTGTCTCTGTCTGTCTGTCTGTCTGTCTGTCTGTCTGTCTGTCTGTCTCTCTCTCTGTATTATTAGTATGTATGTATGTATGTATGTATGTATGTATGTATGTATGTATGTATGTAATGTATGTATGTATGTATGTATGTATGTATGCATATCTGCCTGACAATCTGTCTATGGAATTTGGTTATGTGTTGCAAGGTTGTTTGTTTTTTTCGCTCTTGGATAATTTTTGGAGGGGGGAGGGGATAAGCCTGAAAACACGAAACTGAAAGTCAAGCAGAAAGTATTTCCGGTTGTTGTGCAGTCTATTTCTGCCGCCCTGTTTTCGTCCTGAAAACCACAAGAGCACTTAGCGCTTGGCTCACAATGGGCCGCCACATTCCCAGACAACGGTCATAGACTTGCCAATGCTGTTTGCCTCTTTGAATCTGCCTGTGGTGTGTCTTCTGTTCACGTAAATACAACAGCTAATAGTGGGTGGTGTTGTGAGAGATGGGAGGTGGGGAACACTCGTAAGGAAGCGTTCTTCGGTGAGCAAGGGGGTGGAAGGGGGGGGGAGGTTAGGGAGAGGGGGTTTCAAAACAAAATTCTTCAACCCCTTTTCTTTGTAAGAGAACGGCTTTCTTTACCTGCTTTTTTTAGGAACAGAGAAGGTAAAGCAGCAGCTAGGGAGAGGAGATGGGTGCCGCCCTCAATATGCTGGCCCATAGAGAAGCTGAGGTCTCTGACACCTCGCTCCCCCAACAACCGCATAGGTTATGCCACACCTTTTCTTCCTCTTTTTTTTTTTAACCTCGTAAAGAGATGCTACGCAATCTCTTCTTAACACCCTCCACTGTTTTTTTGGTGCCCAAGAAGCAGGAAAATAAACAGTGTGCTGTGAGGGGTGTAAAACAATACCCACATGCAACGTTGTCATAAAGAGGAGTTTGTTACGTCCTGCACATGCGCGATGACCTACTTTTCCCTTATCGTTTTTTTTTTCTTTTTTCTGGGCTTTCAGTTCGTTCCTGTTTATGGGGATTGGGGGGGGGGGGGGGGGTGGGTGTAATAGAAGTCTGCTAGCTGTGTAACCAGTGTGAATTGGGGGATAGGATTGAAATATTTAAGAGAGCAAGAGAGACTTTTCGATAGTTGATATGTGAGACAACAACTACAACGATGACGTCGACGACGACGACAACAGCAAAGAAGAAGAAGAAGACGAAAAAACAGGAAAGAAGAGAAAGAGAAAGAACAACAACAACAACAAAATGATCGTTATTATGATGAGGGAAGGATACTGATGTTGTAGTGCTGCAGCAATAGCAACAACAGCAGCAGCAACAACAATTACAACAACAGCAGCAGCAACAACAACAACAAGGAAGAGAAGCATGAAAAAAAAAGTTTTCAAAAAACCCAAACAAACAAGGACAAGGGCAGAATAAAGATTTTCAAAGCATAAAGAAGTGAAACACATTTCTAAAGACTAAAAATCGCATTAAAAAATATGTGCTTTAAAAATATACATTACAATTATTCTAAAAGCCCTTCATGTGTGGCTTTCAGAAGGCACATAGCCCCAGTCCAAAGTGTTTCTTTTCTTGTTGACAAGATTAGTGGACGTCAGCTTTAATTAATGTTGTAAGATAACCGCCTTTCTTTGCAGCTGAAACATAGCAATTACTGTAGTGCGGTGTAGAACTTTTCTCTGTTTTTGTTTTTCCATCAACAAACACGCAAGTTTGTTGTTGTTGTTATTATTGTTGTTGTTGTTTTGTAATGCTAGAAAAATAGCTCCAATATGACAGCAGCCACAGTGAAAGAAGAAAGAAGAAGAACAAGAACAACAACAACAACAACAACAGCAAGAAGAAGAAGATAGGAAGGACTGAAATAGACAGACGCTCATTAAGAAAAGCAGACGCCTGCTTGAGAGCTGGTTTTCTTTTAAAGCGATTTTTAAGTGTGCTGGCCGTATTTCAAAACGAATCAGGGGGGAAAACAAAATCAACACAAACATTATCAGCAGCAGCTGCAGTTGCAGCAGCAGCACACAACAACAACAACGACGACGACACAACAAAAATAACAAGGAAAGAGTACCCGCAAATAGTGTTTTTAAAAAAATTCATATTCATCAGACACAGATAGTTTTTTCTATGCCCTACTTTTCTTTATCATGTATTTCTATACAGTTTTCTTCATTTTGTTCTTACTTTTCCATGACAAAATGTCTAAGGGCAGTGACTGTTAAAACTAATATTTATTATCAAATGTATTTCCAAAAAATTCCACTTTTCCGGTTTGAACAAATTAGTGTGTACCAGCTGCCAAGTATAAAGACTGAACTTTCACCACTGCTGACCACACTGTAAGCTTTTAGCTTGGTGTTGCTCTGTTGTAAGTGCTTGTCTGAATAATTTCTATAACATAAAATTTCGTTGAAACCAAAGATGCTGAATTAAAGGCAAAGGAGCCACAGCAAGAACCCAGTAACTTTGCTGTCTGTGACAAAAATACTGACCACACACACACACACACATTCACTCACTCACTCACTCACACGCTTGTCAAATATCACTTTTTAATGCATAGACGTTAAAACGAACACACAACACACACACACACCAGCAGCAGCAGCAAAATGAAAACAACCACCCCCCCCCCCCCCCAACAAAAAAAGGCAAACCCAACAATTTCCGCTTGTATTTTGCCCCAGCCGTGTCTATGATCTATTGGCCAACTGTCAGCGCCTTCAGAAACAGATTTTTCATGATTGCGAGAGGGAGAGGGCACTGCTGTGTTCAGGGGAGGGGATAATTATTGCTGCTTGTGTTCATAGGCTGTGTTACTATTTTGGGACAGACACGCGCGCCCGCGCCCGCGCCCGCGCGCACGTACAGACAGACAGACAGACAGACAGACCACACACACACACCACACACACACACACACACACAGTGCCGATTGTGAAATGCCCTGTTTGCTGACTGGAGTGGTAACGTTGAAATTCAATTTGAGCGGCGCTGACTTTGCGGATGAAGACCTCTTTTAAGCAAAATAATGAAAAAATAATGATAATGATGATAATAATAATGATACATGTAATAATAATATTAATTCCTAAAGTGCCTGAACGGTTGGGGGAAAAAGGGTAGTAGCTATACGCAAAAATCTCACCATTGGTGAGCTTTGGAGCTCTAGCCGAGGAGCGAAATGATGATGATGATGATGATGATGATGACATAAACCACGATGTCGACGATGATAAAGACAATGTTGATGATGATAGATAAATGAATGAATAAATGAACAAATAAACAAATAAAAGACTTACTATTCAGTGACGCCTGTATTGCATGTTGTGACGAACGCTACAGCCGAGTGGTAAGGGCTGTTCGAATCAGTCCCATGGGTTGTTGAAGTCATGGGTTCGAATCTCGGCAGGTCTGATGAGTTAAGGGTGGGGATTTTTATGATCTGCCAGGTCAACTTCAAAAGCACAACTGCTAGTGCTTTAATTTTCTTTGTGTATATACACATGCAAAAGATTAACTATGCACGTTAAAGATCCCGGAATTCATACCAGCGTTCGGTGCTTTCGGACACACAAATATACCAGCATACATACCCAAAGTCAGAATATGGCCGTCTTCGTGGTGGGTAAAAACGGTCTCATATAAACGCAAACTCTAACCATTGGTGAACCTCGGAGCTCTAACCAAGGAAAGAAGAATAGAATTGTATGTACTGACAGTATTGTGTCACACTAACTGCTTTACCTAAGACATACCATTATGGTAAAGATATGTTGCAGCTGACAATTGAAAACTTGCAGACACTGTGTGTTAAGATTGTTTCCTGTGTAAAATGTCATGGCTGGATGTTGGAGGTTTTTTGTTCTGCTCTCTTCCTTCTTTTCCTCCCTTGAGTTTTTCTGACTATTTTTTTTTTCCTTCTTCAACCTCGTTCTCCTTAGTTTCTTTCCCCTTCAATATAATAATTATCACCAGCGTTTTTTCCATCTCCTCACAACTGTTCTTCTCTTCAACCCCCCCCCACCCCCCCATATCATTATCAGTGTGCATTTCTGTATCATTATGGTTTTCGTTGCTGTTTAGTATTATGTTTATGTCTCTCTCTTTTTTTTTTTTATCTCCTTCCGGGAAGAAACAAGGGAACAAGTAAAGGTAAAGGTGTCCCAAAGCCTATGCGTCGTAGGGGAGCGAGGCATCAGAGACCTCAGCTTCTCTAGGGGCCAACATACTGAGGCCGGCGCCCATCTCCTCTCCCTCGATTGCTTTACCTTCCCTGTCCTTGAATGAGGGCAGGTACCCATTTACAGCTGGGTGAACCGGGGGGGGTGGGGGGAGAAATGAAAATGTTCACGCCACTGAGTAATAACTGATAAATGTTAGTCTTTCCAAGGAGGCTATAAACCGCAGTCCCACATGTAAATGCACACCTGAAATCTTGCATCCGTGTGAAAACCTCATCCCACTTTTATGGAAGAGTGGGTCGGCTATGGTCGGTGGTATGGACGACACAAAATGCCCAGCATGCATCCGAAGCTTCACAAGTGTAAACTTTTCCCCTTATCCTCTAGATCGTCAGTAGGGGTCTTGCTGCTAGTCTATCGGACGAGACGATAAACCGAGGTCCTCACTGCAACAGCATTTAGAGGACGTAAAAGAACCCACGGCAACAGGAGAGTTGTCTTGGCAAAATTCTTGTAGAAAAAAGTCACTCTGACAGGGAAACAAATACACATGCTGACAGGAAAAGAAAACAAAATAATGGGTGGCGCTGCTCTTGTGACGATGCGCTTTTCGCGAGGAGAGCAGCCCGATTTCACGCGAGAAATCTGCTGTGAAATGAAGTGGTATACTTCCTCTTCATCAACATCCGACGCTCAGGCAGCAACTCTTGTTGTCTGTTATACGTCAAAAATAAGCTCCGCAGCCGTTAAGCGCCTGACAAGTCAGGCCCAGCGCATCCGACTTCAGCATGGGAGAGAATTGTACTCGTTAAAGTCTTTCTGGAAAAAGACAGGCAGGAGGATGGACCAAGAAGGCAGGAAAATAGACAAGAAGGAAATGACGGGAAGAAAAGGAACAAGGCAGAAATAAAAACGAGTGATAGAAAAGATGGAATTCTAACGCAGAATTTCCAGAAGGTGGGGATGCTATTTACACTGACAGACTCCCGGCATCCCCAAGGGAGAAAGTGTTGAACAAATACAAAATAACACACCAAGAGGCTGATCTGGTGTAGCCTTTACCGACCCTTCCCCTCAACGTGATGCTTTGGGAAATCCGAAAAAAGCGAAAAGCAATGGCCGTTGATGTGGATGCTCCACTCATTTCCTGTTCCCAGCTTTGCTGTGACCCTGACAGTCGGCTGGGCTTAAAGCCAACACAAAAACAGGTTTCCGTCTGTAAGTCTTGTTTTCCACTTTTTCTCCACACATTATTGGGGGGGGGGGGGGGGGGGGCGAGGCTGTCTTTTTTCTCTCTCTCCCCCCCCCTCCTGTGTTGTTTCTGTTTCTTTGGCAGTTACCACAAAGACACTGGCAGTAAAGTGTGTGTGTGTGTGTGTGTGTGTGTGTGTGTGTGTGTGTGTGTGTGTGTGTGTGGTGGTGTGGTGTGTGTGTGTGTGTGTTTGTTGTGTGTGTATGCGTAGTGTGTGTGTGTAGTGTGTGTGTGCGTGCGTGCGTGCGTGCGTGCGTGCGTGCGTGCGTGCGTGCGTGTGTGTGTGTGTGTGTGTGTGTAGGTGTGTGTAGGTGTGGGGAGGTGCCAAAGTAAAGGAACGTCATGTCAGGTTTTAGGTTCTTGTCTAGTTAGGTGAGAAGAATTTATCTTCAACATCTGGGGGGAAAACAAGGAACCACACAATGACATACCTGTCTGCCGTTCCCACAGGGAAAGACGAGACAGGGGGGGGAGGGGGGGGTGATTGTGGGATAGGGGTGGGGTTGGGGTGTGGGGGTGGGGGTGCTAGAGAGACAGAGACAAATAGACACAAGACTGAAAAAAGCAAGGAAGGAGGGAAGGAGGAGAGAGAGAGAGAGAGAGAGAGAGAGAGAGAGAGAGAGAGAGAGAGAGAGAGAGAGAGAGAGAGAGAGAGAAGAGAGAGAGAGAGAGAGA
>CM060322.1:38404673-38407173 GCA_030674155.1 Stramonita haemastoma
TTTTCTTACTTTCATGACTTGATTGTCTACTTCTCACTCTTATTGACTTTCATGGTTTTTTTTTTGGTTTAGTTGTTCTCCTTTCATTTCTCTTTTTTCTTTTCCTTTCATTTTCATTC
Source organism: Stramonita haemastoma (assembly GCA_030674155.1). Taxonomy (NCBI): domain Eukaryota; kingdom Metazoa; phylum Mollusca; class Gastropoda; order Neogastropoda; family Muricidae; genus Stramonita; species Stramonita haemastoma. The sequence goes on from CM060322.1 coordinate 38,404,793, forward strand.
ATTTGTTCATTATATTTATTCATTCGATCATTTATTCATTTAGTATTTCATTTATTCAATCTTTAATTTTGTTCTTTTTCTGTCATTCTCTTTCTTTCCTGTTTTCTTTCGTCCTTTCCTCTCCTCTCTCTCTCTCTCTCATCTCTCTCTCTCTCTCTCTCTCTCCTCTCTCTCTCTCTCTCTCTCTCTCTCTCTCTCTCTCTCTCTCTCCTCTCTCTCTCTCTCTCTCTCTCCTCTCTAGCTTTGTCTATCATCATATTCATATTCAACATTTATATAATCATTTTTTGTCGTCGTCGTTGTCATCATCATCATCAACAACCTCAGAAACAGGAGTGATAGTAGAAGTACTATTGTCGAGGACAAATTTACAGTAAAAAAAGTCTGTCTAGTCTCTTAAAGTTATTCCAACATAAATAAAGCACAATATTTCCCAAAAGCACCCATGTGTGTGTGTGTGTGTGTGCGTGCGCGCGCGTGCGTGCGTGCGTGCGTGCATGCGTGCGTGTGTGCGTGCGTGCGCGCGCGTGCGTGCGTGTGTGAGTGTGCGTGTACGTGTGAGACGGAGACAGAGACAGAGAGAGACAGACAAACAAACCGAAAATTAATGTGAGTATAGTGACACACATTCATAGCAGTATGTGACTGCAAACATCATCACTGGGCCAGACAGGGAGTGGCCATCCTGACTGGCTAACAGCTGCTTTCCGGGCCTGCTGTAGTATAGGCCTAGCCCAGCCAGAGACTGTTATGTTGGCTATAAGCTAGCGTAGCTTATGCAGTTGCTGGCCGAGCCATGTAGCGACAACCTCACAGCTGAGCCTTTTATCTAGTATAGCTGAGGTCACAATATAGACACTTTCCCACAGGAAACCCCTTCCTTTTCTATCTTTAGTCTATGTTTTGTTTTTTCTCTTGTCTTCTTTTTCGTCGTCTTTCCACGTGTCGTTCGCGTAAAGTGGGGCTTTTTTGTTTTTGTTTTTATTTGTTTGTTTTTTTCCTCTCCTCTTTTCTTCAAGACAGTTAACTCCACCAACCTGTTCATGCAAATGATATATATCACAGTTGTTTTTGTTTACTTGATATCATCCCTGACCTAAAAGGGGTCAAATGTGAATTAAATCTTGATTCTGAAAAGAAACAAAACAAAACAAAACAAACTGCACCAACCTGTTCCAAAAGGAATGGGATACTATTTCTCTAATCAATATTTTTTGTCACCGGTTTTTAGGGGTTGTGTTTTCCATCTTTCTGGATATATACAGAAATGTGCTAAGCAGTTAAAAAAATGATTTCTAGTTGTCTTTGTATACCAGGTTTGCGTTGTCTGAACGTTTTGATCCAGTTAGCGACAAGAAATTCGCATAAGGACACTGCACAATACGTTTTCTCAGACGTTGTACAGTTCGTGGTGTTGTAGGATTACTTTGTTCCATCTACATCTAGCTCTGGTACTGTCGCACCCATAGAAATTTTCGCTTTGAGTTAGTCTGTCTCTGATTCCGTACGTCTTCTGGCTCTGTCTTTGGGACTGTCTTCTGCCTGTCTGTCTCTGTCTGACTGTCTTTATGTCTGTCCATCTGTCAGTCAGTACCTGTCTGTGTCTCTCTGTTTCTTTGTGTCTGTGTCTGTCTCTCATTCGGACTCTCTCTCTCTCCTCTCTCTCTCTCTCTCTCTCTCTCTCTCTCTCTCTCTCTCTCTCTCTCCGGCGGTCACGAGAAGTGAAGCCGACAGGGCGTACATTTTCTGTGAGCAGCAGTAAAACTAGAAATTCATTTAAAAATGCCAGTTACTGGACTTCCAGCAGCTGTGGAGAGGACCTTAGGCGCCCTGCTGACTGACAATGCAGTTTCCAGCTGGAAAGTGGCAGGAGAAGGGGACAGCGTGGTTTTTGTCTTGCGACTGAAACCAGTGGACACAGCAGTGTCAACCAACATGGCGGATCCAACAGTGAATCGCAGCACACAAGCACAGTACTACAGGAAGAAATCGTTATCTCAAAGAGACGAGATGTAGAGCACTCTCGAAAGCATAAACAGAAGCAGGCAAGTGTTGTGTGTGAAAGTGACTGTGTCCTCAGTGCCTCGAGTCTGCCTGACAGTGGAGTAGAACAGGGAATACAGCATGTGTAGATACACATGGAATAGACCTACCAACAACACACACACAGGACATCAACACAAAAACATCAGTTAAGTTGCCATCATCGGTTGATTTAGAACCTCCCTGTATGTCTGATTGTTGTGACTGTGCTGATATGTGTGCTGATATGTGTGTTTTGCAGCCTGAGGTGAACGATGATAATATTGTTGGTGCATTCGACACAGGAAATGTCAAACAGTACGTGGCTACTCTAACTGATAGACCCATACAGAAAAGGC
>CM060322.1:38409673-38459673 GCA_030674155.1 Stramonita haemastoma
CACACACACACACACACACACACACACACACACACACACACACACACACACATACACACACGCGCGCGCGCGCACGCAGAGAGAGAGAGAGAGAGAGAGAGAGAGAGAGAGAGAGAGAGAGAGAGAGAGAGAGAGAGAGAGAGAGAGAGAGAGAGAGAGAGAGAGAGAGAGAGATTTAAAAATATTTTTAATTCATTCTTTTATTTCGAGGATAATGGAATAAGCACTCATGTGCTTTTTTTACATCCAGTCCCCGTGTGTATGCAGTATTGTCAATTTTGTCATCCGTTCACACCAGCACACAATGACCGGCTCTTCCGAAAGCGGAACAGATTTTATGGTGTGCACAAGATGATCTGCGTGTATTCGCACACGGACCTCGGATTATAGTCTCATCCAAAGGTCTTTTAGCGGGAGTGGAGTCGGCAATGATGTAAACACTAGGGGAAAATATCCTCTTCAACGAGATTCGAGCCCAGGTCAATAGGATGACCCGGGTCCCGTAAAAATCCCCACCTTTTTTTTTAAAATCTTTTTTTTAAACCAGACACTGCTGCTGAAATTTGAATTGGTTACTTCATTCAGCCACAGAGAGGGAGAAGCCAAACGTTCTATCCACTTTGCTACGGGTCCGTCCAAACCCCTATACAAGAGAGTCATTCTTCTTTGTCGAACGCTCAGACAGCAGCGACTGTTGTCTGTCACATGAGCGAAAATATGTCGCGCTGCCGTTAATTGAGCGCCTGACAAGTCAGGCCCAGCGCATTTGACTTCGGCGTGGGAGAGAATTGTTACTTTTCAGTCTTTCTGAGAGAGAAAAAAGGCAGGAGAATGGACCAAGAAGGTAGAAAACAGACAAAAAGGAGAAATGAACGAGGCAAAAACAAAGAGAGGGATAGAAAAGAGGGAATTCCTAGCGCAGAATTTCCAAAAGGTGGGGATGCTATTTATTCTGACAGCCCCCCCCCCCCCCCCCCCCCCGGCATCCCCAGTGGGGAAGGAGAGATTTATGATGCAGATAAAACTCTGTGCCCCAGTCTCACTGCTATAACGGTGATGGCTATACATCACAAGTCTGAAGAAAATCCATACATAATTCACCTTATATCAAAACGAGGTTTGCTGGCCAAAAGATAACTCGTTCATCTGTCTAGAAAACTAGAGATCTGTGGTTCCAATCCCATTTTAAGAGGACTGTTTTTCTTCCATTCCACTAGATCTTGCTTTAAAAGAGGTAGGCTCTATATAAATCAGCATTCTACTCCTTTAGATAAGACTAAACATTCAGCACACGTAACACGAAACCAGGTAACAAGGTAGGTAGTTATTTACCAGGCAAAGCTCTACACTTCAGACAATTCTACTGTCGTAGGTGAGCACACACACACACGCACGCACACACACACACGCGCGCACGCGCGCGCGCGCGCGCACACACACACACACACACCTCTCTCTCTCTCTCTCCACCCCCCCCTTCACACACACACATGTGCACACAGCACACAGCATACACACAAACACACTGACACACAGACACAGATACACAGACACATACAGACGTACACAAACACAATCACACACACACGCACGCACACACCAAAACACACACACACACACACACACACACACACACACACACACACACACACACACACACACACACACACACACACACACACACACACACGGGTTCGAATCTCGTTCAAGAGAATTTTTCCTCTGGAGTTAACATCAGTGCCGACTCCACTTCCTTCAAAAGTCCTTCGAATGAGACTATAAACCGAGGTCCCGTGCGCAAATGCATGCAGAACATCTTGCGCACACGCTACAACCCGTTCTGCTTTTCGGAAGAGTAGGCCATTGTGTGGTGATGGGAACAGATTACAACATTTACAAAACTGCTTACATAGGGGACTGAATATAAAAAGCACATGAGTGCTTATTCCATTATCCTCGAAATAAAAGAATATATAAAAGAATGAATAAAAAAATCACACACACACACACACACACACACACACACACACACACACACACACACACACACACCACACACACACACACACACACACACTCAGAGAGAGAGAGAGAGAGAGAGAGAGAGAGAGAGAGAGAGAGAGAGAGAGAGAGAGAGAGAGAGAGAGAGAGAGAGAGAGAGAGAATTGAATTCAATTGAAATGAATTGAATTGAATTGAATTAATTTTATTTTAAAAGGGTTCTGGCATAAGCAAACATGCTTTTTTACAACCAACCCTCTGCGCAAAAAGACCCCCCAAAAACAAACAAACAAACAAACAAACAAACAAACAAAAAACCTCTCAAAGGAAAGAGACAGAGACAGAGACACAGAGACAGACAGAGACAAAGAAACAGAGAGACAGAAACAGACAGAGAGACAGGGAGAAAGACAGGCACCTAAATGTATAGCAAAAACAATAGCCTGACTTTCATACACTCAGAGGAAAACTGACCCGCAAACTACTAGACTAACACAATCCAAATACCAAACACACTTGCAAGTAACGCAAGCTAACCGTACTACCTAAGACAAAAAAAACACAGGGAGTAATGGAAGAAAACACACGACAGTGTCTGGCAAGACTCTGTGCTTCTCGCCTTCCAGTCAGCTCTACTAGGAGCCGTATACTAGGAGCCGCCTAGCCTGGCACCTCTCTGCTTTTGTTGTGAAGGCCAGGGGTCAGAAAATGTCACCCCCCAGATATCTGCTGGGACTGCCTGTTGCGTCATAGCAACCCATATCATACAGAAGTAAAGATGGTGGGGAGGGGGGGGGGTTGTCAGAAACGGAGGGAGTGCTAGTGCTGGCAGTTTGGGGGGAGGGGGGAGGGAGGAAGGTGTGTATGATGGAAGAGAGAGGGCGTTGAGAGAGGTAAGTATGTGGAGAAGGAGAGGACTGAATGCGAAGTGTTATGTAAGGGTGAGGGGGAAAGTGCACAGAGGAATGCTGAGAAGTAGTGCAAGATGGGGAGGAGGAGGAGGAGGAAGAAGAAGAAGAATTGCGAAGAAGAAGAAGAATTAAGAAGAAGAAGAAGAAGAAGAAGAAGAAGAAGAAGAAGAAGAAGAAGAAGAAGAAGAAGAAGAAGAAGAAGAAGAAATACTAGGAAGTATGACAAAAGTAATGTGGTCTTTGTAAGAGATGCCAAGGAGTCTGCGAAAGCATCTCATCTCTGTGGCCTGTATTCTCCTCTCCAGATCTGCTGTGAAGGTCCATGACTCACAAGCATACAGGAATATTGAGATGACCAGAGTGCGCATCAGCCTGATCTTTGAGCTGAGCGAGATGTTCCTGTTCTTCCAAATGGTCTTCAAATTTGTCAGTGCTGTAACTGTCTGCAATCCTTGCGAGTATTTCAGGCTTGCATCCCTTGTCTGTTACAATTGCTCCCAGATATTTGAAGCTTTGTACCGTTTCCAAATTCTGACCACCGACCCTGATGTTGGTGTTGATGCCGTTGATGTTGTTGGTCATCAGCTTGGTCTTCTGCGCACTGATCTCCATGCCATAGGCTGTTGAAGTCTTGTCGAGGCGTTCCACTAACCTAACTAAAACTCTTCTTCTTTCCCTGCCAGTCCATCGATGTCATCAGCAAAACGCAAGTTGGTAATTGTTCTGCCTCCAATGCCGACTGTTCCTTCATGATCTTCCAGTGCATCAGTCATGATTCTCTCAAGGAAGATGTTAAAGAGAGTAGGTGAGAGCAAGCAGGCTTGTCTGACGCCGACCGTCTTACAAAGACCACATTACTAACGAGGAAGTGAGAATCAGAATCGGTCAAGCCATCGGGCCCTTTGAAGATCTCCTGACCACAGTCAAAAAACGCAAACTGAAGTGGTATGGGCACGTCGCAAGATCAACAGGGCTTGCCAAGACGATTCTGCAAGGAACCGTGCAAGGCGGGAGAAGGAGAGGCAGGCAGAGAAAGAGATGGGAGGACAACATCCGAGAGTGGACGGGCCTCAGGCTGAGTGACACCCTGAGAAAGGTCGAGGACAGAGGGAAATGGAGAGAGCTGGTTGCGAGGTCTTCCGTGGCGCCCCTACGATCTAAACAGACTACGGGATAGAAGAAGAAGAAGAAGAAGAAGAAGAAGAAGAAGAAAGAAGAAGAAGAAGAAGAAGAAGAAGATGACGACAAAAGTGGGGAAAGAAGACAAAGAACAAGAAATCTTATCTTTTGAAAATATGGGGCTTAAAGTTTCTGAAATTTTCTATGTCAGTTTCGTTTGTTTACAGCCATGTATTTTTTTCTGTTTGAAGTTTGTTTTGACCTTACCAGTTCATAGTCAGCATGAAGGGGGAGAGGGGGGAGGGGCTATCAGAGATAGTCAAGAAAGTGGAGGGTGTAAAGATGATGAGTGGTGTGAAAGAATGGTTAACACTTTATTTTTTTTGGTATAAACAAAGTATTTTCACATGTTTACAAAAAGAGGATTTTTTTTATTCCCTTCATTTTCCCGTTTCATAATAACTTACTATTCAAAAGATTATTTTCAGGCAACACCAACCCCCCCCCCCCCCCCCCCCCCCCCCTGTACTTGCACCAGTAACAATCTGAAGTTGATAGACTTGACTTGCAGAGACAATTCTTAGTTCGAATCAACAAGTGAACGGAGTGGTCAGACAAAAAAAAAGACTAACACATAGAATCCTGGCTGAGGATAAAAAAGAAAGATATAACAAAATGAATGTTATAAAAAAAGAGGGCTTTTCTAACACAGAATTTCCATAAAAACAAATACAAAAATCAAGTCATAGGTAATCTTTTAAACTCAGCATCGCTATGACTTAGGGAGATGAGGAAAGAGATGTGGATGGTTTGTGAGGCAGATGCTGATAATGTCTCCATAAATCAGGTCAATGTGGGTAGGATAAAGGGGGCCTGTGATCATATGCCGGCTGTAAAAGCGCATGAAGCCTTGGCCAGAATAACAGCACGCAGAGAAGGCACGCTGGTCTGTATCCCTCCTGAAGACACTGGGCAAAAGATTCAGTCATTGATTCACTTCGTGCAGAGCCAGCTTGATAGGACTGCTGAGGCCACGTCAAGATCCAAGACACCACAAGAAGTGGGAGGAGAAAGAGGAAAGAGAAGAAGTAAGAGGAGAGGAAAGGGATGAGGAAGAAGACGAGGAGGAGGAGGAAGAAGAACAACAAGAAGAACAACAACAAGAAGAACAAGAAGAACATCAACATCAAGAAGAGGAAGAAGAACAACAACAACAACAACAAGGAGAAAAAAAAAAAAAGAAGATAGAGAAGAAGGGGTGGAGGCAGAAAATGAAAACAGAGGGAGGAGGAGAAGAAGAAGAAAGAAGGAAAAGAAACCGAGAAGGATGAGGTAGTAGAAGAAGACGAAGAGGAAGAGAAGCGAGAAAAAGGAAGACTGGAAGGAGCAGGAGGAGAGAGGAAGATGGTGTGGAGACTGTTTGAAGGCTGCTGTGTTTATAGCCAACATCTGCTGTCTGTGGGCCTCTGCTTCTCTGCCATGTTTTGACATCGTATCCTGCACACACACACGCACGCACGCACGCACGCACGCACGCACGCACCACACACACACACACACAACACACACACACCACACACACACACCACACACACCACCATACCATACAACACAGCACCATACCACACCACACCACACCACAACAGGCCACACTACAACACACACACACACACACCACACACACACACACACACACACACACACACACACACACACACAACACACACACACAGGTTGGTTTTTTTTTTCATCTGGTGCCAATTTCGTGCATGCAGTCATTCATACCTTCTAGTCGTCAGACTGATTACATGATGCAGGAATGTTGTTCTGGAATGTGCCAGCCCTGATGTACTTGCCTGGGAGTGCTGCAAGCGTTGGTCAGTCAGTCAGAAGGAATGTCGCAGTAAACATTAACACATACACCCCCTTTTTTCTCCCTTTTTAATTTTTTTAATTTTTCTATTTTTTTTACAGACATCCAACTGTTTTGAAATTTCACACTCCCCCATGGGGATGCCGGGGGCGTGTCAATATAAATAGCATCCCTACTTTCTGGAAATTCTGTGCTAGGAATTCCATCTTTTTTTTTTTTTAATTCCCCTCTTTGTTTCTGCCTTGTTACTTCTTCTTCCTGCCACCTCTTTGTCTATTTTCTGCCTTCTTGGTCGATCCAATCTCCTGCTTCGTTTTTCCAGAAAGACTTATATTAAAAGATAATTCTCTCCTGTGCTGAAGTCTGGTACAGGGCCTGGCCGACTTGTCAGACACTTAACGGCAGCACAACGCATTTTCGCTCATCTGACAACAGTTGCTGTCTGAGCGTTCGAAGCAGAAGAAGAAGAGGAAGAAAAAGAAGAAGAAATTCAACACACCGTCTAAAAGTAAAAACTTAAAGCTCACCAAAATTGGTATCCTTTTGGAAAGAAATAAGGAGACTACTTTTTAAAGTTAAAAAGTCTAGAAACAAAGTAACAGCTTTTAACTGTCATAGTGTTTCATGTTCTTAAAGCAGAACTGTTTAATAGTCGAATGTTGTACCCCTTTAGGCCTATGTGTTGACTGTTCATAGTTTTTATGAAGTCGTTGTGATTGCATGGTGATTGAACGCGTGTCCTGCTCTCAGCCATTTGGATGAATACTCCCGCCCACCCCCACCCCCTTCCGTTCCTCGCTAGAACTCCGAGGTTCACCAATGGTGAGATTTTGCGTATGTGACGGCTTTTGCACCCCATTAAGTTAGCCGCATTCCGACTTCAGGGATGTATGCTAGGTATGACCGTGTTTCCGTAACGCACCAAACGCTGACTTGAATGACGGGATCTGAACGTACATATTTGATCTCCGGCATGTGTATATACACGAAGGGAATGAAGGCACTGGAAGGTCTGCACTTGAAGTTGATCTGGGAGATCAAAAAATTTTTTTTTTAATCCCACCCTTAATTCACTAGACGCCGCCGAGATTCGAAACCACGACTTCATGGACCCATGGACAAACGGTCTTAACCACTCGGTTATGTTGAATGTATTTGAAGTCGTGTGTACCCCGTAGGGTTCTTTGAAATAAAGTCTGCTTCTTGTTGTTGCCAGGTTGATTTGTGCAGGTCATTGGCAGAGAGAAGTCCCCATACCATTGACTGCATTCATAGCATTGGAACGGGATGATAAAGATGTGTGTGTGTGTGTGTGTGTGTGTGTGTGTGTGTGTGTGTGTGTGTGTGTGTGTGTGTTGTGTGTGTGTGTGTTTCTTTTATTTTTTTTCTCTTATTCTTTTATTTTTTTCACTTATTCTTTTATTTCGAGGATAATGGAAATAAGCACTCACGTGGGTTTTTTTATATTTTACATCCAGTCCCCGTGTGTATGCAGCTTTGTAAATGTTGTCATCCGTTCCCACAGGCACACTGTTGCCTACTCTTCCAAAAAACAGAACGGGTTTTAACGTGTGAAAAGATGTTCGCACACCGGACCTTGGTTTATAGTTTCATCTTGACTTTTGAAGGGAGTGGAGTTGGCACTGATGTTAACTCCAGAAGGGAGGAAAAATCCTAACGAGATTCTAACGGGTCAGCAGATCACGAGTGTGGGGTGTGTGTGTGTGTGTGTGTGTGTGTGTGTGGTGTGTGTGTGTGTGGTGTGTGCGTGTGCGTGCGCGTGCGCGTCCGTGCGTGTGTGTGCATATCTATCTCTTCTTCTTTGTGTATGTTTGTGTGTGTGTGTGTGTGTGTGTTGTGTGTGTGTGGTGTGTGTGTGTGTGTGTGTGTGTGTGTGTGTGTGTGAAAATGAACTCTTAAAAAATCATTCAAGCCAACACAGTACGCATACTATTTAAGCAAATGATGTGAAATGTTGTATCATCATGGAATTATTTTTTCCAATCAAAAATAGAAAGAAAAAATGGAAATGCACAAACACCCTTTTAATAAATAAAAGGAAACGGGAAAAAATGAACTTTTTCTACTTGTTTCTATACAAAAAATAAAAAGAAAGCTTTCTATGACACACAAGCAAACTTGTACGATGCTAATGCATAAAATCCAGCTCACATTAAAGTGTGAATGTCATAGTATCGGAAAGATATATTCACGATCATTCACACACACACACACACACACACACACGAACAGACATACGCGCACAGCAATCAGCAACAATAAAAATGAAAACTTGTTAAAAAACAACAAAGTCCTACATAGTGCGGATTGGCGTGAAGTCGATTGCTAAGGGTTGAGAGCTGAAGACATCGTGGCACCATCATCGGTGGGGTGCTAGCTCAACAAAAATGAAGTAAAACAAACGAGTCTGTCTCAATCCCATGTTGTTCTCGCCTAGACTAGATCTAGAAGTTTTTCAAAATGTCTTCTAGATTACAGATTAAATGTAGCGCGCGTTGTTTTATGGTTCGAAGTGTTTCCTTTGCAAAAAAAGCAAACCTGACAACACCTTAATCTTACAAAGGATAGTAGGAAATCCGTTTCTTCCAACCCCGTAAAATCTATGTTTACATGTCTGCAGTTGAGTTCTATTTGCCGCTTAAATTTTTTTTAATAGCTGCCACTGACGGTTTGTGTGGTGGTAACAAAACCCTGATGCGTCTAACTTACAACTGGGTTCTAAAAATAGGAACGGAAGACTACAAGTCACATTCTAAATGTGTGCAATAGCCGACTTCTCATTCTCTTTGGTTTTAATAAAACACACACAAATTTTCGGGCCTGGTGTAAAGAAGTACTTATCCAATAAGCCTCAATAGAATATTCGAGTTCGAGTTCACTCTCTCTGTCTCTGTGCAACAGTTGAGTCTATAAAAAAATCGAAAAGAAAGAAAAGTAAAAACCCCATTGGTTAGTGACGCACAAAGCAAGGGCTTATAACTCTTCCCGTGCCTCTTTTGTTCAAAAAGACTAATTTTGACCCTCAGTGAGTTTCTTGGATTAGTCTGCAAATTCGTAGAGTAGCATGTGAGTAAACATACTAGAACAGAAGGAGAAAAGAAGATGGCATTATCAGAAACAGAGTTACAGATATCCATGAGGTTGGTGTCTTTGAATGGAAAGTGCCAATTGCTTTTCGTCATGTCAAGAAAGCGCGGGTTGCAGACGACCCATTTCCACGGGGGACATGATAATGATGTAGCGGACTGTTTCTTCCATCAGATATGGACGGTTGGTTTCCTGTATGGTGAGCTTCAACCATTTGTCCATTTGCTTTTGTAAACTGTCATCAAAACCTCTTGATTTTTATTTGTAATACTGACAGAGCTGGGCTAATAGAACTAAGTCTGCTGAACAAGTTAGATCTAGCTGTTCACCACAGCTAGGCCTTGGCTTAGTGGCCTAAAATCCCGAGTTTTCGTTGCGAATGTGTTTTTGTCGCGTCTTCAATTTCAAACTTAGGTCATATTTTTGTTTGCATATTTATGTGGAAAGACCATAGGCAGAACTACAAAGAGGCTGATATAAACTTTTGGTAAAACAAAGAATGCATGAAGTTTGCTCGGTACTGGTATTTGAGCTGCATCCAAGATTTGCTGACTAGATAGATTTTGCTGGGGCCAAAACCGAGATCAATGATAGGCACCCAGCTCCTGTGTTAGAGGTATGAGTTCTCTTACACCTTCTGTTGGTAAGAACTGGGGGGAAAGTAGACATGCCACCATCTCTCTCTCTCTCTCTCTCTCTCTCTCTCTCTCTCTCTCTCTCTCTCTCTCTCTCTCTCTCTCTCTCTCTCTCTCTCTCTCTCTTCCTCTCTCTTCTCTCTCATGAGTTTTTATTCCATTATTCTCCATATAAAAATGATGAAATAAATAAAAATAAAATAAAGAAAAATATGTACTTAAAACTTGAGATGATTTGATTTTTTCTTTTTCTGTGAAAAAAAAATTGGTTGCTTTGTTTGGATGGAAGTTTTTTTTGTTATTTTTTGGTTCTTTTTGCCCAGAGGGCTGGTTGTAAAAAAAGGATGTTTGATTATGTCATAACCTTCTTCAAATAAAATGCAATCAATTCAACTCAGTTCATTCAATTCGATTCTCTCTTGCTCTTTCGTTCACACACACACACACACACACACACACACCACACACACACACACACACACACACACACACACACACACACACACACAGGGGGGGGGGGGATCAAATCAAATCAAATCAAAATCTTTTATTCGGAGGATAATGAGTAAGCACCCATGTGTGTTTTAGCATCCAATCCCCGCCCTTAGGGATACATCATGATAAAATAATGAAATAAACCAATACAGACACATCATGATAATAGAATAGGCCAAATACCCACATATTTACACAGAAAAGGAAAGCAATCAGCAATTAATTTTTTTTTAAAGGCCAAAACAAGAAAGAAAAAAGTGAAAACAAAAGAACCCCCCCCAAAACAAATGAAAATAAAAAAACAAAACCCAAACTCCTCAACAAAAGAAACCCAAACAAAGCAAAGAAACAAACAAAAATAAAACAAAAACGAGAGACAGACAGACAGACAGACAGAGAACTCGAACACGAATATTTTATTGAGGTAATTGGATGCCAGAGGAGAGAGAGAGAGAGAGAGAGAGAGAGAGAGAGAGAGAGAGAGAGAGAGAGAGAGAGAGAGAGAATAAACGAATGGATGAATGAATGAACAATCTTTATTTTTTTAAAAGTTACGGAATAAGATTTTACATACTTGTATTCTTCCGGCCCTTGCCCTGATTAGGGAATATTAGAACAACAAAAATCACCCCCACCAACCCCCTCCCCTCCCCCAGAAAAAAAGAAACAAACAACCACCCCCCCAAACCTAAACCAAAAAAAGTAATAATCCCCTCCCCCCTCCTCCCCAACAAAAACCATCATCACCAACAACAAAGTTCAACCTGATTTTTTTTTATTTAAGATAAATCTACATCCAACAGATAGATAGATAGATAGATAGAGAGATAGAGAGAGAGAGAGAGAGAGAGAGAGAGAGAGAGAGAGAGAGAGAGAGAGAGAGAGAGAGAGATGAATAATCAAATCAATAATTTTATTTCCAGATGGTACATTGAGTAAGCAATAAATTTGCTTTTTTTCATCAAGCCATCTATCTAGCAAAAAACCAAAAAAAAACCCAAAACCCCCAAAAAACAAAAAAAGAGAGAGACCGAGACAGAAGAGAGAGACAGAGCAGGCCTGTTTGCAGAAGTCCCAGCAGTCGTAACATGAGCGTGTTGACATTTCATTTGTTGACATTTTCTTTGCAACTGGGTCTGGAAGGAAAATTGCAATGCCATGCCCCTCCCCAAACATACAGCGTCTACCTTTACACACATGTGAGAGAGGTGCGCGCACGCACGCACGCACAACCACACACACACACACACACACCCCAAACACACCACACACACACACACACACACACACACACACACACACAAACACACTACCACACACACACACACACACACACACAACACACACACACACACACACACACAACCACACACACACACACACACACACAGATTTGAGCGCGAGTGCCTGCCTTAGGATGCACAACAAAAACGAGAGCACTAAGCTAAACTCGTGCTGTGAAATTCGGTTGATAACACTGCAGGCAAAAAGCAGCCGAACGTGCAGGAGTGTGAACAGAAGATGATAAGATGTGAAAATGTTTTATCACTGAGTAATCTCCTTATCACCCTGTTTCTCTCTACAGTCTTTCATCAAGAGTCTACTATTACACCCATTAGCACCACATCATGTCAAAGTTAATCTTATCTGTTTATTCCAATCTCTGCCCTAAATCCCCCCCCCCCCCCCCATCTCTCTCTCCTCTCTCTCCTCTCTCTCTTCTCCCTCTCCTCTCTCTCTCTCTCTCTTCTCTCTACTCGATAAAAGAATGCCTGCTTTGCTTGCCTCCTGCTCCTCTCCTCCTCTCTCTCTCTCCTCTCTCTCTCTCTCTCTCTCTCTCTCTCTCTCTCCTCTCTCTCTCTCTCTCTCTCTCTCCTCTCTCTCTCTCTCTCTCTCTCTCTCTCTCTCTCCTCCCTCTCTCTCTCGTCGTCTCTGCATTTCTCAGCCCTTACTGACAATTTTCTTGTGCATCACTCTTTTTTGCTTCTCTTCTGTGCTGTGCCATCTTTCTCACTCTTCTCTCCACTCTCTACATCGTTCTCCGCTCCTCTCTCTCGAATCTCATCAACTCTCTTCCTGATTCATCTTCAATCTCTCTCCACGTCTTCTCTTCTGCTGTCTGTTGATCTGCATTTCTGCAGCCCGGTGTAGACTGACAAATGTGTGTGTGTTGATGCGAAGTAACAAACTCTTTTTATGACTATTTTGTCTTGGTTTTTCAGTGTCCCCTGTCGACACGCCGCTCCCCTTCCCCACCCTACTTATTTTTCACTTTCCTGCCGCTGATATCTGGTATTTTTTCGTGTTGTGTGTTGTCGTGCGTGTTTTGTGTTGTAAATGTAGTTTTGCAATTCAACCATGCATATATGTAATCAGTCGCAATCCAATGTCCCCATTTTTTTTCTTGTCTGCTGCTGTACTGATTTTGTTTGCTGTTTCTGCGTGTCTTGTGTCTTAAAAGTATATTGCAAATTCAAGCCAAGCTTATTATCAGGCAAGTAGTTGTGTGTGTGTGTTGGTGTGTGTGTGTGTGTTGTGTGTGTGTGTGTGCGCGCGCGCGCTCGCGTGCACATGCACATTATAATACTTTTAATTGGATAAACATAATCTGTTTGTAACAGAAGTAATACAACTTTGGGTGGCAGATGAAATGACTTTGACCTCAATATTGCAAGAAAGTATTTTTTATTTCAGCAAAAATAGTTATAAGAATAATTCTGGATAAAAACTTGTTAAACATCCGTTACCAGCGATGAAGTTTTCCACTGTCCAGAATTTTGTCCCAGATCAGTTCCAAACTCTCACTTTACCTCGCACAGGCAGAGCAAAGAACCTGTTGAGATAAGATAAGCTTGATGTTCTCTTTTCCAAAGCAACTCATAACTGTTATTGAGTAAGCAGATGGGAAGCTAAGGCATGTTGACGTCAGATATGTACTAGCTTGTCTGGTAACAGTGTTTGGGTGCATCTTTTGCTTTTTTTGTTGTTGTTTTTTTGGCACAGCTGTTTAAAAACGGAATGTGAACACCAGTAGGCCTATAAAGTTGAGCAGTACACACACTGCTGTGATTCTGGTTTCATTAAACGTACGTGTTTTGGGCGAAACCACAGGCAAAACAGTCTTTAACGCGATATTTTAGTGCATTGGGTATGCCATTTCTTCCACAACCAAGTTTCAGCTTCTTTCTATGGGTCTCTTGCGCTTTTTTTTTTTTTTTTTTTTTTAAGGGTGGGGGAGATAAAGTGCTGGTTTCTGCTAGCTTTACTTTACGTTACAGGATTGCACTGTGTTATGAATGAGCTGTTTTGACTTCTTACACCTTCTCCGTCTTCACTATTAATTTTTGTAGTCTGGTAGATCGTTGGTCCATTACTGAAGATTTTGCAGCCTTTCTTCTGCTCGTGGTTTTTCAGCTTTACATAGCAAGTCGTTCCACTCATGCGTACTTTCACACCCCCACATGTACTGGTTGTAGTATTGTTAGATTTCTTTTCCCTCTCTCTCTCTCTCTCTCTCTCTCTCTCTCTCTCTCTCTCTCTCTCTCTCTCTCTCTCTCTCTCTCTCTCTCTCTCCTCTCTCTCTCTCTCTCTCTCTCTCTCAATGATTACTGACGGTGGTAGATTATATAATTATTGTCCTTGGAAAAAGTGAACTTGGGATCATTGTGTTAATTTGCTTTTTCTTTTCTTTCATCTCTTAGCGAAAAAACTTGATAATCTGCCTTTAGCAGTAAGCTGTAGCTTTTGTTGTTGGTTTTTACTTTGTTTCTTTTCAGTGTTTATTTTGTTTATTTGTTGTTGTTGTGTGTGAGGTTTTTTGTTTGTTTGAGTGAGATTGGGAATTAATTCTTTTTGGGCCTTTCCTAGTTGGCACCAATTGTGAGTGTGGTTTACCTTTGTGTCTTTTTGTGAGTGTACATTGAAAATCTGAGCTTTTGTGCATTGTGTATTGAGTAGTTGATCCTTTCAGTTTTATCCTGCAATTACATATCATTACTTTGGTCACTTGTTATTCATATTTCTTTGCTGAAGACTTTTCACATTGATTTTTTTATTTTTCCTTTTTGTGATTCACGTTATCCCTTGGGATCAGTGTAAGCGTGTGCATTTTTTGTGTTTTCTTCAAAATACCAAATTCGCATACATTTCTAAGGTTCTCAACAGATTATAAATCATAACTAAATTGGTCCTTTATCATGTTTCTTCTTTAATGCTGTATCACAATGTCAGACAGCAATAATTCCTGGCTAAAGGAAGAGGGACTCAGAGTAGGTCATTTGAATATAAATCATATGATAAACAAATTAACTGAGATATCTTCTATTTTGACAAATTCAGGAAAGAGTTTTCATGTATTTGGATTTTCAGAATCTCATCTTTCCTCCCAGATTTCCGATAGTGATATATCATTCCCTGGTTACATTGCAGTTCGCAAGGATCCATTACAAAACAAGGAAACCGGTTTACTCCTTTATATGCATCAGTCACTGAGTTTCAAAAGAATAGATACCTTAGAGCAACATAACGTAGAAGCACTCTGGGTCGAAATTCAAATAAAATTTACCAAGCCATTTCTAATCTGTTTACTATACAGAAATCCATCGGAAAGAATTGATTGGAACGATCGTTTTATTTCAATGATGGACCATGCATACACTCAATGTAAAGATATCATTGTATTAGGAGACTTCAATATAGATTTACTAAAAGACAATAAGCATTGGGATCTAACGTATAAATCTTATGGACTAACACAGTTAATACAATCACCAACGCGAGTAACTAGTGTCTCTAAAACTCTTATTGACCATTTATATGTATCTGATCCTAAGACTATTATTGAAACATCTGTCCCTGAGTGTGGTTGCAGCGATCATTATCCAATTTGTTTTACATGGTCAAAAAAAGGCACAAAAATACCAAAGTTAAATCATAAAACTATTGTGTTTCGAAATTTTTCAAAATTCGATAGTGAAAAGTTTATTTATGATCTTACACATTCTTCTCTCAATAGCGTATATCAGTATACAGACCCTGATATGGCATTAGAAGTATGGTACAAGATTTTTTATGGCATATACAACAAACATACTCCACTGCAAACGAAGAGAGTTCAATATAGGATAAAACCTCCATGGCTGACAGATGAAATACAGAAAGCCATTTACCATAGAGATTATTTGCTGAAACATAGCTCCCGTGAAAATTATAAAAGGCAGAGAAATAAAGTAGTTTCCCTCATTCGAACAGAAAAAAAGAAATATTTTCTAAATGCACTGAGCAAGAGGAACAATGGTAGACTAATCTGGAAAGCCATGCATCAATTAATAAATAAAAATGTCAACAGTTCAACCAGTACGCAAAATGATACATCAGCTGACAAACTAAACTACCATTTTTCAACTGTAGCAAAACAAGTAATTCAAAATGACTACTCGAAAGAAAATAATTTACATGAACTGCAAAAGTATTGTAAAGACAAAAATATTCGCCTTTTTGCCAAAATACAACCCCTATCCGTTCAAGAGGTTTACACTGCTTTAAGAAAGCTCAAACAGACAAGCACCCGTGGCATTGATGGAATTGATGGAAAAATTCTTAAGCTTTCAGCACCAATCATAGCAGAAACTCTTACATATGTTTATAATCTTTGCATTGATAAAAACTATTTCCCTAAAGGTTTTAAACAAGCAAAAATTATTCCCATATATAAATCTGGAAACAAGACCGATCCATCCAACTACAGACCAATTTCTATTTTATCTGTTCTTTCTAAGCCTCTGGAGCAACATATTTATAAGTGTCTTCTTTCTCACTTAAATCAACATGATCTCATACACCCAACCAGTCTGGATTTAGAGAATATCATTCCTGTCACACAGCTTTAACAAAGCTGATTGATCGCTGGCTATTAAATATAAATAGAAAGCAATTTACTGGAATACTGTTTGTTGATTTTGCAAAGGCATTTGATGTTATAAATCACAAACTTCTTCTTAAAAAATTAGCACTTTACAAATTATCCCGTAGTACTCTTGAGTTGATCTCCTCTTTCCTTTCTGATAGACAACAGAAAGTATCTTTCAATGGATCTATCTCTGATTTTCTCCCAAACACTTATGGTGTGCCTCAGGGTTCAGTTTTGGGTCCCCTACTTTTTCTACTTTACATTAATGATCTTCCTTTATCCATAGGTACTCAATGCGACATGTTTGCTGATGACACCACCCTTGAAACAACGAACTCTGATGCGCGTGAGGCTTATCATACAATGCAAAAAAGTATCAATAACCTTATTCAGTGGACACACTTAAACCACATGTCTCTACATCCCAATAAAACTAAATTTATGTTGATTACCAATAGACAAAAGCGTCAAAACCTCACCCAGTCTTTACCCTCTCTATATATTTCTAATGTGAAAGTCGATGAAGTAACGAATCATAAAGTTTCAGGTGTAACAATAGATAATAACCTCACATGGTCGAAACACTTAGAAAAAATGTCTAGAAATATAGCATCAAAACTGTATCAGTTTAGAAAAATAAAGAACTTTTTAAATTTACATGCTAGGAAACTATTCTTTTATGCATATATACAATCTCACATTGATTATGCATCTACACTCTGGGATCTAGCGAGTAAAAATGTACTTAAACATTTGCTTAGCGTTCACAAAAGAGCCATTAAAATTGTCATTAACAAGTCATCTACTCTAACAGACTTTGACTATAAACAAGCAAATATACTTCCCCTCCCAGCCAAGTTAATATACAATAATGGCATTCTCATGTATAAAATACTCCATGGTAAGACTCCACATTCTCTTAGGAATATGTTTACTTATAATAGTTATCGACATTCGCACAAAATAAATGTTCCTTTCACAACAATTAATCTTTATAAGTCTAGCCTTATGTACTCTGGAGGATGGCTATGGAATAATATTCCAGAGCTCCTAAAATGTGAATCTAATTTTTCGAGATTTAAAACCAACATGTTTAATTACTTAATGAGTCTCTCTGATTTAACATTCCTTTCTCCAAACATGTATTGAACACAAACACGTATTGAACTGATCTATTATCAACACTATTATTGTCACTCAGCATGTATCTTACCGTTTGTCGTAGTCGTTCATATCATCACCATCATTATGATCATCATCACCATCATCGTCATCCTCATCCTCAACACCATCATCCTCATTAGCGTCTTTTTGTCACCCTCATCATAGTTTGTGTTATCATAATTATCATCATCATCATTGTTCTTGTTGCTATTAATATGATTATTTACATGACTAGATGGTCGGATGCTTTTTTTTTTTTTTTTTTTAATAATTATTATTATTTTTTTTATATATATTTTTTTTATATGGAAATGTTAATATTTGCAAAATTATGCTCTCTCTCTCTCTCTCTCTCTCTCTCTCTCTCTCTCTCTCTCTCTCTCTCTCTCTCTCCTCTCTCTCTCTCTCTCTCCTTCCCTATACTCTCCTGTCTGGTATTTAAATTTGTATTCCTAATATATTCTTTGTTTTTATTTTTCCCCC
Source organism: Stramonita haemastoma (assembly GCA_030674155.1). Taxonomy (NCBI): domain Eukaryota; kingdom Metazoa; phylum Mollusca; class Gastropoda; order Neogastropoda; family Muricidae; genus Stramonita; species Stramonita haemastoma. The sequence continues at coordinate 38,427,371 of CM060322.1, forward strand.
GTATTCTTCAAAAAAGAAATTGTTCATTGTTTGGTTGAGAGGTTGGTTTTCTTGATTGTTGGTTATTTGTGTTTTTTTATGCCCAGAGGGCTGGTTGTAAAAAAAGCATGTTTGCTTATGCCATTACCCTCTTTAAATAAAATTTATTCAATTCAATTCAATTCTTTCTCTCTCTCTGTGTCTCTGTCTGTCTGTGTCTCTGTCTCTGTGCCTGTCTCTCTGTCTCTGTCAGTCTCTCTGTCTGTCTGTCCTCTCCCCCCGCCCCCCCCCCCCCTCCTCTCTCTCTCTCTCGCTCGCTCGCTCGCTCGCTTGCTCGCCTGTATCTGCATTTCTACAGGAGGGGCTGTAGACTGACAGATGTGTGTGTGTGTGTCTGTTGAGTGCAAAAGTAAAACAACTCTTTTTTATGACTGATTTTGTCAGTGTGTGTTTAATCTGACATCGTTTCCGCTGGCTTCCTTGCCGAAGGGAGCTGTTAAAATTTTATTCTGATGTGGTGTGGACTCAGATCTGGTGTGAGTGTGTGTGTGTGTGTGTGTGTGTGTGGATAACCTTTCTTCTTTCTGTCCCAGTGGCACCCCCCCCCCCCCCCCCCTTTCTTTTTTTTTTTTTCATTTCAGCCAATGATGCTGATTTTCTGTCTGCTGTTGCTTCATGTCTTTGTATCTGTAATTGTGTTTGGAAGCTCAAGTCATGCAAATGTGTGTGTGTGTGTGTGTGTGTGTGTGTGCGTGCGTGCGTGCGTGCGTGCGTGCGTGCACGCGCGCGCGCGTGCGTGTGTATGTATGTGTGTGTGTTGTTGTTTTAATTCTTCTATTTATATAGGTGCGTGTGTTACGTGCAGACAGGCAGAGCAAAGATCTGTTGAAAAAAAATCTTGATGCTCTTGTTTCAAAAACACCTTATTGGTTAAGCAGATGAGAAGCTAAGGTATTTTGAAGTCAGGTGTGTAGCTGCATGTCTGGTAATAGTGTTTGTAGGCGTCATGTTTTTGGCGCAGCTGTTTAAAAATAGAATGTGAACACCAGTATGCAGTTGAGCAGTACACACTCTGCTGTGATTCTGGTTTCATTAAACGCACTTGTTATGGACGAAACCACAGGCGAAACGGCCTTTAGCCCGATATTTTGGTGCATTGAGTATTCGATTTCATCCACAAACACGTTTCAGCTTTCCTCTCTGGATCTATCTATGTGGCTGTTTTTTAGGGCGTTGGGCTTCTTTTGGGTGGGGAGATGATATGCTGATTTCCACTGGCTTTATTTGACGTTACAGGATTGCATTGTGTTATGAATGGGTTATGATTAGAGTACTTTCATATGCACTTATTTTGTAGTCTAGTAAACTGTTGGGATACCACTGAAGATTTTGCAGTCAGCTTCCTCCACTCCTCGCGGTTTTTTCAGCTTTCTGTAACAAGTCGTTCCACTTGCACGGACTTTTCACACGCCCAGATAATTATACTGATTGAAACATTGTTAAATTGCGTTTGTTTTTTCTGGAAAGAAATTCATGAAGTCTGAACTCTTCTTCTTCCTTTTTTCTTTCCTTCTCCATTCAGTTTTCCCTGGTCTTTAGCTTCACACTTCAGTTTGGGTGGCGATGATGATGAAGTTGTGCTGGGGCTATTAGCTGTTCTTTGTTGTTCTCTGTCGGTGTTTGCACTGACGTCTGTTCTCTATGACTGACATGGGTTATCTTCTCCTGATGCAGGGGACAGACAGATCGGCGAGACCTGTGGGCTGTTCCACACCGTACAGTTCCATTGAAAGCGCTTTGGTCTGTTTGCTCTACAAGATAAAAATATCCATATATTGTTATCATTATTATACAGGTATGCAGTCTGGAGTGAGTGATAGACATATTTAGTACAGATGTGAATGTGCTTGGCAATACACGGTGCAGTGGGAAAAATAGGGCCTGTAGGTGGGTTTTGTTGTAGGTTTAGTTAGGTTTTGCATGTGGTCCTCAGATGGTGCCGGTTTGGCAGGAGTTTGCTCCGTTCTGATGGGATCAGTCGCTATTTGATCAGAATCAAAGTTTCGAACTGAACTGCCCTTAAATGTGGTCAGACTTTACTAGACAAAGTCTGCCTCTTTAGACCTAACAGACTGCTGTGTACAAGAATCCCTTTTTTCCGACAGGTTGAAAGATTGTCACAATCCTTTCAGAAGGATTGCATTCATTACTTCCAAACTGAATTTCGGTTGAAAACGGTAGAAACATTTTAAGTTTCTCTGTCTGTCTGTCTGTCTGTCTGTCTGTCTGTCTGTCTGTCTGTCTGTCTGTCCTGTCTCTGCTCTCTCTGTCTCTGCTTCTCGTCTCTCTCTCCTCTCTCTCTCTCTCTCTCTCTCTCTCTCTCCTCTCTCTCTCTCTCTTCTCTCTCTCCTCTCTTTTCGACAGGTTGAAAGATTGTCAATCCTTTCAGAAGGATTGCATACATTACTTCCAAACTGAATGTCAGTTGAAAACGGTAGACGCATTTTAAGTTTTTCTCTTTGTCTGTCTGTCTGTCTCTGTCGTTGTCTCTTTGTCTTTCTGTCTGTCTTCCGTCTCTCTCAAAACTGTTCACCTTCCATCTACTAAAAAGAGAGAGACAGATACAGACACATACAGACAAACAGAGATAGAGAGAGACAGAGACAGACGGAGACAGAGAGAACTGAGAAATGGTTCGTGAAATCTGGTCTTATCAGCGTCAGTTACCTGTAAACCAACAACAGCACATAAAGACCAGGCTGTTGCCCTTTTTCATAATGTCACAACCTCTATAAAAATCAAACCTAACAAAATATAGCAAAAAACAGAAATAAATAAAAATTGTAAAATAGCACAGACAATCAAAACGAGAACATTGGAGTAACCTGAACCAATAATGACATCCTTTTCAGGGGAGGAGGAGGGTGTTGGGGTGTGGATGTGGGAGGAAGTGGCCTACTGGCCCAGAAGCCATTTGGAAACAGTGAGGTGAGGAACAGTGAATGGTGATGTCAGAGTGTGAGGGGCGAATAATGACAGGGTTTAGAGACAGGTTGCCAACAAGGGGGAAAGACGTGAGTCATTGAAGGGCTAGGGCAGGATTCCGGGGGGTGGGGGGGGGGGGGGGGAGGGGGGAGGATATGGCAAAGGAAGTAGCCAAAATGTAACAAGAAGGAAGTCAGGGTTTGTCAACACCAGTTCAATGAAACAGAAAGGAATGGCCCAGAGAAGCAAGACAGACAGACAGACAGAGAGACAGACTGACTAAGAGTCCCAGAAGAAACTCCTTAAGGATATACACAGGTCTAAAGTAGCCCAAATCATTGCTTTTTAAAAATCAAAGTTGCTAAATGCAAATAATGGAGATTTCTCCCCGTAAATTTTAAGAATTAGGTTGTGGAAAACATGTCTGTAAAAAAAACAACCGGGTTTCTTGTACCTGTTACCGTGTTAGGAAATTTGAAACTTTTAGTTTTGGCGGTTATAGCAATGAAAGAGAGAGAGAGAGAGAGAGAGGAGAGAGAGAGAGAGAGAGAGAGAGAGAGAGAGAGAGAGAGAGAGAGAGAGAGAAAGATGTGGGAGGAAAAGGTAGGTGATATGGAGAGAAAGTGTGGGAAAGGAGAGACCAGAACTGATAAAGCCAACGAAAAGGGGGAAGGGAAATACACTTTAATCTTGTAATGTTTGTTTCATTTTCATTTCTTCTTCTTCGTGGAAAGCTCAGACAGCAACCGTTGTTGTCTGTTTTATGTCAGTCTGTTGTGTTACCTACTAAAACATTCTGTTGTTGGGGAAGGAGTTGGTGGGTTTTTTTTTTTCGTTCCTCGGCTCGAGTTCCGAGGTTCACCGATGGTGAGATTTTGCGTATGCAACTGTTTTTTTTCCAACCATGAAGGCAGCTGCATTCTGACTTCGGGGATGTATGCTGGGTATATTCCCGTCACCCACCAACGTGACATGAATTTCAGGATCTTTGATGTGCATGTTTGATCTTGTTCATGTGCCTCCACATGAAGGGAATTAAGGCACTGGCAGGTCTGTACTTAACATTGATATGGGAGATGGTTAAAAATCCCCGCCCTTAATTCCCTACACGCTGCTGAGATTCAAACCCGCGACTTCATGGACCCATGGGATTAAAGCCAAACGGTCTTTACCACATGGCTATAGCGTCCGTCTATCAAACGTTTGCTTTCGCTCAGGTTGGTTTGGTTAATGTGTGCTCGGGTGGGGATTATTTCATAACTGCAATTGAGAGCAACGAACTTGTCAGAAATAGTTTGAATATCCAGACTTGTGTAGATAGTGAAGGAAAGTGAACAGAAAAAAAAAACATACAAAAAATTAAAACTTAACCAAACAAACATACCAGTTGACAAGGGCATGGCCCTTTGCAATGTGACGCAGGTTTTCACGCCTGACGTGGAAGCACAGGCAACCGATAAAAAGCCACCCTGTCTATCTAGCCCTGCCCTAAGACAGTGTACAGTTACAGTTTACGATTAGTCTTCCGTGGGTGACAAGAACTGTGATGTACGTGGCCTTGCACCTACTACTGGAGGCATCTTATCTGGGAAGGTTAGCGTATAAAGGAGGAGAGTGGGTGTGTATAAAGGGTCAGGGAAGTAGGATCGGTGAGAATTGAAGAGGATTCCTGTAGGATGGAATTGTTTGAAAGTACATCCATGACCCATTTTGCTTCCTTTCTGGCTGGCTGCACGGTAATGTGGAAAGTGTTTTGGACCCTAGCCGGACTGTGAAGAGGTGGAGGGTTTATTGCGGTGGGGAAGGAGGGGTGGTGGTGGTGATGTGAAGAGTTAAGATGTGAAGAGTTAAGATCGGGCCGGGATCTTTTTTGGTTGTTGTTGGTTTTTGCTGTTGTTCTGGTCTGTTTAATGTCTGTCTATCTCTTTACTTCCTTCCCCTCTCTTCCAAACACTTTGTCCGTCTGTCTGAGTCTCTGTCTGTCTCTTTCTGTTTCATTTTGTCTTTTTGATTGTCTTTCAGTCGTCTGTGTCTGCCCCAGTCAGTGTGTGGGAGGGGGTCACCTGTAGTTGACATCTCTTTCTCTGTCTCTCTTTCTCTGTGTCTCTTTTTGTCTGTCTGTCTGTCTGTCTGTCTGTCTCTGTCTGTCTCTCTCTCTGTGTCTCTCTGTGTCTGTCTGTCTGTCTGTCTGTTGTCTGTCTGTCTGTCTGTCTGTCTTCTGTCTGTCTGTCTGTCTGTCTTCTTCTCTCTCTCTCTCTCTCTCTCTCCTCTCTCTCTCTCTCTCTCTCTCTCTCTCTCTCTCTCTCTCTCTCTCTCTCTCTCCTCTGCTTTCTTTGCTTTTTACCAACCCCAACTATTTTGTGTGGGGCTGCTGAGCCACAAGAGAAGAAACGAACTGTTCCTCTAACATTTTAATAGTATTATGTCCTGCACTCCCTCCCTTCAGTTGACTTCAAGGGTTCGATTCCCGGTCGAGGGGATTTTTCCTCTGGAGTCAACATCAGTGCTGACTCCATTCTCCCCAAAAGTCCTTTGGATGAGACTATAATCGAGGCCCCGTGTGCGAAACACGCAGAACACCTTGGGCACACGTTAAATCCTGTTCCGCTTTTCGTAAGAGTAGGCCATCGTGAGCCAGTGGGAATAGATGACACGATTTACAAAAAAACTGCATACACACGGGGACTAGATGTAAAAAAGCAGATGAGTGCTTATTCCATTATCATCGATATAAAAGAATAAATAAATAAATAAAATTAAAAAAATAAAGGGGCTCGCAACTCAGTCGACAGGAATATCATATCACAGTTAGTCAAACAGACCTTCAGTCAGTGACAGTAGATACAACTTATAACGAAAAACTGTTGGTGTGGTCTTGTGTGGTTATGACGCAGCAAGCAAGGAGGAGGGAACAATTGCGACTGTTCCAAAGAGTGTTGACATTGACAGTGACACAGAAATTGCAGCAACTAGTGCAGAATTCAAGGCTACATACAGTGACTGGATGCAGTGCCTGCGGGAATTTCTATAAAGCTATTGTAAGGATACAGGACATTTCTGCCGCGCTTTCGAAGATGTTTAATAATGAATAAAACTGTGAAGAATGGGTTTTGGGGTTTGTGAATTGTTTTTTTTTTTAAGAAAGATGTCTCCTGACTGCAGAAAGCCTAAGTACTGACTTGCTCCATTCCTGAAATCATGTACGGATGATATGATGATACAGTACATTCCATGAAGGGGTGTTAACCACGCTGTGTTGACATTTCCACTGTGTATTTGAAATATTTCTGGATTGTTTGTTTTGCCCCCTCCCTGTTGTCGTCATGCTAAAAGGCTGACAGCCTGCCACATTATATCATATCATCTCTCTCTCTCTCTCTCTCTCTCCTCTCTCTCTCTCTCTCTCTCTCTCTCTCTCTCTCTCTCTCTCTCTCTCTCTCTCTTCTCTCTCTCTCTCCCCTCTCACGGGCACTTCCGTTGCTTGGCTTCCAGCAAGAAGTTATTTGACACAAGAGTAAATAGCTTGCACAGTTTTTCAACTAGAGGGATTTCGCTGTGCCTGTAACTGATCTCCAGTCCCACTTGAATGCCATTTGAATGCCTTTCTGCAAGACCTGTGCTTGCCATCTTTCAGAGTTGATGTTAAGGAGAATTGGATCATTGTGGTGTTGTGTCTGTCTTCGACCACCCACTCTCCTGTTGCGCACAATCAAAGAATGACAGTGTGGTATTTTACCATTCGTGTATTAATGCACAGAATGAAGGGTAGCATAGGAATTCGTTGCTTGAAGATACAGATTTCCGTTATTCCTCCCTAAATATAAGTTTCTAAATATCCAAACTCTGAGAACAATCCAGAAAAGGCACATATCTCTGCACACAAGCCACAAACGTGATTTAAGCAAATCGGGCAAACTTGCGCAGCCTGTAATTGGATGCTCCTTTTTAACACGTGAGACGAATTAAGATGTGTTTTAGTGGCTGCTGGCGACCTTGTGCCACGTGCTAAGACCTGGATCAGCTTGGTCACCATGAAGTGTAAATTGTCTGCCTGGTGAATCCAGGCATTTTGTGTTGACTGTTAGGGCTGTTAAACATGTCTGGTAGGGTTGGGATCTAGGGTGCCTATTTGTGCGTGGATAAATGTGTGTCTGTATGCCTTTGTACATACTGAGGTTCTTCTGTATCTGTCTGTCTGTCTTTCTCCCTCTCTCAGTCTGTCTGTCTCCCTCTCTCAGTCTCTCTGTGTCTCTCTCTCAGTCTCTGTGTCTGTCTGCGTCTGTCTCTGTCTCTCCCTCCCTCTTTCTCTCTCTATCCCTCCCTCCCCCCTCTCTCGGCTCAGGTGTGGTGTGTGGTGTGTGTGTGTGTGTGTGTGTGTGTGTGTGTGTGTGTGTGTGTGTGTGTGTGTGTGTGCGTGTGTTTGTGCGTGCGCGCGCGCGTTCGTGCGTGCGTGCGTGTGTGCTTGCGTATGTGTGTGTGTGTGTGAATAGCTGTTTCACACATGTGAGATTATACATTGCATTTGTGTTTACCTGTGTGTGTGCGCGTGCACATGCACGCACGTACGTTATGAATGAATATTGTCTTCACTCCTTTTGTGGGTGTGGTTGGGGGGGGGGGGGGGGGGGGGGGGGGGGAAGCACGCAAGTGCCAGCATATGTGCATACGTGCATGCATGCCTATGTGCGTGTCCCCGCCTACTTGAAGTTTTGAATTTACCAACGTCTTATTTTCTGTCACATATCCTGACAGACGGTGTTTGCTACCGGATCTCAGTGACGCCATTGAGATTTGACTAGATCAGCAGGTACTTTGGACAAGAATGAAGAGAGGCCGACAGCTAGGAGGACATCAGCATAGTTTGGATTGGGTGTGGAGGGGGGGGGGGGTTGTTAAGGTGGATTTTCTTTTTTGCTGTGTGATGGTGGAGGTGATGAGAGGTGGTCAAGTGGAACTAGCATAGAGGCTGAAACCCCTGGGGTGAAATAGACCAGTTTATAGATAACAAAACAAACAGTCAAAGGAAGAAAAGCATTTGACACACACACACACACACACACACACACACACACACACACACACACACACACACACACACACACACACACACACACACACACACACATTTATACACTCATGCCCGCGGCATAGTAATCAAGCGCGTGCTCTCTCTCTCTCTCTCTCTCTCTCTCTCTCTCTCTCTCTCTCTCTCTCTCTCTCTCTCTCTCTCTCTCTCTCTCTCTCTCTCTCTCTCTCTCTCTCTCTCTCTCTCTCTCCACACACACACACACACACACACACACCACACACAACACACACACACACACACACACACGTGCGCATGCGCATGCGAATTTCCAGTTTTACAATCCCGCCACAGTGAAAAGCTTTAATGTTCTACTGAAAAAAAACGCTTTCAAAATAAATAAAAATACAAAAATAGATAAAGAGATAAATAAAACAAAAGAGAGAAGGAAAAGAACGAAAATTTCAACCCAAAAAAGCAAAATTCGGATCATCTCTGCCTGCTTCATTCCTCCCCCTAAAAACAACAACAACAACAAAAAACTAAGTACCAAAAAAAAAAAGAAAAAAAAAAAAAGAAAAGGCCACCAGCCAAGCAAACAAATAAACGAAAACTCAACAAAAGGAAAACGAAAAAAAAACAAACAAAAAACCAAAAAACCAACAAACAACTAAGCGTAACGTTACACCGTTAGGCAGGCACGCGAGGGAAGCATAAAGATGTCCCATTGGTTGCCTGTGATGACACGTCAGGCGTGAAAACTGGGGTCAGGTTGCTGGCCTCTGATCTGCCGAGTAAAACTGATGGTCTGAGTCTCCGAATTTGCTTTTCCTTTCTTCTTCTTCTTCTTCTTCTTCTTCTTTTGATAATACAATATGCAGGATTATGGGGAGATAGGCTAGAGTTTTGCCATGTTATACTGTATCCTAGTAGAGTGCTGACTACGGATAGATATTAGTGATCGAAACACCCACACTCCCTCAACCACCCTATTCTCATGTCTCTGTCTGGCACTCACTCTGTGTCTGTCTCTCTGTCTGCCTGCCTGCTTGTCTGTCTGTCGGTCTCTCTATCTGTCTGTCTGTCTGTCTGTCTGTCTCAGTCTCTGTCTGTCTGTCTGTCTGTCTGTCTGTCTGTCTGTCTGTCTGTCTGTCTCTCTCTCTCTCTCTCTCTCTCTCTCTCTCTCTCTCTCTCTCTCTCTCTCTCTCTCTCTCTCTCTCTCTCTCTCTTTGTTTTTGTTATTGTTATAGAAGGCTGGATGTAAAAAAGCAATTGTCATGCTTACTCTATCACCTTCTGAAAATAAAATTAATTCAATTTAATTAATTCAATTCTCTCTCTCTCTCTCTCCTCTCTCTCTCTCTCTCTCTCTCTCTCTCTCTCTCTCTCTCTCTCTCTCTCTCTCTCTCTCTCTCTCTCTCTCTCCAGGCCTAGCACATCCGATTTCGTGATAAGAGAGAATTTCTACTTTTTTATGTCTTTCTGGAATAGCGACAGGAAAATAGACCAAAAAGGTGGTAAATAGATAAGAAACGGGTGGCAGGAAGAAAAGGAACAAGGCAGAAACAAAGAGAAGGATAGAAAAGAGGAAACTCCTAACACAGAATTTCCAGAATTTGGGAATGCAATTTTTTTCTGACAGCCCCCGGCATCCCCACGGGGGAACTCAACATATTTCATTCGGGTCAAAGCAGTGAGACTGCTCACCGACTTTCCAAAGTAAAACGCAAAACAAAAGAAGATGTAGGCCTATTTCCAAGTCCACTCTACTATACGTACACTCCAAATCCAAAAGCAAATGCTAGACACCTCTGACAACAGGAAGAGAATGCCCAGATGAACGACCAACTTCTACAGATTCGCCCTAATCTAACAGAGGTAGAACTCTCATTCTGTGAAAGAACAGAAGGGGGGAAAACTGTACTCGCCAGACCACACACATACCGTTCTTACATTAAGCTACTCCTATGTATATATACTCAAAGGCTAGAGAACAGCATGACTGGCAATGTACGAACAATCGTCAAATATAAGGCTAGAGAACAGCATGACTGGCAATGTACGAACAATCGTCAAATATAAGGCTAGAGAACAGCATGACTGGCAATGTACGAACAATCGTCAAATATAAGGCTAGAGAACAGCATGACTGGCAATGTACGAACAATCGTCAAATATAAGGCTAGAGAACAGCATGACTGGCAATGTACGAACAATCGTCAAATATAAGGCTAGAGAACAGCATGACTGGCAATGTACGAACAATCGTCAAATACTTCCTTCTGGAGTGTCGAGATGTTTAGGTCGGTAACATGATAAGCATTTCGCTGCTCATTCCATTTTACGTCTTTCCTCATAAAGTGGTACCAGTCTTTAAAGACTGTTAAATGGCTAATGTTTCAGCAGACAAAACTTTCAACTTCCTCTGAGGACCCTGCATTTTCCGTCCGATATTAACTTCAGGGTTGGTTAATTGCTTTCTTACTTTTTTCAGAACAAACGCTGTAATATGTGAGGAGGCTGGCATTGCTTTCCTATCGTTGTAAGTGTTTTTAGAGTGGTTACACGGCGGTGGCCTTGGTGTGACTCAAAGTTGGCTAGGGCGTTGAAACACCAAATTGTTTCGTCGGTTTTTGTCGTAGTTTGTTTCTTTGTTTGTTTGTTATATTCCGCAGCTAGAGCTCAGAGATTCACCAATGGTGAGGTTTCTGCATTATTATGCAACCGTGCCCTCGCCCCCACCCCAGTCGGTTTTTAATTTTTTGTATCTTAATTTGTGTAATTATGGCTGCTGGTTTTAAGCCGCATTTAATTCTTTGCCAGGTGACATCAGTGATAATCATGGCTGTTGTCGTCAGCGGGACTACAAACGTCATGACTGGATTGGGCTGGAACCAGCAAACTAACAAATCAACAAGTCAAACAACTGACTGACTAGGCAATGAAGTGACACAGTAGCTGGCTAATCAACTGACAAAATTAATGTCTGACAGACAGACCAACTGACTGACTTGTTGATTGCAAGTAAGCATCGTCGGCCTTGGCTTAAAACGTATGAGTGATCTTTGCCAACACGCACACGCACGCACGCACGCACGCACGCACACACACATATACAGGAGGGAGGGAGGGAGAGACAGCGACACACATACACACACACACACACACACACACACACACACACACACACACACACACACACACACACACACACACACACACACACACACACACACACACGGAGAGAGAGAGAGAGAGAGAGAGAGAGAGGAGAGATGAGATGAGAGAGAGAGAGAGAGAGAGAGGAGAATATGCGTGTGTTTATTGTACCGCTAAATGACTTTTTAAACTGGGTAATAAAAAAGCAAAACAAAATCCGGTTGAAAATATGCTGCTTGAAACTATTTTCTAAGGACCACCCAGTTTGAAAATTCTTGTCTGTTAGTGGTTCTCTTTCTGTACCTATCAGTCTTTCCTGCGGGTCTGTTATTCCCCCCCCCCCCCTCCCCTAATTTTTTTAAAGAATACTTTTATCTTTATTCTCTCTGCGCGCGTGCGTGTTTGTGTGTGTGTGTGTGTGTGTGTGTGGTGTGTGTGTGTGTGTGTGTGTGTGTGTGTGTGTGTGTGTGTGTGTGTGTGTGTTTTATTTCGAAGATAGTGGAATAAGAACTTATGGGTTTTTTTCATTCAGTCCCGTGTGTGTGCAGTTTTGTGAATTTTGTTATCCGTTCCCATAAGCACACAATGGTCTACTCTTCCGAATCGCGGAGCGGGTTTTAATGTGTGCGCAAGATATTCCGTGTGCGTTCGCACACGGGAGCTCGGTTTATAGTTTCATCCGAAGGACTTTTGGGGGTAGGCCTAGTGGAGTCGGCACTGATGTCAACTCGCAGATCACCAGCGCATCACTCTAACCAGCAGGCTATCCTGCTCACGCGCACGCGCACGCGCACGTGTGTGTGTGTGTGTGTGTGCGTGCGTGCGTGCGTGCGTGCGTGCGCACGCTAACACAAATCAGGTCTTGCATAGATATGTTGGCTTTTTATTTTGCGTTCTTTCCAGAAACCTGATCAGTCATAATATTACAATATAATAGCCCAACCGACCATCTTGATCAGACAGCGCAAGGGCAGTAGCTGACTGGGCATGCAGAGTCCGGCGTGTGTTGAAAGAAAACAAGCAGTTGGAACACCGCCAAAGTGACCCACCTCACACTGGGGATATGGGGCCTCTTCTGATTGCTAGAAGGGGCTTAGGTTGAAATCTGCTCAAGGTGGGTTACGGGTGACGTTAACCGCACCATCCACTTTCCCTCCTTTTTTTTGGGGTGGGGGGGGGGGGGGGGGGGGGGGGGGGGAGGGTAAATGTATACATCCCTCTTTCTTGTCCACTTAAACGGCTTGCATACTTGAACTCTACATTCTGACCTGTGAAGTGGTCAGTTGGGTTGGGTTTAGTTTTCACTGTGGTCAGGAAAGAAATGTTATGTGGACACTGGTCGTGGTGTGACGGTTAAAGGGACTTTAGTCCAGGAAAATTTTGCCAAAAAAGGGCTCTGGCACAGAATAAATGCTTCAAATTTTTTTTCACTTGTTTTATGTTTTGGTGGGTGTACTTGACCATCCCAAATATTGTTAACAAAAATTTAGTTGCGGGATAAGTTGTAATTCGTGTTTGAAAAGAGTAGGTGCAGTGCAGCTGAGCTGAAACGGTATTTCCCATTTGGGCTGCTTTGCAAGCTGTTCTTGCTGTCCAGTCAGGAATTTTTACACTAAATTGAAGCAGGCTTGTATAAATTTCATTTCTAAACTAAAACGTTTACACTCTGATGACCCAATGTCTTTTTACTGGGGGAAAACTAATGTAATTGCACTTCCGGTTTTCAAATTTGAGAAAAGTTTACAGATAATATTACCGTAGGCAGCAAAATTTAAACATTGTGCAATCATTTTAAGTGGTAATAATGTTAAACACTCAGAAACGCATTCATATGATACAAAGAACATGATATTTGATACATGCTGTTGTCGCTATAACTTATTTGCTTACCCACCCCCCTAAAATTAGTAACCCAAGCGTTCAAACGAAGTACAATTTTCAGTCAAAACAAAACTACTGGCAACAGGCAATCACCTTGGTTATGTTTTTTTGTTGTTGAATACATATTATCAAGCTTTTGTATTCATTAACAAAAACTACTCTTTTTTCTCAATTTGACGACATTTAAGAGGTGCTTGTAAATTAATTTACCATTTTGCCAATGATTGGTTCACAAAATCACTTGTAACATCTCTTACAGATGTTCATAGATTCAGTTCCAATGTCATGAAGATGGCAGTTCAACAAAATGTAAATATCCAGCATCTTTAGCATGAACTGTGCAGTGTGTCTTCCTAATTGGATAGTCCAGGACCTCCAACAAACTCTGAATGTGTGCAGCTTTGCCCTCTACATTGCCCACATGCAACTGAAGACACGAGGCCATTACTTACAGCATGTACACCTTGCTGTTCGGCATTCAGTCAGACAATGACATCTTACAATGATTTATTTTTAAAAAACATCTTACAATATACAGAGGAGCTTCAGGGGTTACGTCAAAATCTTTATAGTTGGAAACATCACTCCATGTTTTATTTCCCATCCCCAGTCCTGGGGATCTAACTGGAAACTATGTGAATTTAAATGCAACCATTCATGGACCTGGAAATAGGTCCTCATAGAATGGAACTTTGCAGCTGAGGATGTTGGGGGCAGTTTGTTTGGGTGTAATGATAACAGAAGTAGCTGGTTTCTGCATGTATCACACATATCGGAGCTTGTCCAAGGAATCTTTGTTCTTGCCACCATGCATCATTGCAGTGGTCTTTTCTCCTGCAGCTATCACTTGCTCTTTGCTGATGTTGGGTGTCATGAACACGCATGCATGCTCTCGATAAAATGCACATTCTAACTTTTTTCCACAGGCAGGATCTTTTCGTCTGAAAAACATACTTCTCTGGCTTTCTCTAATGCTGTACCTACAATGAGGCAGTTAGCATCACCACAATTATACAGTGTTGAATCCAGACTTTGTCAATCCTTCACCCAGCAGTTGAATGAAGTGCAGTCTGATGGCTGGATTTGCTATCAAGCACTTTCTGGACTCAGTCAGCACCATGCTACCAGCAAAATAATGACAGGTCCTGTAATCCCGCCATTTCTTCTCAGATGAGCAGCATCTTTGGTTAGCAGTCCACTGCAATCAATCGCCATCAAATACAACAATATCCCTGTTGTAGATGCAGTTCATGAAGTTGCTATACATCTGCACCAGCTGGTTGTATATTGTTCCTCAAGGCCAGACAAGTCGATGCAAAAGGGGACCACCACTAATGACCAAAGCAGTAATGATCTGCAAGTTGAACACCCAGCTGTTTTGTGGCTGACCAGATATGACTGGCAAGTACTGCTTTGTTTGCTTGCCTGAGTAATTAATACTTACGTTAATTATAAACCAGGAACTAAACAGTTGATGCACTTTCGCAGCAAGCCCAATCTGTACAGGTGTGATGATAGTGTTGGGCCTGGTGCACTGGATGATGCCTTGCCTAATTGCTGATACTTTCTAATTCCCTTTAGATTTGTTGGTGACTTGCATCAAGATTTCAGAAACTGTAACTGGCAATGCTGTCTGCATCAGGACAGCTGTCTTGCAGAAACCAGTGACTTGATGTCATTGTGAATGATTGTTACTGCTGCTTTGGTAAGACACATCTGTTCATCTTTAGCACTGGATTCTCTTTTCTCTTGGTAGAACTTCTAAAAAATACAGTCTGGAGTTGTTCTGAGTGATATGATATCAAATATGTTATTGGAATGAGCAATCGCAATTTCATCACCATAGTGTTTTAAGAGTTCAACTTTCATCTGTTGTGCACAGTATGCATTCATTCTAACAAACATTTTCTATTTTATATGCTTGACTGCAAATTTCTGCTTTTCTGAGGAAAGATTTGTCCTTAGGGCTCCTTAACTCTAGCATCAATAACTGTTTTATTGGCGTACATGGCACGGCATTCCTTATGTACAGAGTTCCTCACACAGGCAACTTTGTTGTCTTTTAACTGACAAACTGCAATGGTTGATCGTATTGCGCCTTTCTGGGTCACTGTACAAGGTGGCTTTTGTGGTGCTGGGGTCTTGCAGTTGATACAAATGTGTTCAATGATTTCTTGCAACAGACCAACATGTTAGTATGTAGGTGTCACTTATATTCACACACACACACACACACACACACACACACACACCACACACACACACACACACACACACACACACACACACACACACACACACACACAAGCAAACAAACAACACACACAAACAACACACAACACAAACAGCACACACACACAAACAACACACACACACACACACACACACACACACACACACACACACACACACACACACACACACACACACACACACACACACAGGAATAGATCATAAGACCACTTCTTTTATTCTTTAGATTATTCTGTGGCTGTAGCTTGTTTTATAAACTGTTATGTCTAGCCTTGTTATTTTGTTTTTCTTCACTATTTTTCTGTCTGAATCAAGCATATCATGCTGTCTTCTTTTGGTTATATTGTGAACAGTACATTTTCTCTGTTTCCTTTCCTTTTTATACTGTATTATTTGTATCTAGATTAAGACTGTTTTGTTTTCCTATCCTTTATTAATGTGTTTTTATATCCATTTAAAAATATATTTTTGTGAGGGCAAAATGAAAACCATTGTGAAAACTTAGGTTTACTTTCAGTAAAGATGTTTTTGACTAGGCCTACACACACACACACACACACACACACACACAACACACACACACACACACACACACACACACACACACACACACACACACACACACACAACCTGCTTATCAAAATTATTATTTTAAACACATTTCTTCCGATTTTACAAAACAAACTGTATAGTAACTTTACTACTGCGCGCGGATGTATCTGCTTACACCTGTGCTGTGGCGTCTGCTACGCCTTTCGTTTTGTCTTCCTCCGCGGATTTCTCATACATGTTTTATTCATTACTTTCAATCTTTCTGTGACTTTAGCAAGATTCACAAACAATATGGACTTTGGATCATCAATTTACAGCTATATAATGGTCAGCAAAGAAAGCTTATCTCCTGATTAATTCGTGGAGGGGTCTGACACAGAAACAGCGAGTGACGCGAAAACAAGGCTGCGCGCGCGACTAAAACTCAGGCCCGCTCGCGAAATCGACAGAAAGTAGTTCGACATAAAAAGTGTTTTTAATTAAAATCCCCTCACAAAACTTTTGTTAACACCAGTGTAACGTAATCGGGAAGGATCAATATACTAGTTTGTGTAGTCAAAAATTTTGAAGCACTTATTCTCTACCAAAAATACAATTTTCTTGGACTACTTCAGGAGGCTTCACAGTACAGTCAGAATGACGGGGAATCAGTGCATTGGTTCATCTCTCCCAGTGAAATACTGACTGCGCTGACTGACTTTTCCCGTTAACTCCTGGAGAAGTCAATGAACTCAACACCAAAATCTCAGGCACTGTATCTTTGGAAAGGTGCACTCTGATGGTGGAGCTCATCCCTTTCCATATTTTGCAGACTGCATGCTGGGTATGTTCGGGGTCATCCACGGCACAGGTCATAGTTGGCCTATGCTTTTATGAATGAGATGGGTTTTAAACATGCACACAAGGCGTTAATGGACTACTGGCGGGGCCTCAATATCCTCGATATAAAACAATCAATCAATCAATCAATCAATCAATCAATCAATCAATCTATCTATCAGTTAATTCTGATCTCATATGAAAGGCTGGGTCCGAAATGTTGACGCGGCAGGGGGGGGGGGTATGGCTGTGTGTCCTATGCTAAGAATGGGTGATATGGACTGTTAACAAAGGTAACTATTCCTCCAAGACCACATACAGGCACTTGCCACTTCCAGCCACTGACTCTTATACTGGTAGGCAAGTAAGGATAGCATAACAATCGGTGGCAAGAGAAACTGTTATCACTCTGTGTATTTAGGAAGAAATAAACTTACTTCTCATACTCATTTTAAAAAAGATTATAAATTTATGAAGTCAGTGTATAGCAGCGAAGTAGTGTCTGCAAGCTATGAAAACTATAGAGTGAGTTCAGTTGTAGGATGTAAGAATTGTTGCTGCAAAATGGTGTTAGTCTGACAATTTAACTGCTACGATAAACTATGTTGTTTGCCTTTTTTCTATTTGTGTTTGTTGTTCCTGGTTTACGGTGATCTTTACATAATGCATTTTCATTTGTGCTATATTGTAAGAAGTCTAAAAAAAAATAGCGTGGGTGACCTCATTGGAACTGGGTCAGTGCAACGTCCGATCATTGTATGGACATGACAGCAAAATCCAGTACAAAGTCTGCTGACGTTGGCTGACTTAACACAGTTTGTGCTAATGGGTTGAAGTCTAGTGGTTCTGAAGTGTAGAAATAACAACCTATACTTGGTCGAACGTCAGCTTCATATGAACGAACCAGTTTCATGAACTGATTTTGAGGAAAAGATCATCTGTCTCCTTTTGGGTTTTTTGTTGTTTTTAAAAATAATAATTCTAGGTTTTCTGGTCTCAAGCCCTGGTTTGTGTTGTTTTTGCTTTCCATATTTTGTCACTTATGATTGTCTCAGTCTGTCTCTTTTGCAGTCTATCTGTCTGTCTCTGTCCGTCTGTCTGTCTCTCTCAGTGTGTTTATCAGTCTGTGTGTGAGTGTGAGTGTGTGTGTGTGTGTGTGTGTGTGTGTGTGTGTGTGTCTCTGTCTGTCTCTGTCTGTCTCTGTCTGTCTCTCTCTCTGTCTGTCTGTCTTCTGTCTGTCTCTCTCTTCTCTCTCTCTCTCTCTCTCTCTCTCTCTCTCTCTCGTCTTCTCTCTCTCTCTCTCTCTCTCTCTCTCTCTCTCTCTCTCTCTGGTTCTTTTTGTTTATTTTTCTTCCTTTTTTCATTAATAGTATTGTGGTAAACAAACACAGGGTTTGTGCAAACATTTTTTATATACATAATTTTTTTTCTTGGGTTTGTTTGATATATATTTTATGCAATCAAAAGGTGTTTCCTCTCTGTCTGTCTGTCTGTCTCTCTCTGGTGTGTGTGTGTGTGTGTGTGTGTGTGTGTGTGTGTGTGTGTGTGTGTGTGTGTGTGTGTGTTTGCGTGCGTGCGTGCGTGCGTGCGTGTGTGCGTGCGTGTGTGTGTGTGTGTCTGTGTGTGTGTGTGTGTGTGTGAAAGATCACCACAGTCACCTCAGAGGGTTAGCCAGGCGATCTCTTTGTCCCAGTAGGAAATATGGCCCAGGCGATAGTGAATGTGGAATACGGTGAAATACAGTCTGACCCGACCCCGATAGACTACACTTCATAGTAGAGACTAGAGTGTCTAGGTACAGGCACTGCACTCACAAACAGGGTGGGCCTATTGACGGCTTTGGACAACCACTGCATTCATCTCCTCTCCACAAAGGCTGTTATTCATCGTTCTACGCTACAGCAGCGTTCAAACAGCCGCTCCACAGCCATTTCTCAAACATTTAAACTGTTGGGTTTTTTGTTGTTGTATTTATGTCGTTTTGTCATTCTTCTTTCTGGTGGTAAGTCCTATCCAGTCATATTGTTCCTAGTCCCGTCTACCATAGAGGCCATGTCAAGTTGGCTATCGCCTCGTTGATGGTTAATGCTTTTATGAAAGCTGTGCAGCTCTATGCAGATGAAAACACCAAAATTAAATCCCGCTTTTCAGTCATTCCTCGTATTGACGCCAACCAACCGTAAGGGTCACACATCAGACAGCGACTGCGTAGTGGAAGAACGGCATAGCCGACTGAAGAGTCTTTCATTAAGACGAGGGTATGGTATTTACCCTGTTCCTCCGGCTTGACGTCCGAGATTCACCAATTGTGAACTTTGGCGTATCCCACCGTTTTTGCCTACCATCAAGGTACCCGCCTTCTGACTTCGGGGATGATGTCTTAAACACAAACCTACGTATATGTAGGTTTTTGAAGTAAAATTTTTTGTCATTCGTTCTTACTGTCACAAAGTAGACCCACCCTTCCCAAAGGCAGACAGGGGTTTAACGTCATGTACCAGATGTTCGCGTGCGTTCGCGACTGGGCTCGGTCTGTAGTTTCCACCTTCGACCAGGTATGGTTGATAATATCTTCTGGGTGCAAGAATAGATAAGAACAAAAGGAATCGGCAATATCACACCACATTCATGTCATTAACAACGCTAATGAAGAAGACTCCAGAAGTATGGGCAGATCTGTATGACGATTCCAAATATGCATGTTCTGACAAGTAAGTTTTTTAAGAAGTAGGGGTTTAGTACCACTGGGCTGTCGCCCACTAAAATCAAATGAATCAAGATAGGAAACAGGTGGAGGAATAGACGCATGACGATCCTTACCGAAGATGTTGGGGCTGTAGACCAGGTTCGTTAAGACCGAAATGACACCAATCTTTTTTTGTTTAATCTTCATCATCGACATCGTTGTGATCATTACCTGTATCATTGCTGTCATTGCTATTTGTGCTGTGTGGGACTTCCACATCAGTTGTACGTTCTGTCACTTAAATGTAGTACGTACTAACTTCAAACACTTCATTTTTGTTTAACAATAGTAAAGGCTGAACGCACCTCAACATTACCGCTTTCTCCCTTTTTCTTCACTCTGCCTAACCTAATTTATTTCTATAAATATCAACCAGGCCAACAGTATTATTGTTTCGGCTTCAAAGCAAGGTCTAAGTTTCAGATAAGTTCAGGTGCTGTTGTTTTGTTGTGAGGTAGGGCACCCTGGTATCTTTTTTGTTTTGTTTTTTGGATTACCGTTCTTTAGACTTCAGTGGTGAGCGTTTGGTTTAGGCTTAGCCATTTCAGAAATTGAGAAAAGGGCAAGGCTTAGAGTGGAGTTCAGATCTAAGCCCCCTGTTCCTTTGTAAGCCTAGGAGGAGGTATTCATTGTGTGTCAGTGTATCCCCATACATCACTGGCTAGTCACAGCGTTTAAATGGCTTTTCTTCCATCATTTGTACCAGATTCCGAAAGTGACGCTGAGCACTGGATTATAATTATATCTGGTGGCCCAGCAAGCTCACTCAGTCTGGGTCCGCGACTGAACTATAAGGGTCGTCAGTAGGGGGCTCAGTAGGTCATGTGTATGTTAGCTCAGAACAGGCACCATTGAACACTAGCAGCAGTGCAGGGCCTTTCTGGCTGGTGGCTCCATATTGGCCTTACATTGAGTTCTTGATTAAACCATTGACGCTGGGGGCAACAACAAAGTGAGAGGCTGTATGATCAGTGGCTTTCCCGCTCATTGAATTTCACTTTACAGCTTAGGTCTTTAGTGATCGACTATGACTCTGACTAGGAGGCTTGACTTGCACAGTCCTTATGTGCTGTAGCCCTGGGGGCTAGTTGGCCTTTGGAGAACATCTCCACGCTGACTGTCCTTATGCCCTCGTGGCCGAGAGAGTGGGAGTGCGCTGTGGGCAAGGCATCTCCACTATAATCAAATTTCTGCCCAGTTTCCGAAACAGCAGCTGCCTTCATGTTATACTTTGAAATGTTATGTTGAGGGTGTCTTCAGTCATGACAGGGGCTTAGCATAACAGTCTGTACCCTCCTTTAAAGGAGAACAAAATCACTGAAATTGGAGTATAACTGCCTTTAAGGCAGGTACTTGGAAACAAACATGCTGTGTTCTAACCCACTGTGTAATTATTCTCAGAGTGATTCCCAGGTGGGATGAGTGAGACAGTGCATGGGTGACCCCCAGGGCTGGGGAACGCGCAACAAAAGCATAGAGTTGAATGTTTACAGTGCACGTAGTGTGGCTAGGGATGGTGTAAAATTTAGAAAGTTGCGTCAACGTCTGTCGCCATGTAATTTCCAGCGTGCTCACAAATCTGTGTTTGTGAGTGTGTGTGTGTGTGTGTGTGTGTGTGTGTGTGTTGTGTGTGTGTGTGTGTGTGTGTGTGTGTGTGTGTGTGTGTGTGTGTGTGTGTGCGTGTGTGTGCGTGCGTGCGGTGCGTGCGTGCGTGTGTGTGTTTGTGTGAATGTGTACGTGGGTGGGTGCGTGCACGCGCTCGTGTGTATAACTGACAGAGCACCTGTGTGCGTACGACAGGCTATAAGCAGATCTTGCCTCCCAGTCCTGTCAATTCCGCTACCTTTTCATTCACATACACACTGCACTTCCCTCTGACAATGCCCCCCCCCCCCCCCCCCCCCCCCCCCCCCGCCTCCTTCCCCCGCCATCTACCTCTACCTCCACCCTCTTTGAGGCTTTCAATGCCACACATACACATATACGCTGACACTCATGAAAGGAATCAAAGCACTGAACTAAGAATATTCCTGCTTCAATGCTTTCGCATAGCTTAGATATTTAGGCCTATGCAGCTCTTCCGTTCACAAACATCTAGGTATCTACTATAACACCTGAAGGATCAGAACATTGTGGTTTTGAATCAGATTTTTTGCCCAGTGTGAAGTTTTCTTTTCGTAGTAGATTTTAATACTGGACAGAATAGCATACGAAGCAATATTAGACGAGTGAATTTTTTTAAATTAATCTTGTCAGAATATTTGCTATAAGCAAAGGATTGCAAACAATACAGAGTACCAGTCCTAGCCTGCGCGCATACACTTTTTTTTATATTTATCAAGCATACATATGTGTGTGTGTGTGTGTGTGTGTGTGTGTGGTGGTGCGTGGTGGTGTGGTGGTGGTGGTGGTGGGTGTGTGTGTGTGAGAGAGAGAGAGAGAGAGAGAGAGAGAGAGAGAGAGAGAGAGAGAGAGAGAGAGAGATCCACTAAATTTGCCTCCACAGACATGCTCGCGTGTGTATGTATGTGTGTACATGTATGTATGTGTAAATGCATGAGCGCACGCGCGGGTGCACGCGCGCGCGCGCGTGTGTGTAAGAAACTTGAGGCTTTCACTTCAAAAGTACCTGCCAGCTGTGTTTCATTGTAACCCCCCTGAAGTGTTTTGAACAGCTAAATTGCATCACAGCGTGAAGTGAGGGTTGTGTTAAACGTTAATGGAGGCCATAAAATACACTGGAGCCTCTGTGTGTGTGTGTGTGTGTGTGTGTGTGTGTGTGTGTGTGTGTGTGTGTGTGGCGCGCGCGCGCGCGCGCGGTGTGTGTGTGTGTGTGTGAATACCGAAAAGGCTGGGCGCACTACTAGCAGTACCTGTTGAAAACATTTATTATAATGCGAGACATCGCTACTTGAGATGAATTTTCCATTGTCAGCCTGGGCAAGACCTGTTTAATATTTGTTCTTTCTCTGTCTGTCTGTCTGTCTGTGCCTGCCTGTCTCTCTCTGTCTCTCTCGGGAGAGGACTTCATCCAGGGATTGGATGTAAAAAAGCACATAAGTGCGAGAATTCGATTGATTGCCTGATTGATCTCTCGCTCTAAACAGTTAAGAGAGACGGAAATAAGTATTTCAGAAAAGTGACGATCTGTTACTCTCTTAGTCAGGTGACTTAGTATTAGAATTAAATGACTGTGTATTTTGGTATGTGAAACAAGAAAGAAGAACATGCTTACAGAAGAAGTAACCAAACTGAACAGTCTTCGGAGGGGAAATACATGTTGGCAGAACTGCATACCCGGACACACAGGCACGTGCTCTGCGGAAACTACAGGTGCTCCGTGGTCTCATAAGGGTGACGGCCGTGTACCATGCACAAGTGTGCTGCTTGGTGTGTCTCTCTCTCTCTCTCTCTCTCTCTCTCTCTCTCTCTCTCTCTCTCTCTCTCTCTCTCTCTCTCTCTCTCTCTCTCTCTCTCTCTCATAATTTGTCTCTGTCTCTCTAAATAAAAAAAAAGTTTGATTTGTTTTGATTTGATTTGATTTATCTTGATTTGATCTCTCTCTCTCTCTCTCTCTCTCTGCCTACCTCCCTCTCTCCCTGTCCTGTCTGTCTGTTTGTCTGACACACACACACACAACACACACACACACACACACACACACACACACACACACACACACAAGTCAATGTCCTCTTTAATGACTTTTACCTATCCCCCCCCCCCCCTTAACATCTCAACCGTTCCAGACCCTACCCTCCCCCCATCTCCCTATGATCTCATTCTGCCCCATACACTACAGAGATCTCCAGGCACCTCTTTGAAGTGTCCTGAACGAGCTTAGCCAAAATACTCCAGGGGTGTCAATTTTACAGGGGGAGGGGGCGACAATTGACCGACCTTTCTGCCTGCTTACTTCTCTTCCTCTTCAACCCTCCCCTCCCCCCCTCTGATTTTCTGCCCGGCTGAACATGATAAGGAGGGGGGAGGGGGGGGGGTGTACCTTTGATTTAGATCACGCATATATTATTTAGGTTGATTTTCGTGGTTTTTTTTAATGACTTTTTTTTTTTTTGGGGGGGGGGGGAGGCGGGGGAGGGGGGCGGGGGGCTGGACGCTATTCTGGCTTCTTAAATCAACACTGCTGAGAGTACTTTTACTGCAGCTTGGTTGTGCACAGAGTCACCAAGTGTTTTGATTTGTAAATTGAGAGCCTCGTTCATTTTTAGTCATTCGGATGAGACGGCCGAGGCCCCGTGTGCGAACGCACGCAGAACATCTTGCGCACACGTTGAATCCCCGTTCCGCCTTTCGGAAGAGCAGGCCATTGTGTGCCGGTAGGAGCGGATGACAATTTTTTTATATATAAAAAAATACCCAGCATGCACACAGGTGTCGTGTTTAGACACCATCCCTGAGGAAAAATCGAGGAGTTGGAGTCCCCAGGGCGGCTCAGGGCTGTATAAAAAAAAAAGGGTAGGCGTTGCACTCATACACACACACTGACTCACTCACTGACGTGTGTGTGTGTGTGTGTGTGTGTGTGTGTGTGTGTGTGTGTGTGTGTGTGTGTGTGTGTGTGTGTTTATATCGAGGATAATGGAATAAACACTAATTTGTTTCTTTTACATCCAGTACCTGTGTGTATACAGTTTTTGTCATCTGTTCCCACCGGCACACAATGGCCTACTCTGACGAAAAGCGGAACAAATTTAACGTGTGCGCAAGATGTTCTGCGCGTGTTAGTACACGGGACCTCGGTTTATAGTCTCATCTGAGTGTGTGTGTGTGTGTGTGTGTGTGTGTGTGTGTGTGTGCGTGCGTGCGTGCGTGCGTGCTGTTGTGTGTGTGTGTGGTGCGCGCGTGCGCGCGCGCGTGTGCGTTCGTGCACTCGTGGTGTATTGTGTTGTGTGTTAGTTTTTTTCTTTGATAGTTTTTGTTTGGGGAGTGGGGGGTGGCTTCATTTATTTTAGATGTGTGTGTGTGTGTGTGTGTGTGTGTGTGTGTGTGTGTGTGTGTGTGTGTGTGTGTGAAATCTATACATTTGTTGGAAAGGGAACAAGAGTTAGCTACAAACAAATTCCACAAGAACAGACAATAGTTGCTAAACTGCCCTCTGCTGCCGAACCAATGCAGCTGACAGCTAGGGGGTATCAAGTCCGATGTCAGAAAAGAACCCCAGAAAACTGTAAACCCGGTGACACTCATTGTACCAGACTGTATTTAACTTTGAAGGGATAGGAGAGAAACGGGTAAGGGGCTTTGTCTGCCAGTTCAGGTGGATGCTCGTTTCTCTTTGTCCTGGTTTATGTCCTTGCTGTTTGCTTGGGTGTTTAAAAAAAATATTGTTTTTACTAATGGGTAGTGTGTTGTGTTGTATACTACTTAAAAGTCACGGCAGATTTCTTGCAGATTGGCTTTTTTTCTACAGAATTTTTCTTGGACGACTCTCTTCTTCACCTGCACTAAAATGCGTGTTGCACACGGGACCTCAGTTTGTCGTCTCTTCCGAAAGACTAGCACTCAGACCAACAACTACTCATGGTTTAATGGGTAGAAGAAAAGTTTCGGGCTCACGTATAGTAAGCGCATATTAATTGCGATCTTCTGCATATATACACGAAGGGAGTTAAGGCACTGCCAGGTCTGCACTTGAAGTTGACCTGTTAGGCTAGATGGTAAAAATCCCCACCCGTAATTCACCAGATGCTGCCGAGATTCGAACCCTCGGCTTCCTGGGCCTGTGGGATTGAAGTAGAACGGCCTTAACCATTCAAATATAGCGTCTTCAGGTTCTGGTTTGGTTTGGTTTGGCTTTGCGTTGTTTATCTAGCGAGTTTTTATAGTTGTTCAATCTAAAAGATAGAATTTACCAAGTCAAAAATTAAGCGTGGCACTGTCCTAACAGAATAAGGGTAAGAACTAGAGGGGGAGAGAGAGAGAGACAGAGAGACAGACAGACAGAGAGGGATGGGATAAGAAGGAATGATATATTCTGTCCATCTTCTAGGAAGGTAGAACTTACCTTTTCCTTTCAAGGAATATGAACATTCAAGACAAGAAAAACTAGAGTTGAAAGTCATGTACAATGATGGCGATGAAGAAGAAACTGATGACGGTAGGAGTGGTGATCATAGTGATAATGATGATAATAATGATAACATCTACAAGGACATTGATGTAGCAGGATAAAGAGATGGAGTATGAAGAAGAGGAGATGACAACGATGATGGTGGCGATGATAATAGAGAGAGAAGAAGAGAATGAAGGAAAGAAAGAAAAAAAAAAGAGAAAAAAATAGTAGCAAAGTAAACGGAGATAACAAGAAAACAAAAAAGAAAAAAAAAAGAAAGCAGCACACCACCACACCACGCACGCACGGCATGCACGCACGCACGCACGCACGCACACACCACCACCACACACACACACACACACACACACACACACCACACACACACACACACACCACACCACACAATCCAGCAATGACTAAGAAGAGAAAATGCCATTCTATCAACGTGTACAATGATGGATCTATTTTCATGTTTTCCTCGACGTTGCCGTAGACAAGCATCATAGCTATTGACAAAGCCGTTAAAAAGACAAAGATAATGCCAGGTATATATTACAAAGTGTCGTGGTGGTGGGGGGGGGGGTATGTGTGGGGGAAGGGGGGTATGCATTAGAGAGACAGGTCGAGGAGGGGTTGGGGGGTAGGGATGTTGGTATTTGGTTACCAAAAAAATGCATAGGAAATCCAGCGCTTACGCATAACACAGGATCGTGGCCTCATAATAGGCCTAGTAGGGTCTGGTACAGCCGGCACCAATGGAAGGGGGGATACATAGCCCAAAATAGAATAGGAAGACCGCGTACGGATGGGCGTCAAAAAAGGGATGGGACACAGATTCCACGAGAAACAGTTACTACTGTATTTCTTTGGTTTCGTGATCCTACATCAAGTTTTTCTTTTTTTTTGTTGCTACGCGATCTGGGTGACGCAGGTTCGAGCCACCATTGAGACACCTGTTGAGTGGGATTTTTCTCACCAGGATTTAGTATTATTTTTATATTGTTGTCGTTGTGTTCTTCTTCTTTCTTTTCTTCTTTATTCTTTAATTTCGAGATAATGGAATAAGCACCCATGTGCTTTTTACATCCAGTCCCCGTTGTAAGCAGCTTTGTAAATTTTGCCATCCGTACCCACCGGCACACAATGGCCTACTCTTCCGAAAAGCAGAACGTTAACCTGTGCGCAAATTAATGCGTACTCTCTGTTGTTGCTGGTTTGGTGAGGTTTGTTTGGTGATTACTGCGTGCGTTTACACACGGGACCTCGGTTTATTGTCTCATCCGAAAGACTTTTAAGGGGAGTGGATTGGCACTGATGTTAACTCCAGAGGAAAAATCCTCTTGAACGAGATTCGAACCCGAGTCAGCACATCACAAGGGCTTCTCTCTGACACCAAGCTATCCCGTCATCAGTACCAACTTCACTCCCCCGAAAGTCCTTTGGATGACACTATAAACTGAAGTCTCGTGTACAAGCACATGCAGAACACGTTGCGAATTCGTGCAGGTTAAAACCTGTTCCGCCATTCGTAAGAGTAGACCCTTGCATCTGGTGGGAACACGTGGCAAAATTTAAATGGGAAAAAACCCGTACGCACTGGCGTTCTACTTAGACATCATCACCGAAGTCAGAATGCAGCTACTTTTAATGGTTGATAAAAAACGGTCGCATGTTAGAATGCAGCTACTCTTAATGGTTGATAAAAACGGTCGCATGTTAGAATGCAGCTACTTTTAATGGTTGATAAAAACGGTCGCATGTTAGAATGCAGCTACTTTTAAGGTGATAGAAAAAACGGTCGCATGTTAGAATGCAGCTATCTTTAATGGTTGATAAAAACGGTCGCATGTTAGAATGCAGCTACTTTTAATGGTTGATAAAAACGGTTCGCATGTTAGAATGCAGCTACTTTTAAATGGTTGATAAAAACGGTCGCATGTTAGAATGCAGCTACTTTTAATGGTTGGTAAAAAACGGTCGCATACGCAAACTCTTACCTTTGGTGAAGCTATGAGCTTCAGCGGAGGAGCGAAACCAAAACGTAAAACAAAAAGCCTGCCTGCAACTTGAAACTGTGACCAGCAGCAGCAGGTGTAGGTGAGGTTGTCTCATTAGTTGCCGGTTTGGCTGGGGCTCTGTCTTCATTTTGCCAGGGTTGGTAGGTGGTGGGGGTGTTTGTTTATTTGGCTGGTTGGTTGGTTGGTTTTTTGCTTTTTTGTTTGCTTTTTATTGTTGGGTTGGGGCGGGCAGGGGCTGGAAGGGGTGTTTATGTTTTGGGTGGTATTTCTTTTATTTACAGTAAAATATAACCACCTAAATCCCAATCCTTTCTAGAGGAGAGAGAGAGAGAGGGGGAGAGGGAGAGAGAGAGAGAGAGAGAGGGGTGGGGGGGGGGGGTGGTATATGAAAGAAAGATGGATGCAGTCTCATACGAAGGACTTTTAAGGGAGTGGAGTCAGTACTAATGTTAACTCCAGGGTAAAATTACCTAAAACAGGCGTCTCCGTGATGGCTTGATCCCGGGCCGTTAGATCACGAGCACAAGGCTCTAACCGCTAGGCTACCTCCCCCTCCCTCCCCTATATGATGATGCTGAATGCTGCTGCTACCGAAGAAGGAGGAGGAAAAGTAGGGAAGGGGACAATGAGGTACACGGGGGGAGGGGGGGGGGGGGGGACACTGAGAACAACCACCACAAAAGTGAAGAGATAATATGGTGACGACATCGATGACTGGCATGGTAACGATGAAAATAACGATACCGGTGAGTAGGGGGAGGGGGTTGGAGGAGAATTTTTAAAAATACATATAATTATTAGATCTGCAGGAGATGAGGAACAAGAAAGAACAGGTCAACAGTTGAATAAGACGGTGGAAGTGGATAGAAGAAAAGAATTGGGGGAAAAAAAGGAAAGGACCATCCTCCCCCCCCCCCTCCCGAAAAAAAGAACACACACACACCCAATAAACAAACAAAAATAAACGCTCATGCACACACACGCACGCACGCACGCGCGCGCACACACACACACACAAACCCATGAACCCCCAAAAGGCGCACATACACACACACACAACACAGACAGACAACACACACACACACACACACCACACACACACACACACACAACAAGCCGTGGTTATCCTCATACATAATGGTAGGTGCTTTATACTCATATTGGCGTGCCCTGTGTCAAAAGGAAATGGCACCCTCCCTATCTATTGACACGGGCGTCAAAAGGACAACGGCAGGGGGAATTTACATTACATACTGTCTGTCTGAAGGGAGGGGGAGGGGGTGGGGGAAGTGATGTGTAGGGAGGAGACAGGCGAAGGACGAAAGGGGGGGGGGGGTATTTGAAGGACAACTGCCCCTGGGAAATGTAACGCTTGCTCTCAATAAAAGGATCATGATCTCATAATAGCAGTGTACAGGTACACTGCTGGAAAAGACAGAGGCCCCAGACTGGGTAGAATGGATGGGAGAGAGGGTGCGAACTGGGACTGTGGAGATGGCGAGACAGCAGGCTAAGAAGCAGTGTACTTTATTTGCTTGCCGTGACAGTCAGGAATATAATAGGAGAGGGCGGAGAGGGGTGGTGGTGGGAGGATCAGAAAAAAGATGTGAAAAGGAATGGGGGTGGGGATGGATTTTGTTCTTCTCTCTCTCTCTCTCTCTCTCTCTCTCTCTCTCTCTCTCTCTCTCTCTCTGACTCACCCACCGTTTTCTCTCAAGTCCTCATTTCTCTGAAAAAGAGACAGACAGACATGTAGGTGGACGAAGGGTTAGGCCAACGAAAATACTGATGCAAATGGACATAGGGATGATGAAACAAGACAAGGCAAAGTAACAGCAGAAGACAGACAAGCGGACTGACAGTTGGACAGACAGGCAGACAGACAGACAGTTGGAAACGCAGACAGCCAAGGGGTGGGGCAGGGCGGAAAAGGGAGAGACAAATAACTGCATGAGAACAGAGCAGTTACAGATAATGACAGAGGTCTGGCCGCATTCAACCCAGACGACCTGACTCAGCCTTTATTTTCCCTCCTGTCCCGGGCTATTTGTTACTCACAGATGACAAAACGAATGTGATGAGTATGTGTGTGTGTGTGTTTGGTGGGTTTTTTTTGGGGGTGTGGTGGGTGTGGGAGAGAGAGAGAGAGAGAGAGAGAGAGAGAGAGAGAGAGAGAGAGAGAGAGAGAGAGAGAGAGAGAGAGAGGGAGGTGGTGATGTTAATCTTTACTGTAAAAGGTACATCGACATTCTTTTTTTCCGACACACACACACACACACACACACACACACACACACACACACACACACACACAGTGTGTGTGTGGGGGGGGGGGGGGGGGAGGAGTGATAGATGACACTAAGGGACGGGAGAGATAATCACAGATACACCCAGACAGGCTGACTCAGCCTCCCTTCTCAATGCTGCAATGCTACACTGGCAAAATATGGCTGGGGATGGTAGAGAAGAGAAAGAGGGCTACATAAAAAGACAGGTTTGGGTGAGGATAGGGGTCACACACACACACACACACACACACACACACACACACACACACACACACGCACACGCACACACACACACACAGAGAATATCTTGCGTACACGTTAAATCCTGTTCTTTTCGTAAGAGTAGGCCATCGTGTGCCTATGGGAACAGATGACATTTACAAAACAGCATACACTCGGGGACTGGATGTAAAAAAAAAAAGCACAAGAGTGCTTATCCCATTATCCTCGATATAAAAAATAAAATATAAATAAATAAATAAAAATAAACACACACACGGGGACGGGATAGCCTAGTGATCAGAACATTGCGCTTGCAATTTGACGACCCAGGTTCGATTCCCGGTCGAGGGGATTTTCCCCCAGGAGTGAAAATCAGTGCTAACTCCATTCTCCCCAAAAGTCCTTCGGATGAGACTATAAACCGAGTACGCGTGTGCGAACACACGCAGAACATCTTGTGCACACGTTAAATCCTGTTCCGCTTTTCGTAAGAGTAGGCCATTGTGTGCCGGTGGGAATAGATGACAAGATTGAGAAAACTGCATACACACGGGGACTGGATGTAAAAAAACACATGAGTGCTTATTCCATTATCCTCGATATAAAAGAATGAATAAATATAAAAGAATAAACACACACACACACAACTAGGAGGGGCGAGGGAAGAGAGAGAGAGAGGAGAGAGAGAGAGAGAGAGAGAGAGAGAGAGAGAGAGAGAGAAGAGAGAGATATTAAATGGAAATTCATAAATGCATAGTCGTTTAAAAAAAATTCTGCCCCGTGGGGATACCGGGGACCTGTAGGTATTAATAGCATCCCTACCTTCTGAAAATCCTGTTCTATGAATTCCCTCTTTTCTATCCCTCTCTTTGTTTCTGCCTTATTTTCTTTTCTTCCTGTCACCTCCATGTCTATTTTCTGCCTTCTTGATCCATTCTCCTGCCATTTTTTCCCTCAGAAACTCTCAAAAGATACCAAGTCTCTCCAACGCCGAAGTTGGATGCGCTGGGCCCATGGGCCTGGCTTGTCAGGCGCTTAACGGCAGCGCGACACGTTTTCGCTCGTACGACAGACGATAGTTGGTGTCTGAGTGCTCGACAAAGAAGCTAAAAAATGACAACTTCCACAGTCTTGTTCGGAGATACGATACAATGTAATGCACAGTCTGCTTCTCCCATGCCTCCAATAGAGGTGACTTCAGAGGACCAGGAGCTGAAGACCTGTCCAGAGTCGCTCTTTTAGTGTTGGACGTTTAGGAGACGCCACAGGCGCGGCCGAAGTGCTATGGTTTTATTCAACTCAGTTCAATTCCATTCACACACTTTCTTATCTCACAGAGAAATTCATGTTGCTGTTAATTGCCGGGGATATGTCCTGCTTGCTCAGTATGCACCATGAAAGTGTAGCTATTGAAGTTAGACGTGATGAGACGTGCGTGTGCATAAGTACAACATCAGTACCGATTTTTTTTCTTTTTCTTTTTACCAGAAACTTGTCATTATACTTATAGGCTATCACGCTGTGACATCAAAGATGCATTCTTTCATGGAGACTGAAGGCGGTGAGGCAAAAGACCTGCCAAGGATGAAGACAGTCACCAGAAATCATTGCATACCAGCATTTTAAAGTAGATCTCCAAGCTTCGCTTATGTCAGAAGATGTAACAAAGCTTTTAACCCACACAAGTATGTTACATGCTTGTGTATGTTCATGTAACTCCATTCTCTCTTCTACCAGAACTCAGCGGATGCAATACTTGCACAAGCAACATTGTAGGACAGCTCTCCGAATCCTCTCCCCCTCCCCACAATTTTTTTTATCCAGGAAAAGTCCATGGACTGTATCTCATAGGGGATTGACCGACTTTGCAGTGCTCCAAGCTAAGACTACACTGGTAATAGTGGAGAAGTGTAGTACCGTTTTTGATCTCAGTCCGGACATGCGACGCCAGGTCACAAGGATGCCCCCAGGACAGAGTTGCCCGGTCCGTCTGCGTGGAAGCGGTCAATCTGTCAGTGCGTGTAGTGTCCGCACAGGTCATTTTCCTCAGTGTGAGGTCGCTGGGGCAGAATAGCCAAGAGGATAATGACGGTGACGGCCGCCGTCTAATCCCGCCAATGTCCTAAAGTCACGGCTCGGGTGGCGGGGTAAGGTGACAGCCCCGACATGGCCTCTGTGGTCGGCGGGGCTGTAAGCAACCAGATTGGATTGTGTAGTGGGATCGTATGTCAGCGGCACTTGGTGGATTAAGCCGGTGGGAAATTTGACGATTTCTTAGGTCGGTTTGTATATATGTAGT
>CM060322.1:38469673-38472173 GCA_030674155.1 Stramonita haemastoma
ACCACGCTCG
This sequence comes from Stramonita haemastoma, assembly GCA_030674155.1. Lineage (NCBI taxonomy): Eukaryota > Metazoa > Mollusca > Gastropoda > Neogastropoda > Muricidae > Stramonita > Stramonita haemastoma. The sequence goes on from CM060322.1 coordinate 38,469,684, forward strand.
ATGCTGCTTAACCTTGGCTAGGGGGGGGAAGCGAGTGCTCTGACCACTGAGCTATCCCGTCCCCATACGGGGACGTTGTAAAAAAAAAAAAAAAAAAAAAGAAAAAAGCACATGAGTGCTCATTCCAGTATCCTCAAAAATAAAAGAATACCCCCCCCCCCCCCCACACACACACACACAGACATGAAAAGCTCAGGCAGTCAATTACACAAGGACACCAAATTTCACCCCCATCACTCACCTCCACCTCACTCCACAGTAGCCCCCAAGTTTCTGCTTGACGTGTGGAAAGGACCAACTAAGGTAGTGAGTGGAGCCACTTGACCAAGGTGTCCCCCCTCTGATCACAGGGCTGAGGGCCAGTCAGGCGTGGCCCGTGCCTTGTAATCCAGGTCTGATTGACCGTTGTAACGCCATTAGTCCCCTCTCCGCTGACCACTGGGGCTTGGCTGAGCTCCAAGTCCTCCGCATGCACTCTCTCTCGTCTGCTAGGCTAGACCAGCCTCTCTCTTTCTCTCTCAAGTCTGTGTCTCTCTGTGTCTGTGTCTGTCTGTGTCTGTCTGTCTCTCTGTCTCTATCTCTCTCTGTGTCGTCTGTCTCTGTCTGTCTGTCTCTGTCTGTGTCTCTTGTTGTCTCTGTCTGTCTGTCTGTCTGTCTGTCTGTCTGTCTGTCTGTCTCTCTCTGTCTGTCTGTCTCTTCTCTCTCTCTCTCTCTCTCTCTCTCTCTCTCTCTCTCTCTCTCTCTCTCTCTCTCTCTCTCCTCGGGTAGATTCCGTTAAAGCAACAATGAACTTGGAGAGTGATCGACCGAACGAGCAGTTTTCAGTTGCCAGGCCAGAGAGAGAGAGAGAGGAGAGAGAGGAGGAGAGGAGAGAGAGAGAGAGAGAGAGAATCCAGGTTTGTATACATGTAGGATACCAGACTGGCTATTAGGGCAGCAAGGCCAAGCCTGCAACCCCCACCCCCCCACCAGCTCGGTGACAGGATTAGTTTAGATCCTAAAGTGCAGCCCATGGTAGTGGTTACTCATCGCAGCAGAAAATTTGCTTACGGACTAATGACACGTCATGCATTCCCTTCAAGTGGTGTTTAGACACAGACCTCATTGCTGAACTGCTGAATGTGCACGGGACGGAATTTAACACCAGGCTCGTCAAAGACAACACTTGAAAACCGTCCTGTAAGCCATTTTGTCTGTCTGCCTGTCTGCCTACTATAGCCTACCACACTGAAGGCAAGCTGATGTTCGGTCTACAGGCCACCACTGGATTGGAAGAAAGGCTATGAGACATGCACGTATACTCTGTCGTGGTGGTGACAGTCCAAATTGATAAGTAGAGTTACAGTTCTGCCCGCGCTCTTGGGTGGTCTGTACTGATAACAACTGGTGAAGTGCAACACCCAAGCAAAGCAACTTAAGAAACAAAACAAAGAAAAAACCCTTCTCCAAGACCTAGCTGGTCTTCGTCTTCTTCGTGGAATGCTCAGACAGCAGCTAGGCTATTGTCTGTCATATGAGTAGTGTTAGTGCTCTTCAGCGCCTGAGAAGTCGGACCCAGCGCATCCCACTTCGGCGTGGGAGGGTATTGTTATCTTTAAAGGCTGTCTGGGGAAAAAAAGGGCAAGAATAAACAAGAAAGAAGTAACAGGAAGAAAAGAGACTCCCAAGGTTCCCAAACTAGCTGATGTGAACATGTGAAAACATAAGGCAGCTGGCCTACTTTTGGCACGTCATGCTTCCATTACTTTGACTCGACTGTTGACTTTGTTCCATTGTGAACAGCTTCATTTCGGCACCACTGGTTTCTTTCGGAAGCACCCACCATTGATACCTTCATGGAAAAAAAAACTAAGGGACATTTTTTTTTGTCCGTGAATATTGGCGTTGAAACAAATCGTCAGGTTGGAAAAACATGTGTAATAATATTATACTGGAAATGTAGCCAGCCGTGTGGAACAGTGCTAGTGCGATGTGAGCGGTCAATTGGGCTTTAAGCCAGAAGACAAATAATAACGGTATGATCGGAATGATGATTACATCGATAGTTCACCTCGGTGCACAGTATCCAGGGTGTCACTGCGTGCAGAGGACAGTCACACACACACACACACACACACACACACACACACACACACACACACAACACACACACACACACACACACACACACACACACACACACACACACACAGAGGAATAATGTATGTCCACGATAGAAACCGGGATAAGCACCGGCCTGATGAGCCTTAGGCTGGGACAGACTTTAATTTAACGATAAAATTAAGTAACCCGTCTTTGCGACAGGCCTAATGAGCTGAAGTGTGAGGTAAAAGTGAATGAACAAGGCCAGAATGGTTAAGTGAAGAGGTAGCAGGCCATCCACATGCGTTGGCAACAGCAGTTATTGGCACTGACAGCCAGTGCAGTATGCAGCATAGCAGGACAAGGGTTTGGTAGGGGGGGGGGGGAGGTATGTCTGCTGTGAAATGG
>CM060322.1:38484999-38534999 GCA_030674155.1 Stramonita haemastoma
CCACATTAGCAGACAACACTGGGTATTAGTTAACCTTCTGCTAGGCAGACATTTTTAGTTGACAGAGAGGCACACCTAGTTGACTTCTGTTAGTTTTGGACTTGATATCAAGGAGAGAGATCTTTAGATGATAGATCTATAAAACAGCATGTCATGTTTGAAGTGGGGAGGCAGATTGGGCCTGTACTGTTAATGCTGTGTTATGTTGAGTTTCAAGACCACTTTGGTTATTCTGTCATTTTGTTTTCACGCCTTGGCTAGAGCTCTGAGGTTCACAAATGGTGGGGTTTTTGCGTATGCAACAGTTGCCCCCCCCCCACCCCCCCCCCCCCTTTAGGTAGAACTGCATCTTGACTGGAGATGGTGTTTTTAGGAACACAACACTTGTGTGCACTGTTAGGAATTTTGTCAGCTGTGCTTATTAGCACAAAATGGCCTACTCTTTTGAGAGGCGGAACAGGTTTGTGCGTTAAGATGTTCTGTGTGTGTTTGCACTCGAGGCCTCAGTTTATAGGACTCAAACATTCAATTTAGAAAGAGTCAATGCTGGACTCGAACCCAGAACCTCACGGTTTACTTGTTAGGCAGGTTAATGTTTTAACTGTTTGTGTGTCTGTCTGTGTCTCTCCTCCCCCCTCCTCTCTCTCTCTCTCTCTCTCTCTCTCTCTCCTCTCTCTCTCTCTCCCTCTCTCTCTCCTCCCCTCCTCTCTCCCTCCTTCCCTCTCCCCCCCCTCTCTCTCGCTCTCTCTCTCTGTCTCTCTCTCTTCCTCCCTCTCTCTCTCTCTCTGTCTGTCTCTGTCTCTCTGTCTCTCTCCTCTGTCTCCTGTCTCTCTGTCTCTCTTCTCTGCTGTCTTCCTCTGTCTCGTCTTCTCTGTCTTCTCTGTCTCTCTCTCTCTCTCTCTCTCTCTCTCTCTCTCTCTCTCTTCTCTCTTCTCTCTCTCACTCTATTCAAGATATCATTTCCTGAAGAAAAAATTGTAAATAAGGCGGTTGGGGGGGGGGGGGGGGGGTGGGGGGGGGGGGTGGGGGGGGGGGGGGGGGGGGGGGATTATTGATTTGTAAAAGTTGTGCCAACAACAACCCCTCCCCCCCCCAAAAAAAAAAGAAAGAGAAAAACAAGCAAAAAACCCCCCCAAACCCACCCCCTCACAAAAACTAAAAAACAAAAACCAAACCCAGCAATGACAAACAAATAGTAGGAGAGTATAGAATACGAAGGAGCCAAAGAAATAAGCCCAAAAATGACCAATATAGTATTTATTAAGCAAAACAAAAAGAACCAAAAAAAGTCCCCCCCCCCCCCCAAACCCAATGACAGAAACAACAAAAAAACCCAACAAAATAAACAAACAAACAAAAAATAAGAAACCACTGAAACAAACTAACAAAACACATTTTATGGTCGCATGCAAAAAACTCACCATTGGTGAACCTCGGAGCTCTAGCTGAGGAACACTCTCCCCCTCCCCCAACTCCCACCCCCCCCCCTCCACACACAAACAAAAAAAATCACCCCCCAAACAAGACAGTATATAACAACATGCCATGAGGAACAAACTCTCCCCCCCCCAACCCCCCCCCCCCCCTCCACACACACACAAAAATCAACCCCAAAACAAGACAGTATAACAACATGCAATGAAATGTAAAGTACTTTTGAATCCTAGGAACTAAAAATGCATGACTCCCATCATTTGAACAGTGACAAAAGTACTTGGATGTCCGCCTGTGGAATTGGCTTGAAGTTAGCCTGACTGGTGAATGGTGATGTTGTCATTGTGTCCCCTGCTAACACCCAGGGTCGGCCACCCATATAAATTTGCACTGTGACTCATCACTCGGGGTCGGGGATTCACTGTGAGACTGTAAACTTGCTGAGGTGTTTGGACACATGAAAATAATGTATGGCGTTTCTGTACTTTGCCATACAATTTAAATTTAGGCAGCTATACTCTGGCTTCAGACAATTTGTTGTCCTTTGAATGGAGAGTACATTTTATTGCTAAGAGGTAGCTAGTGAAGGATGAAGACTGTAACCTCAACCTAACTGTTCATTTGAAGTGTTCATGTAAATAATGTTTGCAGCATTTTAATTTAGGCCATGGCCCTTTGCTTGCACCAGTGCCTCCCCAATGCTGTAAAGAGCTGACAAAGCATGGGTCCTACACTGTTTACAAGATGTTAGGAGTGAAATTAGGGCTCTTGAGAGCATGCACACATGTATATTGCTCTAGTACATGTTCAGTTGTACCTAAGCATGTATACTTTTTGCACAGAAGACAGCCAGGCACATGAGGCTGACCACACGCATGCACACATGCACTCGCACATATGGACACACACATAATAAATTATACATGTGTATGTGTGTACACACAGTGCACACACACACACACACACACTACACACTACAACACACACACACACACACACACACACACACACACACATACACACACACACACACATATGCACACACACACACACACACAACACACACACACACACACACACCACACACCCCACACACACACACGCGCGCACACATACACATACGCATGCAAACACAACTTGTGAATTGATATTGCTGTGACAGGAAAGGTTAAATTTAAAACAGAAATTTATTCATGCCCTACCCACAGATCTATTATACAATATAATACATATTTATATGCGCTTGTGACAGGAAGGAAAACATCAAATATGACACGAGTCCATGATATTTCTGTAAAAAAACAAACAACAACAAAAAAGAAAGAAAAAAGAAAGAAAGGTAAAATAAAACCCCCACAAAAGAATAAAATTATAAGTGAAACTTTTGGGTGTGTTTTTTGTTCAGATAGTTGGGTTACCCTGTAGAGAGAGAGTGACACTGACAGTGATGTGAGAAAGAGAATCTTGACTGAGACTGGGGTTTGGCGATGGAGAAAAGAATTGTAGTATAAAGTTTGAATGAACGCTTGTCATAGAAAGGGGAAGGGAGGGGCCGAGTTTCTTCCTCACTGAGCAGGTATTAGAAGACACTTAGTTGTAGTAGGAGTGAGCTCTGTGATAATTGTGAAAAAAAGGTGACCTTGCTATACCAAACCTTGTGGGAGGAATTTCACAAAATAGTGAATGATTGAATGGGTGAATGAATTGTATTTAATTCATGAGTTATTGAGTGAATCAGTTTTATTGATTGATGAATGAAAAGTGAATAAAAAAAAAAATCAGTGAACTTGAGTGAAGAAACGAAAGTTGGTCATTTGGAAGAGTTGAGTTGAGGAACAGTTTATGATAAATTTATGTAATATTATCTTAAAATAGACTCAAATGTATACATGTGTATACATGCATACTAAACAAATGATGCAAAATGATACACCACTACTCACCTCAAACACACACACAACACACACACCTGCATGCATTGCACTCAGACTCACTTTTTGAAGTTTCTCTGAGCGCTCTCTCTCTCAACACACACTCTTGCATGCATGCACGCACGCACAACACTCTCTTTCTTCTCTGTCTCTACCTCTCTCTTTCTCCCCCTCTGTCTTGCCTTCCTTAGATCTCTTTCTCACATGCTTTCTCCCACTCCCTCTCTCTCTTGGTGCATGTCTTTACACCTCTGGTGGTGATGTGTGTGTATACATACATATCTCTCTCTCTCTCTCATTCTCTCTCTCTCTCTCTCTCTCTCCTCTCCTCTCTCTCTTCTCTCTCTCTTCTCTCCTCCTCCTCCCTCTCCTCCCCCCTCACCCTCCCCTCTCTCCCCCTCTCTCCCCCCCCCTCTCCCTCCCCCAGTAAGGATGAAAAATTGGAAGGATTAACCTTTTTTTTTTTGGGGGGGGGGGGGGGATCAGATACTGAGATAGTTGCCACATTTGTTATATTTGATAATGATGATTGTGCAGCAGATATTGATAATTTTTTTTATAATAATCAACAATGGTATATTTGCTTTAGTATAGAACTTCATGATCAGTGTTTTACTATTTTAACCTCTTCTTTCCAAAACATGCAACATGACAAAAAAGTCATGCATGACCCCCCCCCCCCCCCCCCGCGCCTTCTTTGCTTGCATGGCTTGATAGAAGACAATTGAATTAAAGTGTGCAATCATTAATTAATGTTCTCTTTCTCCCTCCTCTCCCACCCTGTCTGTCTCCACATCCTCTGCTTCACTCCCCCCCCCCCCCCCCCCCCCCCCCCCCCCCCTTCTTCCTTCTTAGCACGGCTTGTATACATCCATGGCAGAAGACACTTTAAAAAAAAAGTGCAATTAATGTTGAACCCCCCCCCCCCCCCCCCCCTGTTGTCTCTCAGATCCTCTGCTCCACCAGCCCCCCCCCCCTCACGTCTTCCCCCTTTCTCTCCTTTGCCGGTCACACACATTCCAACCCAATCTTGGAGACACAAGAATGTGTCCTGGTATGGATGTTACAAGGGTAGTGTCCCCCCCTGGATGGATGGAATGTACTGCTATAGCCTAGTCTGTGCTGGTCTGAACTAGATTGTTGGCAGGTGGGCAATGCTGTCAGAGAGAGAGAGAGGGGGGGGGGGGCAGAGAGACAGGACAGAGGGAGAGAGAGGGGAGGGGGGGGGAGAGGAGAGGGGGAGGAGGAGGGAGAGAAAAGAAAGGGGGAGGGAGAGGGGAGAGAGAGGGGGGAGGGGGAGAGAGAGGAGAGAGAGAAAGAGGGAGAGAGAGAGGAGAGAGAGAGAGAGAGAGAGAGGGGAGAGAGAGAGAGAGAGAGAGGGGGAGGGGGGCAGGGGGAGAGAGAGGAGAGAGAGAAAGAGAGAGGAGAGAGAGAGGAGAGAGAGAGAGAGAGAGAGAGAGGAGAGAGAGAGAGAGGAGGAGAGAGAGAGAGAGAGAGGAATCCAATCAAAATTCTTTCAGTCAAATCAAATCAAATTCTTTTATTTCAAGGATACTGAATAGCCACTTATGTTCTTTTTTATTTTTATTTTATTTTTTACATCCAGTCCCCATGCACTCACAGAGAGAGAGAGAGAGAGAGAGAGATGGGAGAGAGAGAGAGAGAGGAGGAGGAGAGGAGAGAGAGAGAGAGAGAGAGAGAGAGAGAGATCAAATCCAATCAAATTCTTGTAGTCAAATCAAATCAAATTCTTTTATTTCAAGGATACTGAATAGGCACTCATGTGCTTTTTAATTTTTTTTTTTTTTTTTTTACATCCAGTCCTCATGCACTCACAGAGAGGAGAGAGAGAGAGAGAGAGAGAGAGAGGAGAGAGAGAGAGAGAGGAGAGGAGAGAGAGAGGAGGGGGGGGGGGAGGGCTTAGTTTAATCATGCTAAATTGCTGACCACTAGGCTAACTCCCTCCTCTTATTTCTCCTCCAGTTTCCTCCTCCCCCTCCCCTCCCTCCGGTTCCTACGCCCCACTGATTGTACTGATACCTGTAGCCTAGCTGAGGTGACTGACCTTTCGGACCTTGTCTTCCCTGCCTGCCTCTAGGCTCAGGGATAGATCTATAGAGCCTCTCAAAAAAGAAAAAGGAAAAGGAAAAAAAAAGAAAAGAAGCAAGCTTGGCTGACCCAGCGTGGGCTCTTTGTCCAAGTCCCTGTCTATTCTCTGTCTGTCTGTCTGTCTGTCTGTGTGTCTGTCTTTATAATGTCTCTGTCTGTGTCTGCCTTTATAATGTCTGTCTGTCTGTCTGTCTGTCTGTCTGTCTCTCACTCACTCACACACACACACATACATACATACATACATACATACATACATACATACATACATACATACATACATACATACATACATACATACATACATACATACATACATACATACACACACACACATTATCCCATTATCCTTGATATAAAAGAATAAAATAAAAATAAATAAAGAATAAACACACACACACACACACACACACACACACACACACACACACACACACACACACACACACACACACACACAGAGGGAATGCTTCATGAAATCCTTTACTTCAAACTCAAAAGGCTTCATATAATTTTTTTTCATGTTCTCTCTCTCTCTCTCTCTCTCTCTCTCTTCTCTCTCTCTCTCTCTCTCTCTCTCTCTCTCTCTCTCTCTCTCTCTCTCTCTCTCTCTCTCTCAAACTTCTGTGTTGATCATTATTGTTTGCATATGCTGCTTACTTGGGTTTTTGTGCATGTGTATGTACATGTGCATGTGTATGTTGTGTGTGTGTGTGTGTGTGTGTGTGTGTGTGTGTGTGTGTGTGGTGTGTGTGTGTGTGTGTGTGTGTGTGTGTGTGATTTTTCTTTCATTTCCTTTTTTTTGATTTTTCTTTTTTTGTGAGAGCATGGTGTAAAGAAGCTTTGTGCTTATCCATTTACTCTCAATAAACATTTTGAGTTCTCTCTCTCTCTCTCTCTCTCTCTCTCTCTCTCTCTCTCTCTCTCTCTCTCTCTCTCTCTCTCTCTCTCTCTCTGTCTGTCTGTCTGTCTGTCTGTCTGTCTGTCTGTCTGTCTGTCTGTCTCTCTGTGTCTGTCTGTATGTGTGTCTCTCTCTTTCCCCCTCCCTCTCTCTCTCTCTCCCTCCCTCTCTCCCTCCCCCTCTCCCTTTTTCCCTCCCTCCCTCTCTCTCTGTCTCTCTGTTCTCTGTCATCTGTCTCTGTCTCTGTCTCTCTCTCTCTCTTCTCTCTCTCTCTCTCTCTCTCTCTCTCTCTCTCTCTCTCTCTCTCTCTCTCTCTCCCTCCCTCTCCTCCCCCTCTCCCTTTTTCCCTCCCTCCCTCTCTCTCTGTCTCACTCTCTCTCTCTCTCTCTCTCTCTCTCTCTCTCTCTCTCTCTCTCTCTCTCTCTCTCTCTCTCTCTCTCTCTCTCTCTCTCTCTCTCTCTCTCTCTCCCTAGGGAAAGGTTTGCCTGGTTAATGGAATTGACTTTGCTGTTGGAAAAGCTTCTATACTGAATATTGCTTGTTATCCAGACTGTGTGTGTGTAATGTGTGTGTGTGTTGTGTGTGTGTGTGTGTGTGTGTGTGTGTGTGTGTGTGTGGTGTGGTGTGGTGTGGTTGTGGTTGTGTGTGTGGTGTGTGTTGTGGTGTGGTGTGGTGTGTGTGGTGTGGTGTGGTGTGTGTGTGTGGTGTGTGTGTGGTGTGGTGTGTGTGTGTGGGTAGGTGGTGTGTGTATGTGTGTGTGGTGTGTGTGTGTGTGTGTGTGTGTGTGTGTGTGTGTGTGTGTGTGTGTGTGTGGAGGGGGTGGTGTGTATACATGTGTGAGTGTGTGTGTGTGTGTGTGGTGTTGTGTGTGTGTGTGTGTGTGTGTGTGTGTAAGAGAGAGAGAGAGATGAGAGAGAGGAGAGAGAGAGAGAGAGAGAGATTCTTTTTATTTTGAGGATAATGGAATAAGCGCTCATGTGCTTTTTTACATTCAGTCCCGTGTATGTGCAGTTTTGTAAATTTTGTCATCCATTCCCAGTAGCACACTATGGCCTATTCATCTGAAAAGTGGAACGGGTTTTAACATGTGCGCAAGATGTTTTGCTTGCGTTCGCACACGGGACCTCAGTTTATAGACTTAAACAAAGGATTTGGGGGGGGGAGGGATTGGAGTCGGCAGAGATTTGATTGATTTGATTTGATTTATTCTTTTATATCGAGGATAATGGAGTAAGCACTCTTGTGCTTTTTTACATCCAGTCCCCGTGTGTATGCAGTTTTGTAAATGTCATCTGTTTCCACTGGCACACGATGGCCTACTCTTACGAAAAGCGGAACAGGATTTAACGTGTGCGCAAGATTTCTGCATGCGTTCGCACACGGGGCCTTGTTGAAAGTCTCATCTGAAGGACTTTTTGGGAGAGTGGAGTCAGCACTGATGTTAACTCCAGGAGAAAAATCTCCTCGACCGGACTCGAACCCGGGTCTTCAAATTGCCAGCGCAATGTTCTGACCACTAGGCTATCCGTCCCCTGAGAGAGAGGAGAGAGAGGAGGAGAGGAGAGAGAGAGGAAGAGGAGAGAGGAGAGATTTGGTGTTTTCATTATGTCCTAGAGAGAGAGAGGAGGAGGAGAGGAGAGGGAGAGAGAGAGAGAGAGGAGAGAGGAGAGGAAAAGAGAGAGAGAGATTTTGGTGTTTTCATTATATTGTCATTTTTTAACAGAAAGTATTTATGATTAGTAGGCACCGGTCTCTATAGTTTCAGTCTTGTTGTGTGCTTGATGCAGTAACATCCATACAAGTTTATGACTTCAGAATGTTGATTTTTTTCAGGGCATTTTTGCTGGTGACAATTTTTGTCTTGTTCTTCATACTGATTAAAAGATTGAAAATTTGCCCTGCATGATGATCATGAATGTATGATATTGCATTGATAGAATCCTAGTTTTTCATCTCACATGAAAGGCTAGTAGTAGCATCCAGACCTCTGTCATCTATGCATGGTCAACTATTGTTGAAGGAGGGGAAAGGGGTATATATCCAGTAGATCCAGATCTGTTGTTATCTTGAAGAAGCTTGTTTTAAGGAATCTGGCTTTGGTTTTATCTAATTTTTTGTATTTTGTTATGTGGTTCTTCACAATGTTGTGACATCCTGGGCTGACCCCTTATGACTGGCCACGGTGTTGATCAATACAAAATTTTTTACAAAGAATCAGAGTGGCTTTTTTCTACAGAATTTTGCCAGGGACAGTCCCCTTGTAGCCCTGGGTTCTTTTACGTGCGCTAAATAATGAGGTGTAACACACGGGACCTCGGTTATCGTCTCATCTGAAAGACTAGCACCCAGACCACCACTCATGGTCTAATGGAAGGGGGGAAAATTTGGGGCCCAAACGGGATTCGAACCACCACACACTCCAACCAGGATTTTTTTTCTTTTTAGGCAAGGCGCATTACCTCCTAGACCATCGATCTCCCAAAAAGAGATAAATATTGTGTATGCAATGGTTTTGCTCACCATGGAGGTAGAGCTCTGCATTCCAGCTTCCGGGATGGTATACTATATAAACTAAACATGACACTAGTTACTAGTGTGCATCTGTTTTTAACAATTTTGTCATCTGTGCCTGCTGGCATGATATTTGGCCTACTCTTTCAAGTGGTGCAAGGTGTTCTGTGTGTATTCACAAACAGGGCTTCAGTTCATAATAATTGTAGTCTAATTCAACATTAAAGTCTTTTTGACTTGACTATTCAAAGGACTTTCAGAGGAGTTGAGTCAGTACTGATGTCATTTCCAGAGGAAAAATCCTCTTGAACAGGTACCTCAGCACTGGCTCATATCCTGGGCCATCAGAGCACAAGCACAACACTCTAAGTTGTCTTAAGAACCACCAGACAATTCCGCCCCCGTACCAGAAAGAAGTGAAGTTGATGATTACCTAACACTTACACCTTACACAAGTCCTTTAAATTAAATAAAGTAAAAACACTTTAATGTTGAATTAGACTATAATCAATATGAACTGAAGCCCTGTTTGTGAATACACACAGAACACCTTGCACCACTTGAAAGAGTAGGCCAAATCATGCGGATGACAAAATTGTAAAAAAACAAACAGATGCACACTAGTGTAGGCCTGTGGCTGTGTGACAGGAGGGAGTGAAGAAGGAAAGAATGAAGTGTGTAGCTGACAGGTCTGACCCTCAGTGTACTGTGGGATAGTTTGAAGAAGGGAGGAGGGAAATGTTTAGCATGCAGGCCTAGGGTAGCCAGAGAGAAGAAAAGGTGAAGAAGAAAAGGGCAGACAATTTAGCTGACACGGTGACAGCACTGTGTGGGTAAAATTGATGGACTTGAAAAAGGAAGGAATAACATGTTTGCATGTGAATCCTGTGAGTGTGACTCATTTTCTGTTGTTGCGAAAGGGTATGGGGGGGTCCATTTTTAAGTTTATACAGTTTCTTTTCATGATTTACATTGTCCTTTTCTTAAGAGGGAGGGGGGGGGGGGGGGTTGTTTTATTGCAGGTTTTGTTTCGGTTTTGTGTTATTGATTTTGGTTGGGTTCATTCTAGGTGTAGTTTGGCAAAGGTTAGGATACAAACTGCTGCTTTATGTTGAAAGTTTTTATTAACTTAAAGGGTTTTTAAAAATAATCTTTTTATTCTAGTTCTATGCACGGTTTAGGAATTGTTTAAAGTACAATTCTGTTTAGTTCAGGACTTCAATCTTCCAGCTTTTGCTTACAATTTACTCCCCTCCCCCTTCCCCCCCATCCCCTTCCCCCTTCTCCCCTTCCCCTCCTTCTCCCCTGCCTTTTCTTTTTCTTCTTTCATTTACATCTCAGCTTTTTTGCATTTTGGCTTCTGATTCCCCCCCTCCCTTCCCAATTCTTTAAAGGTTTATTTCAGCAGTATGTGAGAATCTTAACATTTTCAGACACTCTCTAATAATTGTAGAACTTTGTCACACCCTGTCTGTCTTTCCACCACATGTATCATGTAAGAGAGAGAGGTAGTGGAGAGTAGAGAGAGAGAGAGAGAGAGAGAGAGAGAGAGAGAGAGAGAGAGAGAGAGAGAGAGAGAGAGAGAGAGAGAGATGATAGATAGATAGATGATAGATAGATAGATGATGATAGATGATGATAGTATAATAGATAGATAGTAGATAGTAGAATGATGTATAATCTTTATTTCAAGGGTACAGAGTAGTAAAATTACATACTTTTTCATCGCCTTGCCTGATCAGGGATAAGCTAAGAAACCCTCCTACCTACATACCAGCATCACCGCGCAGTTCACATTATAAAAGGAACGATACTTCAACAAAGAAAAGAGGAGAGAGAGAGCAGGGAGTGAGAGAGAGAGAGAGAGAGAGAGCATGTTACATCTCTCACAGTACTTATATATAATCAGGAATTTTTCTCCCATGCTGCTACTACACACACACACCTCACACACATACACAAATGTATAAATTTGCATAAATGCTAGCACATGGTGCATTCTCATGATTATATGCATGCCACCACAATATAATCTTGCATGTATACATGTATGACACACTGCACATGTATTCCTGCACACACACACACACACACACACACACACACACACACACACCACACACACACACACACACACACACACACACACACACACACACAGAGGTTTGCTCTCCAAAGCAGAGCTTCATTGTTGGGCCATGGCCAGGCCAGCTGCCAGAAGAGACCTAGCCCAGCTAAAGTTATATGGATCACAGTGATGTTGATCTGAATCTAACTGATCTGATTTTCACATAACATGCTGAACAGCATGCAGAGCCCTCCTACTAGCCTCTCTGAACAAAAACATTCAGGTGGTTGGATGTTAGACAAGAAAAGGGATTGAAGAAAAAGAAAAAGGAAGAACTGGAACTGATTTGTTCACTGGTGAAAAAGATGGGTGCTCAGCTATAGATAATAGAATGAAAAAAAAGAAGATTCTTACCTGCAGCTGTCAAGCTCTGCTTGTGTGTATCCATGAGCTTTCATCTGTAGAAGAACATTACAAGTTTGTTATTTAGTCATAATGGTGGGGTGGCGGCATCTTGCATCCAAAAGCATTGAAAACAACTTTTGTGTCCTTTGTCCTTTTCAACTCTAGTTTTGTGCTTTAGAACTCTATGAAATTTTGTTGTTTTGCTATTTAAATCAAGATCTCTTTGATAATGCTTTAAAAAAATTATTATTATTATTTTTATTTTTTTTATTAGAGGTTGGTTGGTTTTGCTTGTCAAGATTTGGGTTTGAAATTCCATATTTGTACTGACATACATTTGATTTCCAGTCTATGCAAGGTTTTCCCCTACATGTATGCTCAATAGCCTTCCAGATCCACCAGTGTAGTTTTTGTCACACCCAAGCCAGAACATGTAATATGAATTTATACTCAGCATCAACCCACGAAGTCAAAATGCGGCTACTTTCATGGTGGGGGAAAAACAGTCACCTAAGCAAAAGCTCACCATTGGTGAACCTCAAAGCTCTAGCTGAGGAATAAAAAAACCCACCCCAACTCAACATCACATTTTATGTCACCTGAACTTTGATTTGATTTAAGGTTATTTCATTTGTCTTTAAATGGAATCATATTATTTGTTTTTAATTGAGAAAATGAAGTTTGGTATACTACATGTAACAAAAATGTTCACCTTTACTAGCTGTAAACTCCTTTTAAGAGTCTCCTCCATACGCTAAAATTGGAACATGAAACAAAAAGTTTGTTCTTAATGGAAAAAGTTATACAAGCAGACAAAAGCAAAACAAATGTTGGCGAGCATTTCGGTTTATTTCAAATTCAGGCTAAAGTCAGCTGTTCTAATGAAAAGTGTATAAAATCAAGCAAACGTTCAGCTGTAGAGCAATCACAGACTCAACAGGAAAAGTCAGTCATTTTTTGTTACCTATGATTTGTTTTATTTTTTAGTAAGATTATACTTCATTAGAGTTAGACAGATGCTATTATAATGGGGGGAATAATGTCTGACTTCCTTCTCGGCAGTGGCATTTTGGTGAAGGGAGGAGATTGCTGTTCTCCCCCAAGGCAGCTCATAGTATGTCTGCTAGTGTCTTAGTTTCCTGTGTGTTTGAATTTTAATGTACCATCTGGAAATAAAAGTTTGACTTTGACTTTGTACTTAGCATACTGTGTATGCAGAGGATCAAATACATACATGTATTTGATATAAAAAAAGCACCATTATTCACGTCAGGATTCAATGGGTAATGAAAACAAATATACCCAGCATGCACCCAGTCTTGGAGAGAAGATGGGCTCCATCAGTTGTCACTCACCCAAGAGACAATTCCTGAAAAATGGAGTGCAGTGTCCCATCAATGACTCCTGAAGGGGTGAAGGGAGAGCTAGGAAAAGGATTCAGGACTATCAATTCCAGCATTGTCAGGTCAGTTCAGTTCCATTTCAGGTCTGCCCTCATCAGGACGCCGGGGGCCTCTCATATAAATTAGCATCCCCACCTCCTGGAAATTCTGTCCTAGAAATTAATTCTGTCCTAGAAATTAAGGAATTCCCTCTTTTTTTTTTTTTAATCCCTGTCTTCATTTCTGCCTTATTGTTTTTCTTCTTCTCACCTTCTTGTCCATTTTCTGCCTTCTTGGTCTGAATCCACCTGCCTTTTTTTCAGGAATACTTTTGAAAGATAAATATTCTCTTCCACGCCAAAGTCGTGTGTGCTGGGCCTGACTTGTCAGGTGCTTAAATTAACGGCACAGCAGCACATTTTTGCTCAGATGACAGACAACAATAGTTGCTGTCTGAGCGTTCAACAAGAAGGAGATTTCAGGTCTTGTGTTGTGGAAGAACTTTTCAGTGGGTTTGGTAAGTGGTGAAAATGATTGCAGCAGATTGTTTAGGAATGTTTGACCCTTTCCCATTGCTCCAGTAGGCAGGCAGTGATTTAAAAACAACAACAACTATAAATGCATTGTTTTGCTGATTGTGTTTTGTGTGTGTTGCAGGGACCTGAGGTTCAATAAAATTAAAACTCTACAAAGAGGGGCATTTGCTGGTCTGTCCAGTTTAAACACTTTGTAAGTATGGATCTGGTGGGTTTTTTTTATTGGGGGGGGGGGGGGGGGGGGGGGGAAGGAAGAGAAAGACGGATAGACAGACAGACAGACAAAGTGTGTGGGTGTGTTTCTTGTGTGTGTGTGTGTGTGTGTTTCTTTTTTGTGTGTGTGTGTGTGTGTGGTGTGTGTGTGTGTGTTGTGTTTGTGTTGTGTTTTTTCTGTGTTTTTCTCTGTGTGTGTGTGTGTGTGTGTGTGTGTGTGTGTTGTTGTTGTTGTTGTTGTTGTTGTTGTTGTTGTTGTTGTTGTTGTTTTTTTCAAAACTGCTTTTGAATTTAGCATTTTTCAATGCTTAGATTCAGGGGTACAAAGAGTGAGTAAAAGGGAAAGGGGATGGAGGGGGAGGAAGAGACTGTTTGTGTTGTGTGTGTGTGTGTGTGTGTTGTGTGTGTGTGTGTGTGTGTGTGTGTGTGTGTGTGTGGTGTGACAGAAAAAGATAGTCTCTAAAGCGAGAAAAGGCCTTGGCTATCATTTTGATGATGATAGCTACAGCCAAGCAGGTAAGACCATTTGATTAAGACCATTTGATTTTTGTTCAATGGGTTGATGAAGTCATGGTTCAGATCTTGGCGACTTGTGGCTTCTGATGAATTAAGGATGGTTTTTTTTTTTACAATCTTCCAGGTCAACTGCAGACCTGCAGTGCCTTAAAATTCCCTTTGTGTATAGATGTAAACACAGAAGATCAAATACAGATGTGTGCACATTAAAGAGCCCGTAATTTGTGTCAGCATTCAGTGGGTTATGGAAACAGAAATATACCCAGCATACATCCTCAAAGTCGGAATGTGGCTACCTTCATGGTGGTAAAAAACAGTCACATATTCACAAAACCTCACCATTAGTGAACCTCAGAGCTCTAGCGGAGGAACAGGGAAAAAAAGATTTGGATAGTGAAGGACTAACCAATTATTCAGTCAATCATCACTCATCATTGGTAGTTCTATACTATAGCTAGTAGTGGTGATATGTGCCATATGAGGAGTCATCAATATTAACAGTGTTGTGGTGTTTGTGTTGCAGATTATTAAATAACAATGAAATTGAAACAATAGACGAAGGAGCCTTTGATGGGTTACCAGAACTTCGATATTTGTGAGTACATAAATTTGCAATATTTATTGTATGTATATATATTTATTATATATATATTATTATATATATATATATATTATATATAATTATATATATATCTTTTATATTATACATGTATAATTGAGCATCATCCCCACTATAAAATATGTAAAGTTGCCTGCAATTGTAATCGTAATGTACTCTTGGATAGATGAAGAGAATGTGTCAAAGTTGATGTGTTCAATTTCAACTTGGTGGATGTTTTAGTGATAGTTATTTTTTTCTTGTATATTTACTCCCCCTCCCCCTCCTCCCCCTCTCTGCACACAGGTTTTCAAAATGGTAGAGAAGCAGGAAAAAAAAGATTCAGGAGAAAGAAAGGGAGGAGGGTGTGGAAAAGTAAAAGGAAAGACAAGAGAGACACACTGAGAGAATTGTGAATATAATGGCCGATTATACTAGCATGAGTGTCTAAAATTGTGGGCAAGGAGAATAGGAATAAAGAGAGAGAAATAAGTAAGGAAGTGGCTACAGGGGTACTACTGAAGATCAGCCAAGAGAGTGAGATAGCTCAGCACGCCGTATACGCATTTGCCGTACACATGTATGCATGCGTGTATTCAGATAAGAGAACAAGACAGAAACCTGTACGCCAGTCCAATCTCGGCAGGGACATACATTTTCTACAGTCACAGCAACTACGACCTGTACTGAAAGGAAAGAGACAGGCTGCACTCAAACGCAGATGGGGACAAAGAAAATCTGCTGCAGTACAGTTAACAATGTATGCTGTCAGCAGTGAACAGGGGCAGTACATACATACATGCATACATGTTGAACACAGCTGAACATGGTGCCACTGGCTGTCATCAGATCTGAAGTGTGGCCGGTTGGTTTTCCCCTTAGGGTTCACCTGGGATGGGTAGGGGTAGGGGTGGTGCAGTGCAGGGGAGAAGCAAGCAGGTTTCATGGCCCTCTGGCTGCTGTACTAGTGATGCTAGTAGACTGGGGGACTGAGCAATGGGCCTGGAATGTTTAGCACTGAGGGGGCTAGCTGCTTAGGTAGGACTAGAGGAGAAGCTCTCTGGCTGTACTGTGGGCACAGAGAGTTTTGTTTTCTTCTGTTTAAACCAGCTTTTTGTTTGTGGGGCGGTGTGGAGAGGAAGTTTGTCGTGTGTTAATGTTGTCAGGATGGTGTTCGGTTGTGTCGAAGAAGGGAGAGGGCGGGAGGGAGAGAGATAGAGAGAGAGGGGTGAGGGGGATGGAGCGAGAGAGAGAGAGAGAATGTGTGTGTGTTTATCAAGTTTTCTATGGTTATGTTTGTTCATCACCACAAGCATCATTATCTGCACCACTATTACCGTTTTTATGATCATCATAAGATTATCATCATCATCCACTCCACATTGCTACTAAAAGAATAACCACCATAATTATCACTATATCATTGTCACCACCATCATCTTCATCAGCACCACTACCGCCACCACACCACCACCACCACCGCCGTTGTTGTTATCGTCGTCGTCGTCGTCATCATCATCATCATCATCATCATCATCACCATCACCATCATCATCACCCCCACTACCACCACCACCACCACCAATTCATCATCATCATCATCAACGACCTCTGCCACCATCATCTTTGTCATCATTATTACTAATCGTGCCAAATATAATGTGAATGTGAACTAACGTTAGTAAAGTGAGCATACTACTGCACGAGTCAGACATGTCTCCAAAGAGACCTAATAATTCAAGAGCTGATACCACTACTACTACTACTAGTACTACTGCTGCTGCTACTGCTACAGCTACTACTACTACTACCACTACTACTGGTACTGCTATTACTATACTACTACTGGTACTGCTGTTATTACTATACTACTACTCTACTACTCTACTACTACTACTACTACTACTACTACTACTACTACTACTACTACACAAAGGGAAAAAATCATGTGCGTCTTTACAGTCGGAGAGTCAAAGGGAAAAAATTATGTGCGTCTTTACAGTCGGAGAGTCAAAGGGAAAAAATCATGTGCGTCTTTACAGTCGGAGAGTCAAAGGGAAAAAATTATGTGCGTCTTTACAGTCGGAGAGTCAAAGGGAAAAAATCATGTGCGTCTTTACAGTCGGAGAGTCAAAGGGAAAAAATCATGTGCGTCTTTACAGTCGGAGAGTCAAAGGGAAAAAATCATGTGCGTCTTTACAGTCGGAGAGTCAAAGGGAAAAAATCATGTGCGTCTTTACAGTCAGAGAGTCAAAGGGAAAAAATCATGTGCGTCTTTACAGTCGGAGAGTCCAAATTTGCCACCAGTTGTTATATTCCTTGTGACAAGACCAGGTTGTTTCCAACACCTCAGAATGAATTCTTTCCTTTCTCTCCAAGATCGACTATGATAGTATAAAGTTGTGGTTACCACTACCAACCAGCACCTCACTCAGTCTGGCTATGAATCTTCTTCTTCCTCTCTCATTTGCTTTGTACCATCATATGTGTCTGGGAAAAATAATGGTGTATTATATTATATATATATATATATATATATATATATATATATATATATATATATATATATATTTTTTATATTAAATTATATAATTTATATATATATATATATTTATTTATATATATATATATATATAAATTATAATATATTATTTAATAAATAAAATTTTTTAGCTCAGCTCCTCTCATGGGCTACAGCATGGTTTGCAGGGTTATTTCTGTCAGCCACACACCGTCTTTCCCAGGTCATGAATTAGTGTGCATTCAGAAGGATGTTGCTCGCCAGTCTTGTGTTTTTTTTTGCCACAGAGAAGGAATGAATTTCAGCTTTATGCATTTTAAAATGTTTATTTTGTTCTTTTATTTTGAGGATAATGGAATAAGCACATGTGCTTTTTTACATCAGTCCCTGTGTGTATGTGGTTCTGTAAATTTTTGCATTCCATTCCCACAGACACACAATGGCCTACTCTTCAGAATCGTGGAACAGGTTTTTAACTTGTGCGCAAGACGTTCTCTGTGTGTTCACACATGGGACCTCAGTTTATGACATGGCAAAGCAGTGGTGTATGCTAGAAGGAATAGGCAACTGGTCAGTGAGCACCACTGCACAGGGATTTGGCAGAATGCAGTGCAGGGCATCCTCTGGCCTTTGGTGGCCTGTAGTAGCTGAGCAGGGATGCAGTCATTGAAGGATGGGAAAGGAGGAGCCAGATTATTATTATCTAGTATTATTATTATTTGTTTATTCTTTTATATTGAGGATAATGGAATAAGCAATTGTATGCTTTCTTACATCCAGTCCCGTGTTTATGCAGTTTTGTATGTCATCTGTTCCCACCGGCACACGATGGCCTACTCTTACAAAAAGCAGAACAGGATTTAATGTGTGGCAAGATGTTCTGCGTGCATTCGCACATGGGGCCTCGGTTTACAGTCTCATCTGAAAGACTTTTGGGGTTAGTGGAGTCAGCACTGATGTTAACTCCAAAGGAAAAATCCCCTTGACCGGGAATCGAACCCGGGTCATCAAATTGTGAGCGCAGTGTTCTGACCACTAGGCTATATCCCCCCTGATTCATTGACTGGTAGTGTAACATGAAGTATAGTAGTAGGGATGGGCGGCATGCAAAAAGAACTTTCTGCTGGGAGGTGACGGAAAATCAAGACAGCAGAGGCAGAGGGGGAGGGAGGGAACAACACATGAAGGAGGGAGGGAATGACAGAGAGAGGGAGGGAGGGAGCCACAGGTGGAGGAGGGGGAGGGATAGAGGGAATAACAAATGGGGGAGGGGAGGGAATGACTGAGGGAAGAAAGGACAGAGGAAGGACTACTTGTACCCATGACTCACTTTCATGTTCAGTTTTGCAGCTGTTTGACACAGTTGCAGTAGCTGATAACAACCCCTCCCCCTCTCCCCAACCCCCCACCCCCACTTACCTGAAGGAGTTAGTGTGTGTGTGTGTGTGTGTGTGTGTGTGTGTGTGTGTGTGTGTGTGTGTGTGGTTGGTGTGTGTGTTTGTGTGGTGTGTGTGTGTGTGTGAGTGAATTATTTGTTTGGAAGTGTTTTTTATTCCCCCTGATCTAGTGTATCTTTATGCGTGTGCACGCATGTGTGTGTGTGTGCGCTGGCCTGTCGTGTGTGTGTGTGTGTGTGTGTGTGTGTGTGTGTGTGTGTGTGTGTGTGTGTGTGTGTCTGTGTGTCACTGTGTGTCACTGTGTTTCACTGTGTGTGTGTGCATTTGTGTGTGTGTGTGTGTGTGTGTGTGTGTGTGTGTGTGTGTGTGTGTGTGTGTGTGTGTGTGTGTGTGTGTGTGTGTGTGTGTGTGAAGTCAAGTTATGTCAAAATGATCTTTACTGGGGGTAAAAGATTAAGTTTGCACAACTTTTTTTCATCCTGCCCTTGCAAAAAAAATCAAGAAAACTGACTTATGAAAGCTCTCAAACGACAAATTTATATCAATCTATGTTGAAAAGAACAAAAATGAATGAGGATTTTTAAAAAAAGTCAAGACCTCAAAATACAAGATAAAACAAACCCAAGACAGTACAACATAAGGTCAAGTCATACAGACAAATATTGAAATAAAGACAATGCAAAATAATAATGGTAGGAATAACAACAAAGCAGCCAGATGTAGGGTAACCTGGAGCATAAAAGTGGACTTTTGTCCATCAGATATTTCTTCAAAAGTTTCTTAAACATTTGTTTCGAAGGAGCTAATTGTGTGGTTTTTTTGTTTATCTATTTTATTGGCTTTGGCCTATATCGAGGATAATGGAATAACTCATGTGCTTTTTTACATCCAGCCTCCGTGTGTATGCTGTCGTAAATTTTGTCATCTGTTCCCACTGGCACACAATGGCCTAGTCTTTCGAAAAGCAGAACAGGATTTAACATGTGCGTAAGATGTTCTGTGTGTGTTTGCACACAGGGCCTCAGTTTATAGTCTCATCCGAAGGACTTTTGGGGAGAGTGGAGTCTGCACTTATTTTAATTCCAGGGAAAAACATCCCCTTTAATGGGATTCGAACCTGGGTTGTCAGATTACGAGTGCAATATTCTAACCACTAGGCTGTCCCGTTTCCCCCTGTGTGTGTGTGTGTGTGTGTGTGTGTGTGTGTGTGTGTGTGTGTGTGTGTGTATAACTCTGTGTGTGTGTGTGTGTTGTGTGTGTGTGTGTGTGTGTGTGTGTGTGTGTGTGTGTGTGCCTGCCCTATAATCATGCATAATGTGTGTGTGTGTGTGAGAGTGAGGAGAGAGAGAGAGAGAGATGAGAGAGAGAGAGAGAGAGAGAGAGAGAGAGAGAGAGAGAGGAGAGGGGGGGGGGGGGAAAGAGAGAATCAAATTCAAATTCTTTTATTTTGAGGATAATGAGTAAGCACCCATGTGCTTTTTTACATCCAGTCTCCACCCTTATCACAGAAAGAGAGAGGAGAGAGAGAGAGAGAGAGAGAGAGAGAGAGAGAGAGAGAGAGAGAGAGAGAGAGAGAGAGGGGGGGGGGGGTATTTATTATTTTATTTATTCATTTATTTTATTGTTTTATATCAATAATGGAATAAGCACTCATGTGCTTTTTTACATCCAGTCCCTGTGTGTATGCAGCTTTGTAAATCTTGTCATCTGTACCCACCGGCACACAATGGCCTACTCTTATGAAAAGCGGAACAGGATTTAATGTATACGCAAGATGTTCTACGTGCGTTTATGCACGGGCCTCGGTTTATAGTCTCATCGAAAGACTTTTGGCGAGAGTGGAGTCCTCGAACGGGAATCGAACCCGGGTTGTCGAATTGCGAGCACAATGTTCTGACCACTAGGCTATCCGGTATCCCTGCAAGCACCAGGCCAGGCTGTCCCAATGGTGAAGAGAGGGGTGTGT
Organism: Stramonita haemastoma; assembly: GCA_030674155.1. NCBI lineage: Eukaryota > Metazoa > Mollusca > Gastropoda > Neogastropoda > Muricidae > Stramonita > Stramonita haemastoma. The sequence continues at coordinate 38,505,488 of CM060322.1, forward strand.
AGCGAAGCTGTGGAGGGGGTGTCCTGGCCACACTGAGCTGTTAGCGTCATCAGCCTGCTGCATTCAGGCTTCAGAGTCCTGACCCACAAGACACACTGACTACCAGTCAAGTCAGGGGGAAAGCTGCATCAGCACAATTTTGCCCCCCTGATACTAGTGCCTGATAAGACCTGAGAGAAAAACGATACCTACCTCGCTGTCTGCAGACTCTTTCCTTCCTACATGATGTCCCACATTCCATCATCCCAGTTGACCCCATTTCTCATCCCCTTCCTCTTTCACCCCCCTTCCTTCTTTTTGCCTTCATTCTTTCTCCTTCCTTTTTTTTTTTTTTTTTTTTAGATTACCTGAAATCAGATTTTTTTTTTCTATAGTGAGAAAACAGAATGATTACTGGGTTGGTTTTTTTTTCTTTTCTGTTTAACCAATTTTGAAGAGGCTGAAAACCTCCAAGGAGTGGAGGAAGTTGTTTGCAGAATCTTCAGTGGTTCCCCAACAGTGTAAGACACAAAACTATTGGAACAGGTGAAGGTGAGGGTGGTGAGGAAGGAAGAAGAAGAAGAAGAAGAAGAAAGAAGAGGAGGACATGTGCTGGGCTCTGCCATGCTGGTGTTCTCACTTCAGTGAAGGCAGTGGCCTCTTGTTGACAGCATTCAAGGGTCTCCTCAGGAGGGGGTTTGTGCTGGGTGTCAGGCCTGACAACAGGAGAAAGTGCCCTCTCTTCTTGCCATGCCTCATGATATCAGGATTGCCTTCAGCACTCTTACTACTACACAGGGACAGACACTGAGTGAAAGGAAGGGCTTTGTGTGGTGGCGGCTGCAGGTTTTTTTTATAATTTTTTTTTTTTGGGGGGAAGGAGGGGTGTTTTTGTTTTTCTTCTTAGTGTTAATTTGTTGTTGCTGTCATTGCTGTTGTTGTTTATCCTTCTCCTGCTGTGTCAGGGTATTGTGTACCTGTGTTTTTGTGGAAAACAAACGAAAACAACAACACCCCCCCCCCCCCCCCCCCCCTGTGGTTTTTTGTTGGTGTGTGTGATTTAGGGGTGTATTGTGTGTGTGTGTGTGTGTGTGTGTGTGTGAGTTGTGGAGTTGAGTGTGTGTGTGTGTGTGTGTGTGTGTGTGTGTGTAAAGTGTATCAATTGAGTTTGTTGGTAGAAGTTACTATCTATAAGTGTAGAAGTTCAACATAAGTCTACTGATTTGTATTAATTGATACATATGAATCAAATGTGAACAGATGCTCTCATCACCTTCCATAGTCGTGTGACCATTGACACTCTGAGATTTGTGATAACCACAAGACTCAATGTTTGATTTTTTTCTGATAAGTAATCTATTGTGTCACTGATGCTTTTGACATATGTAGCATAGAGTTCAGTGATAGTCTGTCATGGATTGCAGATTGTGTTGTGTGAATTCTACAAGATCATCGTTGAGAGGGCGTTTTTTCTTCAGTCACTCATGTGTTACCTCTGCCTAAATATGAAAATGATATGATGTAGAGTCCGTAATTCATGTCAGCTTTGGCGGGTAAGGGAAACAAGGACATACCCACATACATCCCCAAAGAAGAAAGGAGGCTACCTTCATGGGAGGCAAAAATAGTCGCATAATTATGCAAAATTTCATCATTGGTGAACCTCGGAGCTCTAGCCAAGGAAAGAAAAAAATACATGGTATATGTATATATATATATATATATATATATATATATATATATAGAGAGAGAGAGAGAGAGAGAGAGAGAGAGAGAGAGAGAGAGAGAGAGAGAGAGAGAGGAGAGAGAGAGAGAGAGAGAGAGAGACTCACAATGAGGATAGGATAGTGAGGGTGCAGGAAGAGGGAGGGGAGGGGGGGTGGAGGGGAAGTGTACAATCAACACAGCTGAAGGGAAGGGGGAGGAGGTGTGGGCTGTGATCTTGTTCACACCTACATCCTGACTGACTCCCCCTCATCAGCAACACAGCTGCTGTGCAGATGGAGACAACTGCTTTTTTGTGGTGCTTTTTTTTCTTTTTTTTTTGGGGGGGGGGGGGGGGGAGTTGCAGAGAGGAGATGAGAGGAGATGGGATGAATGGACAGAAGAAGAAACAAACAACATGAAGATGAAGATGGATGAGAGTCAAAAAGACGAGGAGGAGGGAAGTGAGTTAGATCTGGCCGTGTAGTTAAAAGACTGTTTAGTGTGTGAGAATGGCGCATCAGCATCTTCAGTGGTACAAGAAGGAAGGGGGTGGAGGGTGAGGATGTCTGCCTGCCAAGCAGTTAAACCGTGAAGATCTGGGTTCGATTCCCAGCCTCACCCTTTCTTCCCAGTTTGATGTAAATATTGAACTTCTTCTGTCGTTGCTCTTTACACCGTCAGATGTGTTGGGAACAATAATGGCGTGTCCTGTCCAGCTCTCTCCTGGACCGGACGGCTTGGTGTTGCAGGATTATCTCTGTCAGCCACACTATCTTCTTCAGGAAAGCTAAACTCCAAGCCATTGTGCCGTGCCAACTGGAGAGAGAGAAAACTGCATCTCTCAACTTTGAGAAAGATGGAGCCAAGCTGTGGAGACTAGCAAAACAGCTGAGGGATGAGGAGGACACCTGAGGACCCAAGGTGACCTTGGAAGAGAATGGCAAAGTCCTGACAGGGAAGCAGGCTGCAGACCACCTTGCCCATAGCTATGCCAAAGAAAGTCTCACATCTATATTGAAAAATTAAACTGAATGTCAAAGTCTTCCAGATGAGACTATAAACTGAGGCCCCATGTGTGAACGCACGTAGAACATGTCGCACACATGGTAAAAACTTGTTCCACCTATCCAAAGAGTAGGCCACTGTGTGCTGGTAGGAATGGATTCAATGCAAAATTAAAAAAAACAACCACCAAAAAGCACCCTAAGAAATGCAGGCAGCAGGTGTGCTAGCAGCTATAAATCTTTCTCAGGAGACTGTTAGCCATTATTTTTTTTAATCAGCTCAAGGTTCCTTTGTAGAAATTGTATGAGAATGGTCAGTGGCCAAACAAATATTGTGTTTTGAAGATGGAGTATGGCTGCCACTTTGGCAGGATGGAAGAGGCCATGTATGCCAAAGCCCTGCAGAAGAAGAAGAGAAGAATCTGTTGTTAAAGGTCATAGGTTTATATATTTTATTTGTACTCTATATTTGTAGATGTGTGTATAAAATTCAGTTGATCGATTCAAGGTCAGTTATGCTTATAAATACTTGCATAGTCCTTATGTGCTGCAGCCCTGGGGACTTGTTAGCTTTTGGAGAACATCTCCAACACTGACTGTCTTATAGCCCTCTTGGCCTTGAGATTGGGGGTGTGCTGTGGGCAAGGCATCTCCACTGTAATCAAATTTCTGCCCCATTTCTGAAACAGCAGCTGCCTCCTCTGCTGTTTTGGAGGTCATCGTCGAACATGACAGACAAATATATATAATGCTCAAATACTGATTTGACATAATAGTTGTCTTTGATTCGCAATATTGAGAGATTGAGGGAAGGGGGAGGGTAGTGTTGGTGGATTCTGTTTTCAAGCAAGCCTTCACACAAAATAAACACCACTATGCATGTGTTTATTCATCCAAGTACATATATGTGAGTCATTTGCCTGAAACACCCACGCACATATTCAGATGCTGTTCATTCATCATGTGCATATCTGTGAGTAATCATGCAGGCACGCATGCATGAACCTTCACACACACACACACACACACACACACACACACACACACACACACACACACACACACACACACACACACACACACACACACACACAACACAAGTCCCACATCAGTGTAAAAAACAACAACACCTGAATGCTGTCTTATGCATTGGTGGTGCAGGCTGCAGCATAGGAAGGTGATATAGCATAGGATGGGATGGGATAGTGCAGCAGCACCAGCTCTCTGTGTCTGGTGAGGCTTGCAGGAGCAGCAGCAGCAGCAGCAGTGATGGGTTTTCCAGCCCTCTCTCCACACAGCCTGCCTGATTCCAGTCCTAACAAGCGCAGACACTGATTAAGTAAAACAGAAACGACTCCACTTAACTGTGCATGCATCAGCATGCATGCCCACGCCTTGACTGGCCCCCACACTAGTTAGTGTGGCTTCCCGTCTCTTTGAGTACTGAAAGAGGCATGCACATATGTGTGCACACATGAATGCTAACAGTCTTGTAGATATGATAGGGGGATGATGGTAGGAAAAAAAAAAAAAAACCCCTATCTGCCCATTTCTTTGAACACAAGACACATGCACAGATGTGTGCACATGTACACTAACACACAGGCATGCCAGAGATCATGGTAGAACCCCCCCCCCCTTCCTGTCTTCCCATCTTTTTGAACACAGACACATGCACAGATGTGTGCACATACATGTACACTAACACACATACATGGATGATGTTAAGATAAAAGCCTCTCTTCCCATCTCTTTAAAATACAAACACATGCACAGATGTGTGCACCCCCCCTCCCCAAGAGAAAAAACAACCCCTCCCTCGCTTTCTGTCTCTTTGAACACAAACCTATGCACAGATGTGTGCGCGCACACACACACACACACATACACTAACACAGTCATGGCAGGGATGCTGGTAGAGAAAATACAAAAAACCCAACCTCTCTTCCCATCTCTCTGAACACAGACACATGCACAGACGTGTGTGTACACATGCGCACTAACATACCTGTAGACATACCAGAGATGATGGTTAAAAAAAACCCAACTCGCACACACAAAAACTACAACTTCTCTTCTTCAGCCTATAACATACTGAGAAATGGGGACTGGCAGACTCTGTGGCATACTGTGTGATCAGGTGTGCCCAGCACATAGAATGTATATATACACCCAAGAATGGGCAACCCCGACATCTACACATCTATACAGGCACATGGCAGGTGTGCATGCACACGTGTGCCCCCAAACCCCCACTCAGACATGTGCTTGCACCCAAGCACAAGCATGTGTGCACAGACACTGCACACACACACGCGCATGCACGCACGCACACACACACACATATTCTCACACACACATTTGGGGGGGGGGGGGGGGGGGGGGAGAAGGTGTTTGGTTGTCAAATCTGATAGAATCCTTTGGGGAGAATTATAGGACAAAGAGGGAAGAGAAAGAAGCCAAGACAACATTCAGCGGGTAATTGATGTCGGAGAAGAGAGGGACAGACAGACAAATAGAAAACACACCTTTTTTTTCATGTTCTGAAGATAAATGTCATTATCTTTTCATTCAACAGTTTAATGTATTCGTTCATTTCATTCATTCATTTCATTATTCTTTCATTCAACAGTTTCATGTGTTCATTCATTTCATTCATTCATTCATTTCATACATGTATATATTCATTTCAGTTTTCTTTCATACAACAGTTTCATTTTTTAATTCATTTCATTCATTCATTTAATGCATTCATTCATTCTTTTATTTATTTATTTCATATATGTAGTCTTTCATTTATTCATTCATACATTTGTTTATTCATTTCATTTGTAATGTAAAATTTGTTCTGGTAGTTAATCAAATATTTATTTAGTGAGTTTTTTTCTGTGTAGGATTTCTTCTTTGAATTGTGTGCTACAGGAAGTGTGTTCATAATTGTTATTGGTTCTGTCTTGAGTTACATCCTTTCAAACAAATGTGTTCTGATCTGATTTATGTTTAAACAAGAAACTGGATTTAGAACATGGTTTTATATCTACAGTAACACATTTATTGACTGATCAATTTTTTGGTTGTGTGTGTGTCTGTGTGTTTTTGCATGGGATGTGCTACATTTCTATGCTTACAATTTATGATTTATTTATAATTCATTTATAACCATATTACCTGACATTTACTCATTGTAAGGAACTGTTTGCAAATTTGAATAGAATATTTGATTGATCATTTGGTTTTTGTTTGGCAGAATTTTATTCTGTGTTTTTTCCCCTTTGTGATCCTATCCAGGACTTGAGATGTATGTGCTTCGTTTATGTTTGGGATTGTAGTGATGGAATTTGTTCAGCTGTGTGGCTCTGTCTTTAATGAGTGCTGTGTCCTTTTTTTTGAAGAATGATAATAAACAGTATTTCTTATACAAGAAAATAATAGTGACTACTTGTTGTTGTTCCTCAGCTAGAGCTCTGAGCTTCATCACCATGGTGATGAACACACACAACACACACACACACACACACACACCACACACACACACACTACACACACACACACACATACACACACAAACACAAAACATACAGACACAACACACATACACACACACACACACACACACACACACACACACCACACACACACACACACACACCACACACACACACACACACACAAGGTGCTGAAAATGCCATTCTTTACTGCTCAAAGCTGACAGATCAACAGTGAAAGATGTATACATACACATTATACATACATACATACATACATACATACATACATACATACATACATACATACATACATACATACATACATACATACATACATACATACATACATATGAGAGATAATTGATTATCCTTATTCCCAAAGGCTACAGATAAGTATGGACATACTTTTTTTTCAGGCCCTTGAGTAATTCCAGTAATCTAGAGAGAAAGAAAATACTGAATTTTTTTTAAGCATTTCTTTTTAACATTTTATTAAGGGAAAAGAATAAGCATACATGATTTGTTTTTGTTCATGCAGCCCTCAGGGAAAATTTATGATAATAAAAACAACAACAGATGAGTCATGAAAGAAAATCAGTCACATAGTAATAATACCAATACAACACATAGCAACGTAGCAGTCACTTTAACCCCCACCCCCCTTCCCCCACACCCAGAGAGAGAGAGATAGGGAGATAGGGAGGGAGAGAGAGTGTGCACCACTGCATTTGTGTTTTGCATTGAGTCAGTCTTATTTTATTTGCTTTATCCTTTTCTTTATTTCAGATATTTATACAAGAATAATCTAGTTTCTCTAGAAAGCGATGCATTTGAAGGCCTTCCAAAGCTGGAGCAGCTGTGAGTATGCACTTTATATGCATTATATATATATATATTATATATATATTATATTATGATATATTGTGTTGTTATATTGTATGATATGGATTGGATTGGGTATCATATTATATCATTGATAATATATTATATTATATACATTTATTTTATCATATATGTTTGATATATATATATATATATATATATATATATATATATATATATATATATATATATATATATATATATATATATATGGTTTGTAATGTGATTTCAGGTTTTCATGTAAGGTTGAAAATTTTCTCTGTGTGTGTTCTGTCATGTGATATGGTGTGGTGAAGACAGTAGTGGTGGTGGTGGTATAGGGGGATGTGTGTGTGTGTGTGTGGTGTGTGTGTGTGTGTGTGTGTGTGTGGTGTGTCTGTATGTTGTGGTGTGGTGTTGTGTGTGTGTGAGTGTGAGTGTGTCTGTATGTTTGTGTGAGTGTGGTTTTGTTCTGTATGTTTGTGTGAGTGTGTCTGTATGTTTGTGTGAGTGTGTCTGTATGTTTTATGCATTAGTGGGAGCGTTTAATGCACTGGCATTCAACTAGATGCAATGTGTGAGAGTGTGGCACTGCATACTTATGATGTGTGTGCATGTGCTTTTGCAAACATGGCATTATGCATGTGTTCATGCCTCTGAAGGTGTGTGCATGCCCAGGTGTGTTTGTGAACACGTGCAGCAGACAACTTGCCTTGGACAAGGGCCAGATTTTCGTATATCATATTCTGACGTAAACCATGGGTAGATAGATAGATAGATGTACATCACACAGACAGAGTCATTTTCTTTTCTTCCTTTAATGCCAGTGCTTATTTTAGGGACAGGGACTCGTTTATGTCACATTCACAGCACATCCCTGAACGTGGATGAATTTTTTTTTAATTTAGAAAAAGGTTGCATACACCAAAATTCACCATTGGTGAACCTCAAGCTTTAGCCAAGGAACAAAAACCAACAAACAAAAAAATCACAGCATGCATGTACTGAGATGCATGTGACTACTTCCAGAGTCAAATCACTACCCATGCTATATCATATTCTGATGTAAACCATGGGTAGATAGACAGATAGATGTACATCAGAAGGAGGAAACGTGTGTGATGACACATCAAGATGAGCAGTAAGGGGGGGGGGGGGGGGGGGGGGGGGGGGGGGTGGCTGGCACCAGAACTGTGTGACCTTCAGGAATTCACTGCTGCAGCTACCTGTAGTAAGGGCTTGGAGATCAAACCACACAGCCACACATCTTCACCTTCACCTTCTTCTTCACCTAGCCTGTAGTCTAGTGCACTGTTGGTGCAGCCACTGAAGAGTTTGTAACCAACATGTGTGTTATATACTTAGAATTGGAATCATGTCTGCTTCAAACCAATTGTAACAACATGTGTGTATTACGTAGATTGGATCATGTCTAGCTTCAAACCAATTGTAATCAACATGTGTGTTATATACGTAGAATTGGAATCATGTCTAGCTTCAAACCAATTGTAACCAACATGTGTGTTATATACGTAGAATTGGAATCATGTCTAGCTTCAGGCCAAGTCATGTGGACTTGGTTTCATGAAGTCCAAATACTTTATCATTCTCTGTAGGGAAGGTACACTGTGTGACACTTACATGCACACAGTAAGTGACTAGTAGACAGTAAATGATAAGTGCACAGTAAGTGACCAGTACACAGTAAATGTACACAGTAAATGGCCAGTACACAGTAAATGGATGCACGCACGCAGCATGCGCGCACGCACGCACGCATGCGCGCGGCACGCACGCAGCTGCCGCGCACACACACATACACACACACACACACACAACACACAACACCACACACACACACACACACACACACACACACATCCGGGGGATGGGTAGCTTAGTGGTCAGAACATGCACTGGCAATTTGACGACCCGGGTTCGAGTCCTGGTTGAGGAAATTTTTCTCCAGGAGTTAACATCAGTGCCGACTCCACTCTCCCCAAAAGTCCTGTAGATGAGACTTTCATCGGAGGCCCCATGTGCAAACGCACGCAGAACATCTTGCGCACACGTTAAATCCTGTTCCGCTTTTCGCAAGAGTAGGCCATTGTGTGCCGGTGGGAATAGATGACAATATTTACAAAACTGCATACACACGGGGACCGGATGAAAAAAAGCACATGATTGCTGATTCTGTTATCCTCAATATAAAAATAAACACACACACACACACACACACACACACACACACACACACACACACACACACACTCACACACACACACACAGGGAAATGAGGAGCATTTCAACAGAGAATTTCCAGCAGGTGGAAAAAAAAACAAAAAACTGTTTAAACTGAGACAGCTCAGCATCCCCACTTGGGGTGTGAGGGGGGTGGAGGGGGAGATAGGATGAACTGTTTGAAAGGAAATACCTGTACTCCCACCAACCCACCCCCCCCCCCCCCCCCCCCCCCCCCCCCCCCCCCCCCCCCCCCCCCCCCCCCCACACACACACACACACTGCCACCACCACCACTGAACACATGCATTTAGTCATGAATACATGCAGCTCAGTACACGTCAGCAAGCATATGCTACAGATATATATATATATATATATATATATATATATATATATATATATATATATATATATATATTATATATATATATATATATATATATGTAATATTGTATGGTTCAGAGAAAAGAATGAGATCTATGTAGGCAAGATTCCAAAAACTTGCAGGTATTTTTCTTTCAACTGGAAATAGATGCTGGAACAAAAGCATTCTTTCTGAGCTTTGTTGTTTTTTGTTTTGTTTGTTTTGTTTTGTGTTTTGTTTTGTGATTTGGCCTGTAGAAACACTGCCCTGAAGGCTATGTCATTGAAATTTGGAACAAATGTGTGTTTGTGTGTGTGTGTGTGTGGGGGGGGGGGGGATGGTTGGGTAGGGGGTTCCCATGTTGCTGGTCATTCAGAGTGAAGAAAGCCACCCACACATGGACCTCTGCATTCCTTGTATAGTGCAGACAGATAGCTTATAGACATATATGTACAGATGTACTGACAGCTGCATTCTTTGAGTGTGCTTGGATATCAAACTCTTTCAAACATATGTATGTTTGTTTTGGGATTTTTTTGTTTTTGTTTTTGTTGATTTTTTTTTTTCAAAGTCAAGTCAAAATTTTATTTCCAGATGGTACATTGAATAAGCATTGATTTGCTTTCTGTTCATCAAGCCATCTGTCTAGGGAAAAAAACAACCCATTGCACTAATACTATCTAACTAGCGTGTGCGCCACATATGTTTTTTATAGACAGCTGAATTCTTTGAGTCAGTTGCATATCTAAACATATGCAATTAGACAACTGTGTTGGGTTTTCTTTGTTTTTTTGTTTTGTTTTTAGTCAGTTGCATATGCACATAAATAACTGCATTCTGTGAGTCTTACTGCATACCTAAATGCATGCGCACAGTTGCATTCTTTATGTGTGATGGAGAATGCATTCATTTAGGAAAGTAAACACACGCACACATACAAAAATTCATTGTTGGAGAGGTTAGCGTATGCACATAAACAGTGCATTCATTGTTGGAAAGGTAAACAAACATATGTACATAGACCACTCTATTCCTTGTATCGTGTCAGAGAAGGGGTCTTTCAGATGTCCACTGTCAAGTTTTATCAGTTGATGTCAGTGAACATTCTGGGAGAACTGTATTGGTTAGCTACATGCATCAGTGATGAAGGAGAAGAAGTGGGTTCTATGTGTGGTGAATGTGTGTTTCAGATTTTTGCACAGCAATCAGATCAGCCGCCTGCCAAAGGGAGTCTTTTCCCACACCCCTCACCTGCGAAGATTGTGAGTGACCTGCTGCAGGCATGTGGGCCATTGCACACACACACACACACACACACATATTACTGTGAACAAACAGTGTTTGTGTGTGTGTGTGTTTGGTTTTGATTTGATTTGATTTATTCTTTTATATCGAGGATAATGGAATAAGCACTCGTGTGCTTTTTTACATCCAGTCCCCGTGTGTATGCAGTTTTGTAAATGTCATCTGTTCCCACCAGCACATGATGGCCTAGTCTTACGAAAAGCGGAACAGGATTTAACGTATGCACAAGATGTTCTGCGTGCACTCGCGCATGGGGCCTCGGTTTAAAGTCTCATCCGAAGGACTTTTGGGGAGAGTGGAGTCAGCACTGATCTTAACTCCAGGAGAAAAATCTCCTCGACCGGAATTGAACCCGGGTCGTCAAATTGCCAGCGCAATGTTCTGACCACTAGGCTATCCGTCCCCTGTGTGGGGTGTGTGTGTGTGTGTGTGTGTGTGTGTGTGTGTGTGTGTGTGTGTGTTCACCAAAAGCATGTATGCATACATGCATGCATGCATGCATACAGACAGACAGACAGACATACATACATACATACATAATACATACATACATACATACATACATACATACATACATACATACATACATACATACATACATACATACATAAATTTATGCACACACAGTCAGTGACACACATGCACACACAGATAAATGCACTCCTATGCATACAGCCATGCAGACAAACTCACACGCACGCACATGCGTGCGTGCGTACATGCATGCATGCACGCACACACACACACACACACACAACACACACACACACACACACACACACACACACACACACACACACACACACACACACACACATGAACATGTACATTCACATGCTTTAATGACAATGCATTTGGACACACAGACATACATGCACTTTTTGTACTTGCTATTGTGCACATTTGCAAAAAATACACATGATCATGAAAATTAAGGATCAGTGTGTGTGTGTGTGTGTGTGTGTGTGTGTGTGTGTGTGTGTGTGTGTGTGTGTGTGTGGTGTGTGTCTTTAATTTTTATTTTTTTTTTTTTTATTTTTTAAATTTGAGGATAATGGAATAAGCACTTGTGTGCTTTTATATATCCAGTCCACGTGTTTATGCAGTTTTGTAAATTTGTCATCCTTCCCTGTGCGCTCGTTTCTGTGTGTGTGTGTGTGTGTTTATTTATTTATTTATTCTTTTATGTCGAGGATAATGGAATAAGCACTCGCATGCTTTTTTACATCCAGTCCCTGTGTGTATGTGGTTTTGTAAATTTTGTCATCCCTTCCCAACGCCATACAATGTGTGTGTGTGTGTGTGTGTGCGTGCGTGCGTGGTGTGTGTTATGCGTGGTGCGTGCATGCGTGGGTGCATGTATGCGTGCATGTGTGTATGTTATGTATGATGCTCGCATGCACTTGTACATACATGTATAAATAATGGGTGGTAAACTTGTTGGCCAGACGTCTGGATTCCAACGCCCTGGTGTGTGACTGCGACATGATGTGGCTGGCGGACATGCTGAAGGAAAAGCATGGCTACACGCAGGCCGCTGCCACCTGTGAATATCCCCAGAACCTGCAGGGCAGATCCCTCATGAGCATCAACAAAGACGATTTCCACTGTGGTAAGTTTTCACCTTGCGTTTCTTCAATCAGTGAGAAAAAAAAAAAAAAAAAAGTAACAGAAAAATTATGCGTTTGGATTTTGGTATATTCATGAATGGGGAAAAAAAAGGTTAGAGTGAGATGCTTGTTAGGTGGAGGCCTTTCTTTGCTGTTCAGTTTGGTTTAAGCAGAATTTATTCAAGGAAAGTGTCACAAAAATTGCAAGCATACCTTGACAGGACAACAAGTAAGCTTATGATAATCCTGCCATCATTGCGTTTTGTTTTGTTTTTCCTTATTCATGAAGGCAAAAATGGTGGCATGTCAGTTTTGTTGTTAAAGTCATGCGAGTACAACAGTTTTGATAAGTGGGAAAGCTGTGGGGAAGGAGGTTTCGGTGAGTTTGCAGTAAATACGATATTGTAAAGCCATATGGCAGCTATGGCAGTGAATTCTTTCTTGGAAACGGTTCAGTGCTGAGGTCAGTGTAGCAAGTATTTTGCACCATTTTTGTCACTGGTCATGTTTCAGGTCAGGACAGGTCATTTTATTTTTAGACCCGATGGACATTGTAGCCGAGGGGTTAAGACCGTTTGACTTCAATCCCATGGGTCATGGGTTTGAATCTGGGTGGTCTCTGGTGAACTAAATGTGGGGATTTTTACCATCTCCCAGGTCAACTTCAAGTGCAGACCCACCAGTGCCTTAATTCCCTTCATGTATCTGCATATGCAGAAGATAAAATATGCATGTAAAAGATCACAAAAACTCGTGTCAGTGTTGGGTGGGTTACAGGAAACAGGAATAAAGCCAACACACATCCACGAAGTCAGAATGTGGTTACCTTCCTGATTGGCTAAAATGGTAGCATACACAAAATCTCACCATTGGTGAACCTTGGGGCTTTAGCCGAGAAATAGAAACAAAACAAAAAATTCTATACCCATTTTATGACTGATGCTTAAAGGACTACAGTTGAGACTGCACAACCCCAAAATTAGTTATCGGCATTGTTTCTTGTTATTGTGTACAGACTTTCTTTCACAAGTGAAGTGTATTTTTGATAATTATCTGATGGGTTATTGTGATGTAGCATCAGGGCTAGCCACGACAAGGCATCAAAAATACTGACTGATATTGTTATCGTCATCGTCATTACAGCAGAGAGGCTCCACTCAAAATGCTTGCAGTTTTAGAGAATGAGTCCTACTCATATGGGTTGAAATAGTTCTGTTTGGCTTCAGTGCAAAGTTCTCATGCACTGTGATTGAATAGGGACTGACTTTTTTGTCCATGAAGTATGATCAATGGAGAATGTTGTAATGATTGTTTCCATACCAATTTTTGTCAAAGTTTCTGTTGGAAGAAATATGCAGGGAATTTGAAAAGAGAAAAGGAAAAAAACAAAAAAAAACAAATACATACAATGAATGAAAACTAAGCGGTTTTGAATATTCTTTTTTTTTTTTTTTTTTTTTTAATTCCAGTTTGGGGTGGATGGGTTTTTTGTATGTGTTTTGGTTGTATGTTGTTAGAGATTTGTGTGTGTTTTACTTTTTTTTTTCTTTAAGTGCTTTGTTTTGCTGGAATTCCCTATCTGCATACATGATGGATGTTTTGGAAAGTGTGTGTGCGTTTGTTTTTCTCTTGTGCTCTTCTCTGGTCTTTTCTTCATCATCATAGAATCGTAAACTGCTATTACTGTTATCATTACAGTGTCTTTTATGACAATAAAGTTCTATTCTGTTCACCCAGTTTTATTAACATTATCATCTGTATGTATTCATTTACGATTTTCTATTAAAATCATAATCTATAAACATAGATTTTGACTGTGAAGACTTTTTGATTGTTTAACTTTAATCCAGAATTTTTTTATATTATTCTGTACTGCTAAAATAATGAGATAATTGGGTAAAGGACTGGGTGAGATGTTAAGTAAGGGAACATGGGGGTTGCACTAAAGATGTTCGATATTTACATTGACAGAATCCAGTAAGTTAATTGAATTTTTGGATTTGTTTTTCTTTGTTTTACAATAAAATTTGGATTTTGTTTATTTTTTCTTTTTTTTTTTTATTGTTTAAGATTAGAAATAACCATATATTGCAATTTTGTATTATGTTGTTAAGACTATATAAGTGATGTTGATAAAGTTTAAAATTTCTTATTGTCAAACATACATGATATTGTTTAAAAAAAAGTGATGATAATAATAATAATAATAATAATATAATAATAATAATAATAATATATCAATAATGATGATAGCAATAATAACAGTAATGGTGATGGTCATGACAGTAACAAGAACAATAATAAAGGACAAGTTGTCTAGCATAGATCTATCCAAAACCTTTGATGTTCCATCCCATGATTGTCCTGTTCTTGTGATAGAAGAGAGCGCACAGTGATGTGCTTGTGCTTGTGCTGATGACATGTTGTGCTTTTTTCGCTTCTCTTCTAGCTGATATCGAGAGTGATCAAGGTATTAGTCTTTTTGAGTGGTTTTGCCTGATATAACAACACTCCCTGTGTACTGTACTCTCTGTCTGGGCTGTGGCCATGGTGTCTGTGTGTATATTTATACATCTATAACTTGTTAAGAATGGCATCCAACTCATTTTTTGTGAAAACTGTAGTGTGGTCTGTTGGTTGTGATGTATCCAAACGAAGCTATATGTATTTATATATATATTTATATGAAAAATAATATCGGGCATGGTGTCAGCTGTCGGCGTCACTGAGTTTGGTGTCTGTCGTTGTGCCTGTGGGCATGGTTTTCTATTTTATTTCATATGTTTATCTGTCTGTACTTCAAGTGCTGTTTGTTTAGATCTTTTGTAAAATGGGGCATGCTGACTTGTGAGCATGTCTATGTGTGGTGGTAATTTACTTGCTATTGTACATATGCTCACACATGTATGCATGTACATATATGTATATATGTATAAAGACATACAAAGACACACACCTGCATACACTCTGCACTCTTTACACACAGACACACAAACACAGAGGCATGCGCACATGCACACACACAGACGCATGCATGCACAGACGCTCACATACATGTGTACATACATGCATGCACACACACACACACACACACACACACACACACACACACACACACACACACACACACACACACACACACACTCACACACACTCTCACATACACACAGGCACGCACACACATACACACACACAGATACACGTTCACACACACGCACACATGTGCGCACACACACACATACACACACGTGTGCACACACACACACACACACACACATCAACACACACACCACACACACACACACACACACACACACACACACACACACACACACACACACACACACACACAGAGCGTTGCAAAATGATGGCTAGAAACTTCATGAAGGATTTGAGCATGTTTTCACCATTTATAATTGGTGGATTTGAGCTGATCATGACTGTGAATGAGTCTGGCACTCTCATTGTCAGAGTCTATAGCAGACATGCAGATCCATGCGTGCATTGTATCCTTTGGCACAAATCACAGCTGGAAACATTCTAGGTAAAGTCTTTGCATTGTGACGTTTCATGTCTGACGTGACTATGTCATTACTGACGGTTTGAGCTAACAGTACAGTAACAGGCACGTTTCATTCCTGCAACAACAACAAACTGCTAGCTGTGGTCTAGGAGAGGTTAAACAATTATCCACAAGTAGATGCCATTAATTTTGTGTAAAGGAGCACTTTCCTGTGTAACTTACAAGTGCAAACACTTGTCTTTTGAGATGGTAAACTAAGGTCCAGTGTGCAACATGTAAGTAGCATTAGCTAACTAAAAAAAACCCCCGAAAAAACACCTTGGAAAAGCGTACGAGAAACAGTGGCAACAGGACTGCTGATAGCAAAATTCTGTCCAGATACGCTCTCTCATAACTGGCCCAGGCCTTGTCAGTTAGCGAGGTCAGCAAAGTGCCCTGACCAACATTGAAGGATTGTAATCCTTTAAAAATATGATGCTGAGATTGCCGTCATCCTTGACAAGCTTTTAGCATAACATCCTGTACTCTCCATCAAAGGAGAGAGAGAGAAAAAAAAGTCCTGAGTATGGCTGCCATTTAGAAGTTTGCTTGTATGACTGTTGTGAAGTGCCTTGCTGTTTGTGTGCCACTGAGGCAAGGTACTTGGAAACCGTCATACAGGCCGACTTTTCATCCCCTGTGCACTCACAGGGAATCCCAGAGTGATGAGTGAGACAGAGTGCATATTTTGGGTGACCTCATTTCCCCTTTGGGGATGCCAGGAGCCTGTTGGTTTAAATAGCATCCCCACCTTTTGGAAATTGTATGCTAGGAATTCCCTCTTTTCTACCCCTCTCTTTGTTTCTGCCTTCTTCCTTTTCTTCCTGTCACCTCCTTCTTGTCCCTTTTCTGCCTTCTTGGTCCATTCTCCTGCAGTTTTTTTCCCCCAGAAAGACTTAAAAAGATTTTAAAAAATTCTCTCCCATACTGAAGTCAGATGCACTGGGTCTGACTTGTCAGACATTTAGTGGCAGTGCAATATATTTTCCTTCATGAGACAACAATAGTTGCTGTCTGAGTGTTAGATGAAGAATCAAGTGGAAAATAACATGCTTGGGGTGTGGGAGGGGGGGGGGGTCAAGGTAGAGTGGCCTTTTCCTTGCATGTCTGACGTCATGACATACATTGGTAATGACTTTAACATAACGTAAAAATAACGTGAAAATAACGTGCTCAATACTGATCAGTGTGATTGTGGTGTGCATTTTTGATGAACCTGCTCTGTGTATTTTGCATGCATGCCTCACTAAAGGAATGGTTCAGTAAGTTTTATCTGGATCAAGGTGTGTGTGGTGTGTGTGTGTGTGTGTGTGTGTGTGTGTGTGTGTGTGTGTGTGTGTGGTGTGTGTGTGTGTGTGTGTGTGTGTGTGTGTGTGTGTGTGTGTGTGTGTGTGTGTGTGTGTGTGTGTGAGAGAGATTTTAAAATAGCTGTTTTGTTGTGTTTTGTTTGGTATTTATTGTTTGTTTTATTGTGTGAATTTGTTTGTTGAATTATTCTTGACTGAGTTTCTAACAAGGGAGGGAGGGAGGGAGGGGAGAGAGAGAGAGAGAGAGAGAGAGAGAGAGAGAGAGAGAGAGAGAGAGAGAGAGAGAGAGAGAGAGAGAATATATGTGTGAATGTATGCATGTGTTCTGTGTGTGTGTGTGTGTGTGTGTGTGTGTGTGTGTGTGTGTGTGTGTGTGTGTGTGTGTGTCAGGGTGTGTGTGTGTGTGTGTGTGTATGCGTGTGTGAACATGCATAGTATGTGGATCACATGTGTAAGAGGGAGCAAGAAACAAAGAGGGAGAGAGAAAGAACATGTGGTGTGAGTGTATATGAATATGTGAGTGTATGTATGTGCGCCATATGTATAATTTGTATGCACGTGTGTTTGAGTGTGTGTGTGTGTGTTTGAGTGTGTTTGAGTGTGTGTGTGCGTGTGTGGTGTGTGTGTGTGTGTGCGCGTGCATGCGCGCATGCATGTGTGAGCATGTGTGTGTGTGCATGCACGCAAGTGTGCCCACACATACATGTCTGTCTACATGTGTGTGTTCTCTGTGTATGTGTTTATAAGTCTGCACATGCGTGTGTGTAGTTTCTCTCTGTGCCTGAGCTAAAGGCGTGTTGTGGTTGCATGAGCAGAGAAGCCCACCATCACCATGGAGCCCCGCGATGTGGACGTGACCTTCGGCAACACCGTCTACTTCACCTGCCGCGCAGAGGGAAAGCCCGTGCCCGAAATCGTCTGGATGCACAACAAGTAAGTTCACTGTCCCCAGCTGCCATGGTGCAGTCACAGCTGTCAGTTTCCCCCACTTTCAGCTCCTCTCAGCTGCTAATTATCCCATCCCAGCCCAGCCCAGCTGTGGCCAGCTGGTGCTATTTATAGCAGAAGCTGACCACACTTGGACTAGTTAAAAGGAAGGAGCGTGCTAATTTTAGCACTCTTGACTAGGCCCTACTGAGTAATGTTGGATGTGTGCACTGTGCGGTGGTTAGCAGGTTAGATCACTGGCTGAAGGGTGTGGGTTTGAATCCCATAACAGTGAGAGTTTTGGGTAGGGTTTAAAAAAATTTTTTTTACAGACTCCAGTTGGTATCTACCCAGGGGTTATTTGGATAGAAGGTCACTAGTTCTAATTTCAAAAGAGTTGCAGGATTTTTTTCTTTCAGACTCCAGCTGGTATCAAACCAGAGTGAGTTTGCTGCAGGCTTGTTGGGAAGACTGGGACTCGACTGCATTTGTTGAGCTTCTTCCACGTGGTAGTTGTGATTTTGTGAGTGGGGGCCTGGTTGATGCTGGGGTATATTTGGCATGACTGAGACAGAGGGATCCAAATTGTTTTTCTCTGTTGAACACTGATGGGGGGGAAAAGCGTTGCACTGCACTGCCATCAGGCACCTGACAAGTCAGGGCCAGTGCATCCATCTTCAGTGGGAGGGTTAATTTGCCGCTAAGCTTTCTTTGTCGTTTGTTCAGAGTTAAGTGTATGGTGCAGCAGTGCAGGGACTCTTCCAGTTGGTTGCATCATGGCAGCCTAGTATGCAGATGTGCATATGGTGTGTGTGTGTGTGTGTGTGTGTGTGTGTGTGTGTGTGTGTGTGTGTGTGTGTGTGTGTGTGTGTGTGTGTGCACGAAAATGCTTATGTGTGTGTGTATGTATATATATATATATATATATATATATATATATATATATATATATATATATATATATATATATATATATAGTAACAAGACAATACAAGGGAAGTGTTCCTTAAGTAGCGTCTTCTCTCTGCTTACTGCTGAGCTGACTGAGAAGTGTGATGATGCCCTGAACAGCAACAGAGTGGAGATCTCGGAGGACAGTCGCTTCAGCCTCCTGCACGATGGCACGCTGATGATTGAACACGCCCAGGACGATGACCAGGGCGTGTATGAGTGCATCGCTCGCAACGTGGCCGGGGAGACACATTCCAACCAGGTGGAGCTTCGCTATTTTGGAGAGAGAGGTATTGATTTCTTTTACAGTTGAGGTTTTGACATTTTAAAAAACTTTTTATTTCATGTCAGAGATATTTTCAGTTGCATCCTCTTTTGTGTTGTGTTGTGTTGTGTTGTGTTGTGTGTGTGTGTGTGTGTGTGTGTGTGTGTGTGTGTGTGTGTGTGTGTGTGTGTGTGTGTGTGTGTGTGTGTGTGTGTGTGTGTGTGTGTGTGTGAGAGAGAGAGAGAGAGAGAGAGATTTATTTTATTTATTTATTCTTTTATATCGAGGATAACAGAATAAGCAATCATGTGCTTTTTTTCATCTGGTCCCCGTGTGTATGCAGTTTTGTAAATATTGTCATCTGTTCCCACCGGCACACGATGGCCTACTCTTACGAAAAGCGGAACAGGATTTAACGTGTGCGCAAGGTGTTCTGCGTGCGTTCGCACACGGGGCCTCGGTTTAAAGTCTCATCCGAAGGACTTTTGGGGAGAGTGGAGTCAGCACTGAGAGAGAGAGAGACAAGGCAAGGCAAGGCAAGGCAAAGTCTTTTATTCGAGGATAATAGATAAGCACTCATGTGCTTTTTTACATCCAGTCCCCGCCCTTTTCAGGGATACATCAAGTTGAAAATATACTAAACAATAAGACTTTACGCAGTACCAAACAACATACAAGAATAAAGGACACTATATATGATAAGGTAATAAAATGCACTCTTTCAGAAGACAAAAATCAGAAGTCACAATAAAAAAAATTTTGATTATGGAAAAAAAGAAAAGCGTTAGTAGATAAGGAGCAAACAAGAGAACAAAATGAAATAGACAACCGAAAACATCAATCCACCACTATTTATCAAAATTGTACATGTAATATAAATCATACATTTGGATAAAGGGGAATTTTATATATTTTTTTAAAACTAGCATCCTTATTGGAGGGGGGGGGGGGAGACATACTACCAATAAAATTATAATAAAAAAAAAGAGAAAAAAACAACATAAAACATCCTAGATGTTAAAAAAAAATAGGCATATCATTTTTTTCAATCGGATAATGTTTTACACACACTCACACTCTCTCACGCACAGACATACACACAGACACACACACACAGACACATACCCAGACACACAACACACTCTCACACACACACACACACAAACATACACTCACACTCACACACTCACACACACACTCACACACACACACACACAGTCACACAAAAACACACTCACACACACATATACACACACACACACACACACACACACACACACACACACACACACACACACACACACACACACACACACTCACACACACATGCACACACAAACACACACATACACACACACTCACACACACACCACACATACACACACACTCACACACACACATACACACACATACACACACGCACGCTCGCACACACACACACACACACACACACACACACACACACACACACACACACACACACACACACATTTTCACCGGTTCTGACACATTTCATCAATACACTGCATTCTAAGGAAAATATATGCCTTAAGTTCTGAATAAAATCATAAAAGATACACAAATACTCTATCCGCTGTCAGGCACATATTTTGGAATATATATACCCTAATATCATATCAATCTTATGATTACATCATAAAATTTATATTTTTAATTATATATGTGGTAATGGACAAAATTATTCAGATTTTTTTTTTGAATTATTTTTTTTAACAATGATTAATTAAAATTTTACATAAAATCCATTACATTCGTCACACGTGATTATCAAAAAGGGAGTACAAAATATGACTAAAGAGAGAGAGAGAGAGAGAGAGAGAGAGAGGAGAGAGAGAGAGAGAGAGAGAGAGAGAGAGAGAGAGAGAGTGTGTGTGTGTTTGTGTGTGTGTGTGTGTGTGTTTGTGTTTGTGTGTGTATTTCAACTAAGCTTAGTTTTTTTTTCTTGAAGCTGGGAATCAAATCCAGAACCTCACGGTTTACTTGTGTGAAGCAGACAAGCCTCTTAACCGTCCTGCCACTTTCCGTCTTATGGATGTTGATTTAAGTTCAGTTTTATGTCATTTCATCTCAGCTTTTTTTGGTCTTGTTTGGTTTGGTTTGTTTTTTGGCAAAATTAGTTCTTGTGTGTTCGATAGCATTGTATAATGCTTTATATTTGTTAATGAAATGTTATATTAGTAGTTGCAAGTGTGTGTGTGTGTGTCTGTGTTTGTGTCTGTGTGTGTGTGTGCGCACAGGCGTGTGTGTTTTGTGTGTGTGTGTGTGTGTGAATATGCACACATGTGTGCATGCACATGCATTTATGCATATTTGCATGTATGTATGCATGTTTTTGTAAATAGTTGGGGGGTTAAAATATTCTGTGTCAGATGTTATTTTTTTCCTTTTTTTGTTTTAAATGTTTAGTCAGACAAAGAAGATTCGGTGAGTGTGAAAATGCACAAATGTATGTAACACTTCAATAAATGTTATATATATATTTTTTATCCAACTGAAATGACAGGCAGCCTGTTTTCATCTTTGTACAGTTATTTGGTTGTAAATGTAACTCCTCATCATCCTCTGTTTTTTTCTTTTCTCCTCATCTTTATCATTGTCATTGTCATAGTCATTCATCATCTCTGTCATTTTCATCACCATCATCCATCATTGTTATTTGTGTTGTCTTAATTGTCAGCACCATTACCATTAAAATCACCACCAGCTCTCTCTCAGGACATTGCTGACAGATCTTCACACTGTGTATGGCCTGTGTCATGCATGCTAGATTTATGTTGGTGGTTGTGAAGTGTGTGAACAAAAAGGGGACCATTCACTGTCAGATTAGCCACTTTGCTCACCCTGGCATGTCACTGAATTCTGGTCAGAAATGGCATTTTAACCCTGAAAAATGAAAGTGCACACCAGTTTAGCAAATCACAATTTGTCAGTGTAATGTAGGGGGGTGGGAGGGCAGCCCTGACTGACTTGTCATGACACATTGCCGCAGAGATTTGTGGGAGACGTCAGCTTAATGCATTGGCAGATATACTTGGAGTTAAGAGTCAGCAGGTCAGACCAGCAGGAAAGAAATGAGTTATTTTCCATTCCTTGGCTAGAGCTGCGAGGTTTGCCAGTGATGAGACATTTGCCTACCTGACCGTTTTTGCCCACCGTTATGTTCACCACATTCTGACTTCAGAGATGGTGTCTAAACACAACATCAATGCGAGTTCATTTTGTAAAGATTGTTTAGAGTTTTTGTTATCCATTCTTACTGGCACAAATGGCCTACTCTTCTCAAAGGCAGAATGGGTTTTAATGTGTGCACAAGATGTACTGCATGCATTTGCACGCAGAGCCCTGGTTTATTGCCTTGTCCAAAGTCTTCCAGAAAGTGGACTGAGTACTGATATCAACTCCAGGGAATAAATTCCCCTTAAACAAGGGTGTCTTGGTGGTGGCTTAAATCCAGGCTGGATCCTGGGTAAACAGAAGAATAACTTAAAAGCGCAATCTTTATATTCTTTTTTATCCAGGATAATGGGATTAGTACTCATGTGCTTTTTTACATCCAGTCCCCGTGTGTATGTGATTTTGTAAATTTTTACATCTGTTCCCACCGGCACAATGGCTTACTCTTGAAAAGTGGAGCAAGATTTAACTTGTGAGCAAGATGTTCTGCATGTGTTCGCACATGGGGCCTTGGTTTATAGTCTTATCCAAAGGACTTTTGGGGAGTGTGGATTGATGTTAACTCCAGGAGAAAAATCTCCTTGAACAGGACTCAAACCCTGGTTGTCAGATTTCAGGAACAATGTTCTAACCACTAGGCTGTCCTGTTCCCCTTTGGTATAAGTGCTGGATTTACAGATCGGCTGCATGTACAAAGTAACGGCGATATCTTTGTATTGAATGGTTTATGCCTGTGAAAAGAAACAGACATGTAACAGTTTGTGTAAAAGTTTCTGTCCATGTAACACAACACCTAACGAACAATGAACCACACTAAACCTGAATACCTGTATCCACTTGTTTACAGTTTGTGTAAGATGTGAACAGTTTAGTTTTTGTTCCCCTTCAGTAAGAGTGTGAGCGTTGCCCCTTTTATTTGACAAAGAAGAGGGTGTGCAGTTACAGGAAACTGAAGGAGATTCGCTTTTACAGCAGATAGTTGTTTTCAGCTGATTGTGTGTGTGTGTGTGTGTGTGTGTGTGTGTGTGTGTGTGTGTGTGTGTGTGTGTGTGTGTGTGTGTGTGTGTGTGTGTGTGTGTGTGTGTGTGTGTGCATAGGTGTGGGAGGGCAGTGGTGTAATCCTCCAGCATCAGTGTGTGTAAAACAAGGTGACCCTCTACTAATCTGCCTTGCAGACAGCGTGGCAGTGTGTGTGCTATTTGGGGGACACAGCTGTGAACAGTGTGCACATTGTTTACCAGGGCGGGGACTGTGGGTTTCCCTTGTACACCCTTTGTGAAGCCATTAAAGGACTTTTTCTTTTCATGTTCCTGAGCTAGAGCTCTGAGCTTCACCAGTGGTGAGATTTTTTAGTATACGACCATTTATTTTTTTGCCTCCACCATTTAGGTAGTGACATATATATATATATTATATATATATATATTATATATATATATATATATATATATATATATATATATATATATAAAATGATATATTCCGACATTGAGGATGGTTTCTAAACAGGACACCTGTGTGCATGCTGGGGTAGGTTTTTTTTATCTGTTCCTATCAGCACACCATGGCCTACTCTTCGGAAAGGTGGAGCAAGTTTTTAACATGTGCGCAAGATCTTCTGTGTGCATTTGCACGTGGGGCCTTGGTTTATATATAGCCTCATCTGTTACAAACCCTGTTGCTGACAGATTGATGCTGCATGTGTGTGCGTTGTGGGATTGTGATCCAAATTTGAAGGCAGTATGTCCAAAAATATAGTCAACTGATTTGATGTGAGTTTTATGTAAAGAGTGAACTGGGATTAACTATGTCTGTCTCTTCATCTGTTACACAATCATGCATGTGCGCATTTTGCTTTTGTTGTGTTAAAAGTATTTGTTTTGTGCTTGCTTTGAGAAAAAAGGGATGATGAAGCCTGACTGATTTGTAAGTAGTTTTTTTGTTGTTATTGTTACGTATAAGTGACTGTATTTTTGTTGACGTTTTTGCATTGTGATTATCATCAACACTTTTTCTGTAAAAGGAAGATACCAGCAGAAAACTTGCTGCCAGATGTCTGCTAGGATTGATTTTTGGAGGGATGGGGACTGTATTACTGTACAGCTTTAAAAAAAATTAAACAATCATCATCAGTCATCATCTTTTCATGAGTAGGGAATGGCTACTTCCCTTCTCCCTCTTGTCTCCTTTCCATCCCCCCCCCACCCCTCCTTATCTTTTTTTTTTTTTTTTTAAGAAATACCATTTTGTTCTGGGTTTGTTGTGAGAAGAATTCAAAGTTTTGTTCAGGATTGCAGCAATTGGCAGGTGTCCACAATGGTTCCAGCTCCACTTCCCCACATGTCCTTTAGATGAAGCGTTATCCCATAAAACATGGTGCTTATCTTGTGCAGTGTGCAGGTATCATCTTGCATATATGCAAAATCCCTCGACCTTTTGTAGGAGAGTAGGCCAGCAATGGCTGGCATTATAGAAACATAGCAAGCACCTTGCTACCCGGCATTTTTATTTTGGTTAAGTACTTGAGTAGATTGGCAAACTGTTAATTGATAGTTAAGTACATGAGTAGATTGGCGAACTGTTGATTGTTTGTTAAGTACATGAGTAGATTTGTGAACTGTTAATTGTTTGTTTAGTACATGAGTAGATTGGCGAACTGTTAACTGTTTGTTTAGTACATGAGTAGATTAGCGAACTGTTAATTGTTTCCTTCTGTATACATGATGTCAGCTTGTGGGGGTTGTTTCAGTGCCCCCCACCTTCACCCAGCGGCCCCAGGACATCGTGGCCGTGGAGGGGCAGACGGTGCAGCTGGTGTGTCGAGCCTCCGGCCACCCCCGCCCCACCTTCAGCTGGACCAAGAACCTGGAGCAGATCGGGCTGGACCCTCGCTTGACCGACCACGAGGACGGGACGCTGACCATCCGCAACGTGCAGGAGAGCGACAGGGGAGATTACCAGTGTTACGCCTCCAATCCCGTGCAGACGATCTCTGCCACGGCGCGACTGTCTATCCGCAGTGAGTGGGTTTTGGGTTTGGTTTGTGTTGTGGGGTTTATTGGGTTTTTTTTTTAGTTTGGCTCTCATGAGGGTGAATCAGTTGGCGTGTTCAGTGTTGGTCTAAATATGGGGTGAATCAGTTGGCGTGTTCAGTGTTGGTCTAAATATGGGGTGAATCAGTTGGCGTGTTCAGTGTTGGTCTAAATGTAATGCACTTATCTTGGAGTGTAAGAGGGTCTGTCAGATGTGGAGGCTGTTATGCCAATGAAGGTTGTTCCTTTCTCCCTTGCAACAGTCTGTTGGTCCTCAGGGTCAGTGGATTAACTGTCCTCATTGAACGCACAGACAGCAACGATCATTGTCTGTTTTATGAGTAAAATGTGTTGTGCTGCCATGAAGTGCCTGACAAGTCAGGCCCTGCGCATCTGACATTGGCGTGAGAGATAATTAATATCCTGTGGGGATGTCGGAGGGCCTGTATAAATAACATTCCCACCTTCTGGAATTTGTTTTTGTTAGGAATTCCTTCTTTTCTATCCCTCTCTTTGTTTCTTCCTTGTTCCTTTTCTTCCTGTCTTCTCTTTCTTGTGTATTTTCTGCCTTCTTGGTCCATTGGCCTGCCTTTTTTCCAGTAACAATTCTTCTCCCTCGCCAAAGTCGGATGTGCTGGGCCTGGCTTGTCAGGCGTTTCACTTCAGCACAAGGCATTTTCGCTCATATAACAGACAACAGTAGTTGCTGTCTGAGCATTCAGTGGAGAAGAAGAAGACATGTTGGAAGCTGGAAACATCATTTTCATCAGACATGTTAGATGCTAAAAAGTTTGAGGGGGGGGGGTTGTCTTAAAATTCTGGACATCCTAGTAAAGATAATGCTTGGTGCTGTTGTCATTGTGTATGCCATGGCTTTATGCTTCTTCTTCTGAGTTCTGTGGCCATAGCCATATTGGGTAGAATGTGTTGTGCCTGGTTTTCTCCTGTGCTTGTATTTCAGCAGGAGGTCTGCCCACTGGCCTCTGCTGACATATTCTGACTTCAGGGCAGCTAGCTCATCAGAAAGTTTAAAAGAGAACAAAAATTCAGATTTGCATGGAAAAAAAGGCAGGATAATAGGGTGGTGGGTAGGCAGAAAATATGCATGAGAGGGAGGGGAGTGAGAGGTGAGGAGAAAGACAGAAACAAAGGGAGTGATTAAGAAACGGGAAATTTCTAGCACAGAATTTCCAGAAGGTGGAAATGCTATTTATACTGGGGGTATTATACTTTATAGTCAGTGTAGTTGAGTAAAGTATGTGTGTGTGTGTGTATTTTTTGAAATTTGATTTGATGCCTTTAACCTGTGTAGATTGTGTCTTTTACAGAAATTTACATACCTTTAAAAAAAATGTCATGAGTTTTTAATATTGTTTGTTTATTATTTTGTGATGGATTCTTGCTTTTCAGTTCCTGTTGATATTGATAATACTTTTGGATGTATTGCTGTAAGGTTTCTTTTCTCCTGTTGAACTTGTTTGTTATCCTCCATGCCCCAAAAGGGGTGAAAGGAATTAAATCTTGTGTGTGTGTGTGTGTGTGTGTGTGTGTGTGTGTGTGTGTGTGTGTGTGTGTGTGTGTGTGTGTGCGTGTGTGTGTGTGTGTGCATGTGCGTGTGTTTTCTTAGCTTCAAAAGAATGTCCTACCTCATGAATATTTGTATCCAAGATCCATGTTCACATTTTGTGATTTGTTCTCTTCTGATAAAAATATGTTATTAAAACTTAGCAAATTCATAGTTAAGAGTAAAGTTGCATTACATTAATGAAAAGGTTGACTATATTTTTATTTCTGTGAAATTCTGTGTATGAACGTATTCTTTTAATGCAAATTATATATGTTGCGGTTGATTTTGTTTTCTGAAATCCTCCATGCCCCAAGAGGGGTCAAAGGCGAATTGAATCTTGACTCTCGAATCTTGCCCCAGGTCGGCCAGTGATCAGTGTTCCCCCGGCTGACACCAGTGTGGTGGCGGGCAGTCCTGCCAACTTCACCTGTGGCGCTAGCGGCGATCCCACCCCTACCATCACCTGGATGAGAGGCAGTGAGTAGTGTGTGTGTGTGTGGGGGGGGATTAGGGGGTGTGGTGGGGGGGTGGTTGGGTGTCTGTGGATGTGTAAAGGACAAAGAGAGAAAGGTTCAGGTTTTATTTATAAAAATTTTTTTTTTAAAGAAATGTCTGTCTGTCTGTCTGTCTGTCTGTCTGTCTGTCTGTCTGTCTGTCTGTCTGTCTGTCTGTCTGTATGTATGTATGTATGTATGTGTGTATGTATACATGTATACATGCATGCATGCATGCATGTATGTATGTATGTATGTATGTATGTATGTATACATGTATACATGTATACATGTATGTATGTATGTATGTATGTATGTATGTATGTATGTATGTATGTATGTATGTATGTATGTATGTATGTATGTATGTATGTATGTATGTATGTATGTATGTATGTATGTATGTGATGTGTGTGTGTGTGTGTGTGTGTGTGTGTGTGTGTGTGGTGCGTGCGTGCGTGCGTGCGTGCGTGCGTGCGTGCGTGCGTGCGTGCGTGCGTGCGTGCGTGCGTGCGTGCGTGCGTGCGTGCGTGCGTGCGTGCGTGCGTGCGTGCGTGCGTGCGTGCGTGCGTGCGTGTGTATGTATATTTCTGTTTTTTCTGTTCCTTGGCTGGAGCTATGAGGTGATATTTTGCATATACAACTGTTTTTACCCACCATTTAAGTTGCCTCATTCCAACTTCAGGGATGGTGTTCAGACACAACACCTGTGTGCATGCATTAAATAAAAAAAAATCTCTTCCCACGGATACAAATTGGCCTATCCCTCTGAAAGGTGGAGCAGGATTTTAGCTTGTGCGCAAGATGCGCAATCTGAGCACATTACCCCTCTCTTGCAATCTCTCCACTGGCTGCCCGTACCACAGAGAGTAATCTACAAGATCAATACCCTCTGTTACAAATGTCTCCACAAAACTGCACCCTCCTACCTCAGTGAATGTCTTCACTTGTACACACCTTCTCGCTCCCTCCGCTCGGCCGCAGATACTCTGTCCTTAAGAATACCCAGATTCAACCTATCTACCGTTGGCCGCCGCTCTTTCTCTGTTTCTGGTCCATTGATTTGGAATGACCTCCCTCTCTCCCTCTGGCAAAAGTCTATTATGACACTTTTAAATCCAACCTCAAGACACACTTATTTCAAACCTAAGTTTTTCTCCTTCTGTTTCCATCTCTTTCTGTCCCTGCCTTCGACATCTACCTGCCAAAGTGTATAGCCTTTGCGGGTGTGTGTGTGTGTGTGGGGGGCGCGATGTGTGGTGTGTGTGTGCGGTGTGTGCGCTTGCCTGTGTGAGTATGTTCGAATTTGCTAGGACCATAGATTGTTATTGATTTCTTGTGTGATGTATAGGTCGAATGCAAGCGCTTTGATTTGTTTTTACAAGATATAGCGCTATATAAGTTCCATGTATTATTATTTTTAGTTCTCTGTGTGTTTGCACACAAGACCTCTGTTTATAGTCGCATCCACAGGACTTTGGGGGAGTGGAGTTTAAAAATTTTTTTTTTTTATAATTCTTTTATATCAAGAATAATGGGATAAGCACTCATGTGCTTTTTTTCATCCAGTCCCCATGTGTATGCAGTTGTGTAAATATTGTCATCTGTTCCCACCGGCACATGGTGGCCTACTCTTACGAAAAGCGGAAC
>CM060322.1:38539999-38587499 GCA_030674155.1 Stramonita haemastoma
TGTGTGTGTGGTGTGTCTGTGGGTGTGTCTCTGTGTATGTGTGTGTTGTGTCTGTGTGTGGTGTGTCTGTGTGTGTGTGAGGTGGATGGGTGTTTGTGAAAGAGTAAGAGAGAGAGAGAGTAGGAAAGGGTTGACCAATTTGCCAGGTGTGCCACGGAGAAGATCTCTGGGTCTATCGTGCCATACACAGATCTGAAACCTAAAAGCGAACAAAATACACAGTCCCTCTGGTAGGAGGAATGGAATGCTCAGACAGACAATAAACTTTACCAGATTGCCTTAACTGAAAGCAGTTTCCCTCTGTGTGTCAAAAACCGAAAGGGGGGCGACAGTGCTCACCAGGATGCGCACGGGTCATTCTCATATCACCACATTCATTTGCTGAAAGGTGAGGGAGCCCCATGATTTGTGACTTGTGATGTGCGGGTAACCATCAAGCATCTGCTTCTGGAATGTTGAGATGACCAGGACATTAGGCACTGGCATTTGACAGCAGACTCCATAAAGATCCTTTTTCGGGAAGTTCTACCAAACAGTATTTTTAACTTCCTGAGAGAAGAGGGCTTTTTCCATATGTGTGTGTAGAGTGTTTTCTGGTCATGTCTTGCTCTTGTGTGTGTGTGTGTGTGTGTGCGCGTGACATGCGCATGCATTTGTGCGTGCGTGTGTCTGTGTGTGATGTGTTTTCTGGTCAGGTCTTTGGATCCTTCTCTCTAGCTGTCATTTCCTCAGTGATGTTCTTTTTAGCCCAGATCAAACCTGGGAGTGAATCTAGAAGGCACTGCAAATGATGTGTGTGTTTGTGTGTGTGAATGTGTGTGCATTGTGTGTGTGTTGTGTGTGTGTGTGTGTGTGTGTGTGTGTGTGTGTGTGTGTGTGTGTGGTTTATGTGTGCATATGGATATGTGTGTGTATGTGTGTGTGTGTACACGCACTGTATTCTTAGTGTACTTTTGCTTATGTGTTTGTACTTCACATCTTGTGTTTTTCTGTGCCTCTCCCTCCCTGTCCCATCTCCTGATTTTCAGTGTTGTTCTTCTCTGCTTTGTGCTCTATAACTGAGGGAGTGGTGGGTTTGTGCTCTCAGGTACCCCAGCCCAGAGGCTCTGGAGCCTGCCCGAGCTGAGGAGATCTTTGAGCAGACACTGGAGATCATCTACGAGAAAGTGCAGGAAGGGCACAACTTTGACCTGGAGGGCCACGGTAAGCACTGATTTGGAAACTTGTTTTGGTATGCCGTTCCTGTGTTGAGATAGATGTGACTGTACCCGCCTTCTGCAGGGATAGATACTGTGTTCCTGCTTCTTTTGTTTAAAAAAATAAATGCAACAAAAAAGTGTTTGTGATTTAAAAAAACATTTTGAGATTATTCTACGCAACTGTCAACCTTATCACTGATTTTTTTTTTTTTTTATAGAAAAAAAGCTAGACTCAGCATTGAGAAGGGATTGTTTCTGGTGTTGTTGAACAAGCAGATAATGTCCTGATTTGGATGTTTGGTAGTCAGCTTCATTGCGTGTCTCTGTTCATTCCCCCTGATGCTTTATGTTTTGTTGTGTAACATGTATGAATGCATATAAAGGCGTTAAGTTCAAATTCATTTAACGTCTTTTCACAAGTTGTGATATTAGATGGGACGGAGGGGGGAAGAAGGTGGGTGTGTGAGTGTCAGGGAAGAGGGTGTAGCTGGCAATGTATGGGATAAAGAATTTCAGGGGGTCAATACTTGCTAAGTTATATTTTTAAAAACCAAAAAAACCCCAGCCCTTTTTTGTTACTAATCTATTGAACTTACAGTCAAACAAAAACATGAGTCTGAGACACTTGTTGTCTTGCTTCCTTCCCTCCTTCCTCACAGAAAACTCCTACCAAGAGCTGGTGTCTCCGGCGCACCTGCACATGATCGCCAACATGTCGGGGTGCCTGCACCACACCCACACCACGGACTGCACGGAGAGCTGCTTCCACCGCCAGTACCGCACGGTGGACGGCACCTGCAACAACCTGCACCACCCCACCTGGGGGTCGGCCAACACCCCCTTCCTGCGCCTGATGCACCCCATCTATGAGAACGGGTTCAACACCCCAGTGGGTAGGACACACACCTTGCTGCTTTGGTTGTAAGGGGGGGGGGAGGGGGGGAAGTGTGGTGAGAACATGTGTGTGGGGGTGGGTGTTGTTAATTCTTTCATTCCCACAGCCCGGTTTACCGGTCTGCAGACTTTTCTTCCTTTCCTTCCCAGCGCCCGGTATACCGGTCTCCACTAACAAACACCCTTCCTTCCCACAGCCCGGTAAACCGGGCTCAGCAGGGAGCGCTCTGTTCTTCCCGTTAGTTGCTTATCAGTTGTCAGCCACTAACGGGTCTTTGTTTATGTAAGAAATTCCAGTCTGGGCAGCCTCCGTTCCTCCTCCCCTCCCCCCCCCCTCCCTCATTAATCTTGACCTGTCAGCATCTTGCCCCTTCAGCCACTACCCAGTCTATGTAGTAGTAGCTGTGAATGGAATAAACGCAGTTCCAGCATTGGTCTTCCAGCTCTCACCCCCCCTCTCTACCTACCCCCCCCCCCCCCCCCCCCCCCCACTCGTGAGAAAGTATTCGCTTGAGAAATTAGTTGGTTTTAGAATGAGTGTAAGAGTGTGTGTGAAGATGTGGCTTATTTCTTGGCTGTGAAAATGGAAGGTGGAGAGAATTCGGATTCTGATCAAGGTGTATTATACATGTGTCACCTGTGTGTGACATATCATGTGATACTTGGACAGAAGGGCAGACATATGTAATTAGAGAACATGTAAATACTATCTGTATATAAAAAGTGTGCAAAATAGTGTGGAGCTTGCTCTCTTTATTGGTGTGTGGTAGTCATACACAGTCTACAAAAAAAGAGAATAAACTGTTGATGTGTTGGGGACAATCATGGTGACAATGGAGACAGTTCTCATGGAGTATTCACATAAACAATGCAAGGGGATGTACATGAGGCATCAGTTGGTGAGTACAAGCACGAAACATACAACTGGCTAGAAAAATACTGATCTGCATGGAGTGCATGATGGCATACCTGTTTTTTTACTGTCAACTTACCTGTTTTACACCTGTGTCACCTGTCATGTTACTGTGAAGTGTCAACATGGTCACCAACACCATCTCACATCAATTTCCTACACAATGATATATGACATTCTTTGGTTCATATAATATGGGCTACTGCCGTAAGTCTGTAAAGTAAGTACCCCGTTATGCTAAGTGTTTTGGTCTGTAAATCCGGGAATGAAGGGAAGAAACAGACAAGAGGAAGCTGGGAATAAAGGGAAGCAATAGCAAGTGTAAATTGGGGAATGAAAGAGTTAAGGCAGGGGTGTGTGTGTGTTTTTATTTATTATTTATTTATTTATTTATTCTTTTATATTGAGGATGATGGAATAAGCACTCATGTGCTTTTTTACATCCAGTCCCCGTGTGTATGCAGTTTTGTAAATCTTGTCATCTGTTCCCACCAGCATCAACTGATCACAAGTGCAATGTGAAACACTCTAACCACCAGGCAATTCCATACCCCCTGTCAGTGTGTGTGTGTGTGTGTGTGTGTGTGTGTGTGTGTGTGTGTGTGTGTGTGTGTGTGTGTGTGTGTGTGTGTGTGTGTGTGTAAAAGTAAATTTTTTTCCCAGATGGCACATTGAATAAGCAGTGCATTTACTTTTATTCATCAAGCCATTTATCTAGGAATAAAAATAAGTTTGTCAATAATATTTAACTATAATATCATTATGACAACATACAAAGTAAAAAAAAAAGCAATTCACTGCAAAACACACTCACTGATAGTGGAGTTAACACTGATGTTAACTCCAGGAGAAAAATCTCAAATGGGAATCGAACCTGGGTCATCAAATTGCAAGTGCAATGTTCTGACCACTAGGCTATCCCATCTCCCATCTGTGTGTGTGTGGTGTGTGCGCGTGTGTGCGTGCGTGCGTGTGTGGATATATTCCAATATCCTCGAAATGAAAGAATAAAATAAATTGTTTTTAATGAATAAAAAAGAAAAAGTAGGAGTGTAGTTCTCCAAAGGACAGATCTAGATGGCAGGTGAAGGTAATGATGTTGTTGTGGCACACCCCAGGCTGGAACCGGGGCCGGCTGTACAGCGGCCTGCACCTGCCCAGCCCCCGCCTGGTGTCGTCCCTGCTGATGGCCACGCCCCACATCACCAACGACGACGCCCACACCCACATGCTGATGCAGTGGGGGCAGTTCCTGGACCACGACCTTGACCTGGCCCCCCAGGCCATCAGCTTCTCGCGCTTCAGCGACGGGACGCGGTGCAACGAGACGTGCGAGAACACCAACCCCTGCTACCCCATCCCCGTCCCCAACAGCGACCAGAGGATCCACTCCTTCACCTGTCTGGGCTTCACCCGCTCCTCCTCCACCTGTAACACTGGGTCCACCTCCCTCTTCTACAACACCGTGAGTTACTGGGTGCAACGCTGTACTATACTGCACTGCGCTGTGCTGCATTACGCTGCACTGCGCTGCACTACACATACACTACAATACACATATCCATATCCAGTTTTGCTCTGTTCTGTGTGGAAAAATAAAAAGGATAAGTTCATGCATATACACTTACGCTTACATGCACGGACGCACATGCAGGCAGGCAGGCAGCATGCACGCACACGCATGCACGCACATGCACGCACCACACACACACACACACACACACACACCACACACACACACACACCACACACACACACACACACACACTCTACACACACACTCCACACACACCTCCTCACACACACACACACACACACACACACACACACACACACACAACACACACACACACACACACACACACCACCACTCACACAACACACACACACACACACACACACACACACACACACACACACACACACACACACACACACACACACACACACACACCCACTCTCTCTCTCTCTCTTCTCTCTTTCTCTCTCTCTCTCTCTCTCTCTCTCTCTCTCTCTCTCTCTCTCTCTCTCTCTCCCCTCCCCTCCCTCCTCCCTCCTCCTCCCCCCTCCCTCCTCTCTCCCCCCCCCTCTCCAGCCCCCCTCCCCCCCCCAATCTCTCTCTCTCTGACTATATTATTTTCCTGCAGGTGGCACCTCGAGAACAGCTGAACGCCATCACATCCTTCATCGATGCCTCCAACGTCTACGGCAGTACGCTGGACGAAGCCAACCACCTGCGAGAGCTGACCCGCAATCGGGGACTCCTGCGCACGGGGCCATCGGGAAACGACGGCAAGCGGTTCCTGCCCTTTGACGACTCCACCCTGGCCCACGTGGATTGTCAGATCGAACCCCAGAAGCGCCACGTGCCCTGCTTCAGGGCCGGGGACCACCGCGCCAACGAGCAGCTGGCGCTGACGGCCATGCACACGCTGTGGATGAGGCAGCACAACCAGATCGCTGCCACCCTGCTGCAGCTCAACAACCACTGGGATGGGAACAAGGTCAGTGTGGGTGTGGGTGAGAGGTAGTGTGGGTGAGAGGTAGTGTGTGTGTGTGAGGGTTAGTGTGTGTGAGGGTCAGTGTGTGGGAGAGTCGAACCTGGGTCGTCAAATTGCGAGCGCAATGTTCTGACCACATATGTCTGAGAATCCGTGTGTCAGAGAGTCCATGTGTCTGAGAGTCAGTGTGTCAGAGAACATTCCATTTGGGTTGGATTGAGTATGGGCCTGTCTGTTCAGTCTGTGTAGTGTTCAAACTGTTTTGTAACTCTTTCACCACCAAGTTTCTGACTGAAAAGCTCTCTTCAGCACCAAGTATTTTTCAGCACTTTTGCTGATTTCTGGGCACTTGGTCTGTGTCGGTTGGGCTTTTCTTTTCAAAACTGGGCAGAGGGGTGATCAGGGATATGTCTGCTATCACACGCGCCAGTCAACTGTAGGTGTAACACTTTGTTACTGTATGAAAAAGTGTCCTTTTAAACATGATCTGCGCTGTTTGCGAAAGTTACCTTTGGCAGTGAACAAGTGTCAACTAAAGTCACCTATAGCAGCATAAGAGTAAAAACATGTGGAAAATATGCTGGGGATTTTTAGAAAACTGGCAAGGAAGACACATTTAACAATAACTATGTTGATGAAAAATAGATGTGAGCAACTTTGATAACATCAGTCCATTTTGAGATATTTCAGCAGGCTCTATCAAGTCACTGTTGGTGCCATTTTTCTTCTTTATTCAAACCATTCAAAAAGGAAGACAGTGAAAAAGAATAGGCATCTGTGATATTTTATGTGAATTAATTAATTAATGTGAGCAAGCTTCATTTTAGGAATATTTGGTTTCCCAAGGTTGTAATCAAAGCTTGTGAATATGACTGGACATATATTGAGTGTCAGACCCACTAAAAATATCTGAGAAGGAATAGGACTTTGAAAAATTGCAAGTGTGTGTACATGCATGCTTTGTGTAAATCTTTGTTTTAACGTCTATCCACTAAAGAGTTTTTTTTAAGGCACAACATGCTTATGTTTATATGTGTTTGTGTGTGTGTGTGTGTGTGTGTGTGTGTGTGTGTGTGTGTGTGTGTGTGTGTGTGTGTGTGTGTGTGTGTTTGAGTAAAAGTAAAAGTCAGATATGTCCATGCACACTTATGCATGCATTTTCATGCTGGATTGTCACAGACAGTTAGGTGAAATCATCACGAAATGTGCATCAAATATCTGTGACTGATCATTAATTTCTAATAAAATTTTCTGCAGTGTTTAGTTCTTCAGTCACTTAAAGACTTGCTTGCTGCTTCAGTTGTTTGGTGGTTTTTTTGGAGTTGAAAGGTTTAAGGAATCAGTTTATATTGGTGTAAAGGTCGTGACAGCAAAAAGGACAGTGCACTGAAGGTGATGTTTGACTCGTGCAGGTGTACCATGAGGCCCGCAAAATTGTGGGAGCCATCATGCAGCATATCACGTATGAACACTGGCTACCCAAGATCCTTGGCCCCAAAGGCATGAGCATGATGGGAAGCTACAGTGGCTACGATCCTGCGGTCAACCCCTCCATCGTCAACGAGTTTGCCACGGCCGCCTTCAGGTTCGGCCACTCCCTGGTGCAGCCAGTCATCTTCCGCCTCAATCCTCGTTTGAGCCCATCCCTGGGGGCAACCTGCCCCTGCACCGCGCCTTCTTTGCCCCCTACAGGTTACTGGAGGAGGGGGGCATAGACCCTTTGTTGCGAGGGCTGTTCGGGGCCGCTGCTAAAAAGCGTAT
Organism: Stramonita haemastoma; assembly: GCA_030674155.1. Classification (NCBI taxonomy): domain Eukaryota; kingdom Metazoa; phylum Mollusca; class Gastropoda; order Neogastropoda; family Muricidae; genus Stramonita; species Stramonita haemastoma. The sequence continues at coordinate 38,547,268 of CM060322.1, forward strand.
GCCTGGTGAATTCTTCAACGCGGAGCTGACAGAGAAGCTGTTTGTGATGGCCAATGCGGTGGGGCAGGACTTGGCGTCCCTCAACATCCAGAGGGGGCGGGACCACGGCATTCAGTTTTACAACGATTATAGGGAACTGTGCGGAATGGAGCGGGCCACGTCCTTCCTGGAGCTGCGCCACGAAATCCAGCACAGAGGCACACTGGACAAACTGGAGGCCCTGTATGGCCATCCTGGTGAGTAGACCTCCGGCCTCTCAGGCTTGAACATGTCTGTATCCCTCTGCTTAAACATGTTTGTATCCCTCGGCTTAAACATGTCTGTATCCCTCCTGATCACATGAACAAAGTGAAACTGCAAGTCACTGCCTAGAACCTGACTGAAAGAGTTTGGTATGTTATGATTTAGAATGGCTTTAACCCTCTTGCATTCGGATTCTCTGAACACAAACTGCCCCTAGATTTCGTATTCCATCACGAAATCAGGTCAGGCACACATGCTTGCTGGCCTTTTCCTCCTTCTAAGTACATACCAGCAGCTATAATTACTTCCAGACACTTTACAGGGTTTCTCCTTCTTGCCTGATAGAGGTTTAACATGTGGTAGCAGTTAGTGATGGTCACAGTGTAATGGAAATCTACTGTGTGTAAATCCCGGCAAATCCTGGTTTGGGATGTAGGGGGGTAATTATTCAATCCCAGCAAATCCTGGATCGGGACTAAGAGGGTTAAACATGATCCTGATCACATGAACAAATTGCAAGTCACTGCCTAGAACCTGACTGAAAGAGTCTGGTATATTATGATTTAGAATGCCCTAAAAGTAACTTACAGCATAAAAAGCAGAAAAACCTCTAGAGCACATGTAAATAATTAGTTGCTTAATGCAATTTTCAGTTGGAAAAGTAGTTAGTATTTTCAGTTGGATAAGTAATTGACATTTTTATTTGGATAAGTAAGTCAGTTTAAAGTAGATTTGAAATTATTTTCCTTTTTTTTTTTTTCATTTGACTTTCTTTGTTCTGCTGGTCTTAATTTCATTTTATTCATTTTGTTTTAAAAATCAGTCTTACCGGCTTTTTTGTTTTGAAATCTTTCATCTTACTGGCTTTTTGTTTTGAAATCGTTGTCTCTCTAGCTTGTTTTGAAATCGTTGTCTCTCTAGCTTGTTTTGAAATCTTTTGTCTTTCTCTGGCTTTTTTTGTTTTTGAAAATCTTTCATCTCACTTGCTGTTTTGTTGAGAAATGTTTGGTCTCACCGGCTTTGTGTTTTCTTTCAGACAATGTTGATCTGTTTATCGGTGGGATGAGCGAGACTCCCATGGATGGAGCCAAGGTGGGGCCCACCTTCCTGTGCATCATTTCCGGCCAGTTCCAGCGCCTGAGGGATGGGGATAGGTCAGTACCACAGTGCGCAGATCCAGAATAACTCAGTCAAGGGTCCAGGCCTAGTGCTAAAATTAGCCTGCCCCTTCCTTTTACCATTTCCAAGTGTGGTCAGTTTCTGCTATAATTAGCACTGGCTGGGATGGGATGGATGGGAGCTGAGAGAAGCTGAAAGTTAGGGAAACTGACACCTGTGGTGCGCCCTGCCGCATGCCGGTGCCATTTTTCTCATGCCTGCTGAAGCCCTTTTGTGGACATGAAGGGTTGTTTCTGTAATAGTTCTGTTCTCCGTCTGTTTTTATGGAAAATCTGGCCTGGAAATGTCTTGAACTTTATCGCTGTTTGTTTCTGCCATATGTATGTTTGCTCTGATGGTGCTTTTTGTTTGTCAATTTCTAGTTTTTGGATAATTTTTGAATGCTTTTTTCAATATGGACTAATTTTTCTTCCTTTGGTTGGCCAAGAAGTAGACAAAAATAAAGTAGACTGTAATGATAGATCTGCTAAGGTATATGGTATTGTATTGTATTGTATTGTATTGTATTGTATTGTATTGTATACTACTTTTAGTCACAGCAGATTTGTCAGTGTGAAAAACGCAATGCTCTCCAGAGGGGGAGCATGTTGCTCTGTGAGCAGCACCACCTTTTCTTTTTCTTAAATTTTTTTTTTCCTGTCTGCATGTGTATTTGTGAGGGGCTTTTCCTACAGAATTTTGCCAGGGACAACCCTCTTGTTGCCGTGGGTTCTTTTACATGCATTGAGTGCATGTTGCATACTTGATCTATATTTATCAACTGTTCTGAAAGACTTGCACATGGACCACCTCCCAAGGTCTGGTTGATGGGGAAAAAGTGAAAGCTGAAGCAGGGATTGAACTGGCACTTCTCTCTTCCTAGGTGAGTGCTTTACCTCTGGACCACTGATCCACCTATGGTAATGTGGTTAAGGAAAAAACTATAAAGAATGCATTGGGAAAAAAAAACCTGGAAAAATATGTGTATGCTCACAGTCCCATAAGGTGAATTCTCCTTCATCGAATGCTCAGACAGCCAACTATTTTTTTGTTAAACCTTTTTTATTTAGTTTGATCATGTTGTACATTGTTGTATATCATGAAATGCGGTTTTTCACATACATGTAAAAAAAAAAAAAAAAGTAAGCAAATATTCACTGACAGCAACTATTTTGTCATTATCCTCGATATAAAAGAATAAAATTGAAAAAATATGAGCAAAAATGCTTTATACTGCTGTAAGCGCCTGACAAGTCGGATCCAGCACTTCCAACTTTGATGTGGGAGAGAATTGTCATCATTTAAGTCTTTCTGGAAAGAAAGGCTGGAGAATGGACCAAGATGGCAGAAAATAGATGAGATGGAGGTGACAAGAAGAAAAGGAACAAGGCATAAACAAAGAGAGGGATAGAAAAGAGGGGATTCATGGTACAGAATTTCCAGAAGGTGGGAATGCTATCTACACTGACAAGCCCCCTGGCACCCCCACAGGGAAGATAAGGTGAATAATGCAACACCTGTTGCTTCCTCCTCCTACATAACTTCATACAACCTACACACATATATGTATACACACAAACAACATACAAGCTCACACACTTACGCACACAATGTTATAGTTATGATGATGATGGTGTTGATTCCTCATGCCCTGCATCTCATAAATAACTGAAGAGGTGTTTGATCATTGTCACCAGGTTTTTCTACAAAAATCCAGGCGTGTTCACCCGGAACAGCTGATAGAAATTGAGAGAACGTCGCTGGCCCAGGTACTGTGCCAAGGTTCCGATGACATTGACCGCGTGCAGGAGGACGTGTTTTGCGTGTGGAGACAGACGACGACTATGTGGAGTGCAGCACCATCCCTCGCCTGGACCTCCGCATGTGGAGTGACTGCTGTGAAGGTGAGAGACGTCTGAGAAAGAGTCAATGCCAAAGTCGGTTGAGGAGTCAATGCCAAAGTCAGTTGAGGAGTCGATGCCATAGTCAGCTGAGGAGTCGATGCCAAAGTCAGTGAGGAGTTGATGCCATAGTCAGCTGAGGAGTCGATGCCAAAATCAGTTAAGGAGTTGATGCCGAAGTCAGTTAAGGAGTTAATGCCAAAGTCAATTAAGGAGTCAATGCCAAAGTCAGTTGAAGAGTTAATGCAAAAGTCAGTTAAGGAGTCAATGCCAAAGTCAGTTAAGGAGTCAATGCCAAAGTCAGAGGAGTCAATGCCAAAGTCAGTTAAGGAGTTCAATGCCAAAGTCAGTTAGGAGTCAATGCCAAAGTCAGTGAAGGAGTCAATGCCAAAGTCAGCTGAGGAGTCAATGCCAAAGTCAGCTGAGGAGTCAATGCCAAAGTCAGCTAAGGAGTCAATGCCAAGTCATAAGAGTCAATGCAAGTATAAGGAGTCAAGCCAAAGTCAGTTAAGGAGTCAAGCCAAAGTCAGTTAAGGAGTCAATGCCAAAGTCAGTTAAGGAGTCAATGCCAAAGTCAGTTAAGGAGTTAAAGCCAAAGTCAGTTTGGCATATGTAAGTGAGATCAAAGTTTGTCCCCGAAGTCAGAATGCGGCTACCTTCATGTTGGGAACAAAATGGTTGCATATACAAAAATTCATTATATACAAACCTTAGAGATCTAGCTGAGGAATTTATAAAAAATTGTGCAGTTTTTCAATGTGAAGGAAATTTTGTGTCTTGGTAAGGCAAATTTTTTTGCTTTTCAGAAAAAAAGGACATTTTGGTGATATTTTTAGCTGAAAAGGAAATTTGTATCGTTTTTCAGGATAAGCCTTTATTTGTACTGCCACTTACAACTGTAGAGCAAGTATGACAAAGTGTACAGGTGTTAGAAAAGATGTTCACACTTATCCACATGCCCTCTTCCCATGAAAAAGAAGGAGGGATGTTTGTTTTTGATATAAATAGAAGCTGACTTGACCTTGAACACTCATGCGTAGCAGAGTTTCAGTGTGACTGTTTGGAGGACTTCTAGTGAGGAAAAAGAAAGGGGCCCTTCCACTCGTTTTTCTGACTGTATGCATGGCCGAAGTGGAGCAAAAACATGGCTGGCTTTTTTTGCAGGAGCGTTAGAGCGTGTCTGGCTGTATGAACACCTTCAGCAGGCCAGGTAGAAATAAAGAGGGGTGGGCATGTCTGTATCATTTGCACCTGTCCGCACGGTAGCCGTGAGTGGCAGTATCAGTGTACCCAAATGAAAAGTTGAGTCCCTTTTGAGAAGAAAGGGTATTTTCACTTGTGAGTAAAGTGGAAAAAAAAGGAAAGGTGTACGTGTAACTGCTCAGAATAAAACTTGTCAGCTGCAGACCCTCATGGATGTTGGTTACACCCTTCATGGCGATGTTGGTGTTGCAGACTGTCGGCGCCGGGGCAGCTTCAACTCCTTTGCCAGCCATTTCCGGGGCCGGCGGTCAGTGGCCCACAGCTACCCAGAGGATCGACCCAGAGACCCCCGACTGGAGGACCGCCAGCAGTGGCCAGGCATGGAGGTGGTGGAGGAGGGGGACCAGGAGGAGGGGAGGAACGTGTCCGGTCACCGGCCACAGGGGCAAGAGGGGGGGCAGTCTGCAGGGAAAGAGGCCCCAGAGGGGGGGGAGGAGCAGTGTCTGAAAGGGGACGTGGACGTGATGGACGTGAGGATCGAGGGCATGGAGGCAGCGCTGATGGACATGAACCACCACCTGGAGCTGATGCAGAAAAAGGTACGCTGCAGTTCTGGGGAAGAGGAGTCTCTGAGTGGGGTTTGTGGAAGGGGGGGGGTGGGGGTATTTTATTTTATTCTTTTATATCAAGATAATGGGATAAGCACTCTTGTGCTTTTTAACATCCAGTCCCCGTTGTATGCAGTTTTGTAAATGTCATCTGTTCCCACCAGCAAACAATGGCCTACTCTTATGAAAAGCGGAACAGGATTTAACATGTGCGCAAGATGTTCTGCGTGCGTTCGCACACGGGGCCTCGGTTTATCGTATCATCCGAAGGACTTTTGGGGAGAGTGGAGTCGGCACTGATGTTAACTCCAGGAGAAAAATTTCCTTGATTGGAATTGAACCCGGGTTGTCAAATTGCCAGCGCAATGTTCTGACCACTAGGCTATCCTGTCCCCCCCGGGGTGTGTCTGGGTTTGTTTTTTTTTTCCTTGCCTGGAGTGCCAAGGTTCACCAGTGGGGAGATTTTGTGTCTGTGAGTGGTTTTTGTTCACCATGAAGATAACCCACAGCTGTCAGTTTCCCTCTCAGCTGCTAATTAATTCAGCCCACCCAACCCCACATAGGGTCATCTTGTGCTATTTATAGCAGGAACTGACCACACATGGACTAGGTAAAAGGACAGGGTGCACTATATTTAGTACTCTTGACTGAGTGAGGTTGGATTTGTTGCTGTGAACTGCATCCCCACTTCAGGGATGTGTGCTGGGTGTGTTCATGTTTCGGTAACCCATCGCACACTGACGTGAATTACCTGATCTTTAATGTGCACATTTGATCTGCTGGATGTGTATACACACAAAGGAAATTAAGGCACTGGCAGGTCTGCATTTGAAGTTGACGTGGGATATTGTAGAATCCCTACCCTTAATTCATTGGATGCCCCCTAGATTCAAACTCGTGACTTCATGGACCCATGAAAATAAACTCAAACGGTCTTATCCATTTGGCTATAGTCTGTCTCATGCTGATTTGAGTGTTTGTATGTGTGTGTGTATATATGTATGCATGTATATGTTAATAGATATGTGTGTGTGTTTTATTTCATTTTTGTTTCTTTTCTTTTATTCTTTTATTTCGAAGATAATGGAATATTTAATAAGCACTAATGTGCTTTTTTTACATCCAGTCCCCATGTGTATGCAGTTTTTTCAATTTTGTCATCAATTTCCATCAGCACACAATGGCCTACTTTTCCAAAAAGCAGAATGAGTTTTAACACGTAAGCAAGATATTCTGCATGCGTTTGCACATGGGATCTCAGTTTAAAGTCTCCTCTGAAGGACTTTAGGGCAGAATGGAGTTTGCACTGATGTTAATTCCAGAGGAAAAATCCTCTTGAACGAGAGTCAAACCTGGGTCAGCAGATCACGAATGCAATGCCCATCACTCTAACAATCAGGTTATCTTCTGTGTGTGTGTGTGTGTGTGTGTGTGTGTGTGTGTGTGTGTGTGTGTGTGTGTGTGTGTGTGTGTGGTGTGTGTGTGTGTGTGGTGTGTGCGTGCATGCGTGCGTGCGTGCGTGCGTGCAAGGTGAACTTTAGTCAACCACTTATCTCAGAAGCTGACTCCTGCCCCCAAACAAGCCAGTGTGGCAAGAGGGCAGACCTGAAGTGAGGGGACAGGTGTGAAGAGGTGTGCTATGTGTGTGTGGGCAGGTGAAGCACCTGCAGAGGAGGCTGAAGGGAAGGCGTGTGCGGCACTGCCGGGATGGGAAAGGTCGCTTGCACCGCCATGGCCACAGGTGGGCCAAGGACCGCTGCACCTCCTGTATATGCAAGGTGAGTGGGCAGCAGGCAGGAGAGAAGGGGCTGCTGTTCTTAATGGACTCAGGGTCAGTGTTCTGTTCTAAATGACCCAGGGTCAGTGTTCTGTTCTAAATGACCCAGGGTCAGTGTTCTGTTCTAAATGACCCAGGGTCAGTGTTCTATGATCATTCAGTAGATATTGATAGGAACTTACCTAAAATCACCACAGAATAATAGATGATTATATATTATATATATATATTTATTTTTTGTTCCTTGGCTAGAGCTCTGAGAATCACCGATAGTGAGATTTTTGCATATGTAATTTTATTTTCCCCCTCCACCATTTAGGTAGCCACATTCTGACTTCAGGATCAGTGTCTAAACACAACACCATTGTGCATGTGTTTTTAAATTTTGCCATCTGTTCTCACGGTACGCAATGGCCTACTCTTCCAAAAATGCAGATCTTTGATGAAGAGACGAAAGATAGTTTACAGTTTACAGAGTGCACACATAGTTAACACCCATGATTTGTGGGGGTTCATTCCTCAGTGAGAGCTCTGAGGTTCACCACTGGTGAGATTTTTGGTATGCAACTGTTTCTGCCCACCACGAAAATAGCCACATTTTGACTTTGGGGATGTATGCTGGGTATATTCATGTTTCTGTAACCCGCAGAACACTGACATGAATTACATGATCTTTAACATGCATCTCTGATCTTCTGCATGTGTATGTACATGTAGGGAATTTAGGCACTAGCAGGTCTGTACTTGAAGTTGACCTGGGAGATCATATAAATCCCCACCCTTAATTAAGTCACCAGACACTGCTAAGATTCAAACTGACAATTGCATAGACCCATGGGATTGAAGTGGAGCGGTGTTGGCTAAAGTGTCCATGGCAGTCATTTTATTTCACAGTCAACCAAAGCCTCCACACCCCCCCCCATCCCACCCCCACCCCCACCCTTCCCCAGGAAGCAACACTATAGATTTTATTTCTTGGTAATAGAAGCGCGTGGAACATATACATTTGTTAAACAAAAAAGTATGAACATTTTCAGTTGAGGTTAATTCAGAAACGGGGAATCCATCTGGTTTTTTTTGTTGTTGCAGAGAGGGGAGGTAGAGTGCGAAAGGAAGCAGTGCCCAGCCCTCAGCTGCCCCAAACCAGTGTCTGTTGATGGGGAGTGCTGTCCCCAGTGCTGATCCCCTCAGCCCTCCAGCCCGCAGTGGGGGGCACTGACTCTCAGCGCTGAAGACACTGTCCGCAGTCTGACCCATGGAGTGACCAGGCTTCCAGCTGTCTCCATGCTGCACGCCTGGAGCACAGAGAGACGTACAGACAGTAGGGGAGACCTTTCCCCTGCTGTGTTGAGCAAAACGGACTCCTCCTGGAGAAATGTGCATTCATGATTGATTATTAACTGGTGTGCAAAAAAAAAAAAAAGCCTCTGAATTGATTTTTAGGGTGGTTAGATTCTAAATTAACTTTTAATCTTTTTTTAAACTGTTGTATCAAGCTGGTATGTTTTTAATTCTGACAAGCTCAGTGACAGCAATGATGACTTAAGGTTCAATGTTTTTTGCAGAGTTTGTAGTCTTTCTTTTGATAGCTTACCTTGGAATGCGGCGAAGTTTGTTTTTATTCCGTTGTTTTACGGATGTGTTGATAGACTGCTGTCATGAACTGCGTTTTATGGATGGTGCTGGGTTGGGGTTTTTTCCCTGTGTGGTGAGAGAGGGTCTGTCAGTACCGGTTGAGGATGTGAACCGATTCCTGGCTTTGTATGTGCATGTTTCTCCAGACGATGTCACTGCATGCCAGATATTCCATACAAGCCACACCATTTGGCCAGAACAGAGGGGGCAGGGAGGGGGTAGGGGTGTCATCTGAAAAAATGGAGTGAGAAGAGAACTTTTCATGAGTGTGGCAACACACACGTTTCTGATCATTTTTGTTTTCTTGAAAACCACAGATTCTGTTTTTTCTGTCATTGACTTTGCAGATTTCTAAATAGTCTTACACTGGTGGGGTTTTTTATGCTTTTTTCATTGCTTTTTTTGTATGAAGTGGACAGAATAATAACACACACACACACACACACACATACACACACACACCACACACACACACAGAGTCTAATATTTTCATGGTTTTAATATGGAACTAAAGCCATGTCAGTGAAAACAACAGCTGAGCTGACAAGTATTGAATTTAAACCTGGTTTGAAGAATCATTTCTGGCTTTTTAGAATTAACGACAGCTTTGAGCTGATGATGTTGGCTTGTTGTTGGGTCAACTTGTGATTGTAATTAAATGGAAATGGAGCAGGCGACATGCCCTTTGCCTCACAGATCACAGACAAACACCGGCAATGCAAGTGTCTTTTTCTTTTATATCTAGAGTTCTTTTGTTGCAATATACTCCTTTTTTCTGCATAATTTTTTCCCTTAAGGGTGTTATCTTTTTTGTGTTGGATGGGTTGGGTTTTTTTTGTTTCCCTTAAATTGGGAAAGAATGAGGAGTTATGAAGACTAAGTGTTGTGCAAAGAGTGCTTCAGAACCGAACGTCTGCAGGTATCTGACTGTATCAAGTTTTCAAGAGCTGAAGAGCTGGAGTGAAACCCCCCTGTAAAATGTTCAGATGGCCCTGGATCAGCCCTTTAAGCCATCCTAGGATAAGGAACCTCTGAATTCTTGCTGTTCTGGCCAGCTGCCATGAATTGCCTGTTGTAGCTGATATGGAATATTGCGCATGCACTGTTGCCTTCCTGGCCAACGCTGAAGCATGGCTGGAGAGGAAAAGCATGAAGCACATGATGGGTCATGTCACATGAAAGATGATGATTGATCACACTGGAAAAAGATAGATTAGAAAAAAGTGCAGAGATTAGTGTCAGAAACGATTGAATGGTATCCATTCATATCAGACATTGTGTCCTGCAGAGTTCAGTGGTTATCTGTGTTAACTGAATCTCTCATGTTTTACGTTTTAATCTCGTTTCAGGGTAACTAATTTTATGCATCTTATTCAGGATTTTATGTGTACAGCCTTGTTAGTTTTACCTTCAGTGTGTGATGTTCAAGCACACTGCTGATGATGAACCGTTTTAATAACCTACCTTCACACTAGCTACAATACTCCAAACTTGAGTGCCAGTACTCGTATATTGATGTGGACACAGGAATTGGTGAAATTCCTTGAGAAGATCTGAGTATGCAGTGGGGAACATAATAATGATGGTTTACTTGAAATATTGTACAGTCTCAGATCTGCTGAAAATAGTCTGTTATTGACCCCCTTTCAAATAAAATAAACACAACAAGAGCATTTGTGAATGTAAAGGTTTTTCCTACATATTTTCTTAGCTGTTGGCAATAGCATAATACTGATAAAGCAATGCTGAACCATGTAATAATGTGTAAGGCAGGCAACCTCTGCAGGACATAGTGGCGAGGCAATGATGAGGACACTGATAGAAGCTGGCTGTGCGAGATAAACCACAACCGTCTAGGAAAGCATAGTGACCATAGGCAGTTAGAGAAAGCCGCCACTGATAGTAGTGGGGAATAGGAAAGGCACTGTGGCAGGACATGGGGCGACAGGTGACCCACGGAATCCAGCATAAGCTGTAGACAGAGGGACCTGGCCACAGGCTGCTTTGGGTGTTCAGCCAGTGTTCTGGACACATTCAGAGGGACTTGTGTAGTAGAATTGAACATGAAACACTTTGATCACTGCCACTTAGAAAAGTGTACACATGTCAGCTGGATCTTTTCTTCGCAACTGTTTTGCGTGTGTGTGCGTGCATGTGTGTGTGCGTGCTAGGAAGAGTGCATGCAATGAAAGGTTTTGCTTGATTTTTGTTGTTGTTGTTGCCTCTGTTTTTTTTTGGGGGGGGTTTAGCTTGACAGAGCTGCCTTGTGTACTGCATGCCCTGAGTAGGCATTGGAACTCACAGTGATAGTTAATAATATTGTTAAAGTGAGGGCTGCATTTACAGAAGCACAAACCTGTATCAGCAAAAGCAGGAAAGTTATCATGTGGGTATACAGAGGCATCAACATCAAAAGTGCCAATGAAATCAGTTCCAGCCAGGGTGTATGATTTTTTGGGGAAAAGTTCTACCTCTCAGAGTCAGTATTCCTGTTCCTCTTTGAACTTTCAGTGACCATTGAAGCAATATTTTTTCACGTTTTTTAATCTGAGTGAAGTGCCAAACATTGATGTTTTCCTCTGTGGGAAGGGTTTCCATCTGCCCCATTTCTGTACTGCTTTGTTTGGGCACATTTGAATGAGTTTATGTCAAAGTCAGACACACTGGGCTTGACCTGTCAGGCGCTTAACGGCAGCCAACCCATTTTCGTTCATATGACAGACAGCACAAGTTGCTGTCTGAGCGTTCAATGACGAAGAAGAAGGGGCTTTTAGAGTGAATGGTCTCCCTACACATGGCACGTTTTGCTTTTACCCCCAAACTTTTAGAATGATTGAGGACGCAAACATGAAGACATTACTGCATTGCTAAAAACTTGTTGGGACAAGGCCAGGCTTCAATGTTTTATCTGTTAAATCAAATACTACTTTTTATTCTGATAGTATCAGTCATATGTGATGCATGTATAGTGTTTTGGAATGGTTTGTAGTGCAAGATATGTTCTTAAAAGAAAATAACCATGGTTGCAATGCTGAAAAAAATTGTAAAATTGTTTTTGTGTGTATTGACATGTGTATTTCCATTTCAAATGCGTATGTTCATGAGCTGTACAATTTTTTTTTTACACTTTACTGTTTTACCAGCAGATATGAGAAAAAAGTGGCTCTCTTTTTAACACATGAAACATTTTATTGCAAGAGGAAGTTTTGCCTGTTTTCTTGTGTGTGTAATTACTATTCTGTTTAATTGGTAATGAAAAGTGTCTAAATCAAGAAATGCTATACAAAATGTTAACTTTGATAACACCAAATTCTGTAAATGTGAAATGAATTTCTTCACATGCTGTCTGGTGTTTGTAGCAGATATGTAAAGTGCAATGGTAACAGTCCTTTATGGTTTTATCTTCATAATTGACTCATAGACTATTCAGTGGTAGTTGTCACCTGTGGCCAGTGGGAATGAGCATTTCAAGTGTCACTTTTGTCTCACACTACATGTACTTATGGAAAAACTCATTCAGATAGTAATTTTTGTGAGTTAAACAAAAAATCTTAGATCATGTCTTCATTTACATAATATTCTATGTGAGCGTACTTAACTTTTTACATTTCCAAGGAAAATAAATCATTCATTTACTAATACTTTTACCCTATTTTTTTTTATACAAAATGTGTTTGTTTCTTTGTGTTCTGTCCCTGTTTATATATATCAGTGAAACCATGGATATCCACCTTCTTGTTCTTCATTTCTCTAAAGTATTATTCAGTGTTCCACATTTCATATATTGCTGAATGAATCCTGGTTAAATGCTAGGAAAGAAATCACGGTGTACCAGAAACTCTACATTTCCTGGTGCATTCACACGCATGCGCTGTGAGCTAACTACAGCTATAAAAGTGAATTGCATAATGCTGAATCGGACACTCCTTGTGTGTCAAATGCTTTGTAAATAGAGTGTACCTGAGTATGTGTCCAAAAATTCTGTCGTGTATATGACTGTGCAATTCTACATGTAGCAAATGACATTGGCCTAACTGTTTGGTAGTAGTATTACACTGGTAGTGTTGTAACTTGGTAATCCTAGATATCGTGTTGATTTGTGTCGTGTATGGCAAGTATTTGTGTTGATTCTGTGGATGTATTGCAGGTTTAGTCACAACATTTTTTTTTGGTGCACAATGTTTTAACAATGCTGCTGTGTAACAAAGCCAGTCCCTGCTGTATAATTATGTGTAGAGTAAGTTGTTAAAAAAAAAAATGACTGTAAAAGTATGCTGCTGCTTGTATGTAGAAGAGACTCTCATGCATATTCTGTGGTGTCTTTTGTGATTCTTTCTTGTTTGAATATTATTCGTACATTTCTGAAGAAAATGAATATATATATATATATATCAATTAAAACAAAACAATCATTTCTAAGTTCTTTTTTTCCCCTCACAAGTTTGTAAATACACATGCAATGATCAGACATTGTGACTGCTTTTGTCATTTCTTCTAACACACTGATGTTTTGCCTTTTTTAAATTATGGGCTCATGAACATTTGGGGGGGGGGGGGGGGTTATCTCTAAGATTTGGAGTGAACTCAATCTCTACCATATTTAACAGATCTGCCAACAGGGTCTGACAAGCTTTCGACTTTACATTCTATTGCAGTCACAGTTCATAGAGCCTAGATCAGTGCTCCATCTATGATGCTTCTGGTCAGTCCAAAAAAATTTTTTAAAGGGTGCAAAATATGCAGCCACCTACCTTAAAAAGAATGCAATAATTTTTGAGATCTTATACAAGATTGAGCAATGTCAAGTGGGATCACTGACCTGACCATTAGGTAGTGAACAAACCACGCAAATGATAGTGAAATACATTCATATTGAAACAGAACCACAGGACAAACAGTAAGAATGGTGCTTGTGAGTTGATACTGATAGCTTGTTGTCACTGACTTGCTTTGATAACATTGGCATAAACCCGCATGAAAAAAAAGGGTGGGGAGGGGTGGGAGAAATGGCTACTAAAATGCATGGTTCAGAGGAACGATTTCTCCTATCTCCTAAACAAACAAGGGTCGGGTTCCTGACCTGCTTTATTTAGACATAGATATAGATTTAGGGCTGAACGAGCACTGCTTTCAATACGTACCTGTCTCTATGTGGACAGAACTGGTTAAGGACAAAAATGAGGGGAGGTTTTCCTTGGTAGAAATCCTGCTAACCAATCTACCTATACCTCGGCTTTAAACCACAGGTAAGTCTTGCAGCTGTCTATTTGTTGTTCTGAGTTCTTTTGCGATGGTTTTGGCTTTAAAGCCCCTTTGGCTGCGGGTTCATTCACATCTCTGACATCTTTGGTCACCAGAGGATGTTTTAAACAGTGATGCAACATTTATTTTTTTTTACAGACTACCTGGTAGCCATGCCTGGGGTTGTTTTTTCCCCTAGTCTTCTTGAGTGGTGTTGTGGGACAGCTCCTCCCATGCTGTTCATCTTTACCTGACCACACAGCAAGCCATGACGCAGTACACTCTGATAGTCTGCAGTCTACAAAGAACTGTCAGAGTTGGGTCACTGCTATACTTTCTTCCCTTTCTTGTTTCAACATGAGTGTTTTGGCAACATGTAAAAGTTTCCACCATTCAACCTATACTACTTACCAGGGCTGTTTCTCTCTCTCTCTCTCTCTCTCTCTCTCCTCTCTCTCCCTCTCTCTCTCTCTCTCTCTCTCTCCCCTCTCTCTCTCTCCTCTTCTGATCTGCATTGCTCACTGCTGTGTCTGCCATCGCTATGAGCTGCTTTCAGGTAGTGATGGCAGCAAATGCTTGGCTGATTTTTTTTTTTTTTTGGGGGGGGGGGGGATGTAGGGATGTAGGGAGGGGTGAAATGATGATTGTAGGGGAAGTCCTCTACTTTCGACAGCTTTCACTCCAAGTGGGTGGACGCCATTAGCTGTTGTCTGAACAATTCAACACTGTTAGACAGGTAGGCAGTTTTGCACGACTTTTTCCAGCCATTTCATACACTGTGAACCGTTACGGTTTTACGTGTATGGCTAAGGGTATTTTTGGTTGGGTTTTTTGGTTTGGGTGGGTTTGGTTGTTTTGGTTTTTTTAGGGGGGGTGGGGGGTTAAGGCAACTTTAAGGGTGGTTGTAAAACATTGAGATTTCATGTGTTCTGTGTTAGACTAAAAACTGTAGTTTATTTAAATACTGATTTGTATACATGTATGTATGAAAGATGTACATTATAGACCTGTTCAGTGTATCTTTTACCAAAACAAATCTTATCATGATCTGATTCTGTAAGACTCAGTATACCAATTTTGAAATACTCTAGCTTGGTTATGAGAAAACAAAAATTAGATTAAAAGTTTCAAAGCAGACCATAACAGTATTGGGTGTGTTGTTGACTGCAAGTTGATGCCAGACTTACAAGAAAATCAAAACAGAACGAGAAAGAAACAAACGATTTTTCTGCAGAAACTGTTGCTACTGCAGGGTCAGGTTTGTTGGATTGCAAGTGCATCTTTAGATTTCTCCATCTACTCTGTGTGTGTGTGTGTGTGTGTGTGTGTGTGTGTGTTTTGGAGAGGAGAGAGAGAGAGAGAGAGAGAGAGAGAGTATTGTAGGGTACAGCAAGATTATGATGAAGTTCATGATGTTAACTATTTTTCTGAATGGGACATGTCAATGGTTGCCTGCTAGAACTGTCTAGTGGCCACTTTTTTTTTTCACTTTTTCACCTTCTTTGCATTTTTCAGACTCTTGTTAGTATACTTTACTGCTACAGTAAGTCATGTTGCAGTGATTGATTTTCAAGTAGTTATTCACAAAAATTTATCGGTTTATAAAAGTTCTCACTCATCCCAGTCCTGCCAGAAATGCCCAGAACAGAATAGTCATTTCTCGCGCCCATTATGATTCTGTATACCACCAGACCTGGCCACATAAGGAAGGCCGCTACTGGCGGTGCAAGTTTATCTACTGTTCTGATTTCTCATTCCTGCCAAAAATCTCTGTCTCGTGATGGTCAAAGCTGGCCGAGGCAAAGTGGCCACAAGCTACCACACTTTGACCGTGAACAAACTGGCCAGCTGTACATGGTCACTGCCGGCTCTTTTCAATTCTGCTCTTTCAATGACCGTCAGAACTGACCAGCTCCAACTCTGGTTAAAAAAAGATTGATCTAAAAAACAAAACCCAGGCTGTCGTCATTGTTTCAGATACGAGAGATCCATATATTTTTTTTTTAAATTATCACTGGCTGAAGAATACAGCAAGAAAGTCGTCAGCAATGCTCAACTTTCAAATGCATTTTTCTCAAAACTGCCTCAAACGCCGGTAGCCAGTTCTGGCAGGCAGCCCTCAATCTGCTGCCCCAGTGCACTCTCACTTCGTGTTCCAGCACATGTAACAGAGGAGAAGGAGCCGTACTGTACATACTGGTCATTTTGACATAACCCACACAAAACTCTTTGCTTAATTAAAGGCAAGGGAGCCAGCCCTAGATGGTGAAGGTGATGTATAAATTATCATCAAACTACACCTCTCAACAATCTAGGGGTCTAGGACATTTAATTGTTACAAGTTTTTTTGTTTTGTTTTTTTACTTTGTTTTTGATTCCCAAGGGAATTTAAGACAAAAATCGTACTTTGGTCTGAGTGCAATGAAATATGACAGACAACAATAGTAGATGTCTGAGTGAAAAACAACAAAAAGAAGAATACTATGGTCTTTCAGAACTAACGTTTTTGCAGTGTAAGACTCAGTCAGTTACTAGGTTTTTGACAAAGAAGAATACTATTGTCATTTAGAACAAATGCTGTTATATTATCCATTTTAAAAACTGCCCTTTTTAACAGGACCTGCTGTGACGAAAGTCAACAATGGTGGTGAAGGTAGAGCCAACTGGCCACCTACAGTGGCATAAGAGTTACAATGAAAACCTGATGGAAACGAGGGGGAAACAGGAACATAGTGAAGTGGACAGTAGACTTCAGTCCTAACTGAAGATACATGAAGAGCTCCTGACAAGTGATAAAACGCAAACTGAAGTGGTATGGGCATGTCACAGAGCATCTGGACTGGCCAAGATTGTTCTACAGGGAACAGTACAAGGAGGGAGATGAAGAGGCAGACAGGAAAATGATGGGAAGACACATCAGAGAGTGGACTGGCCTTGGATGGAATGATCTGCTACAGAGGGCAGAGGACCATGAGGAGTGGAGGAAGCTGGTTGCAAAATCTCCATTGGTGACCCCACGGTCTGTGGTATGGATGAAGGTGAAGGACACAATTCAAACCACTGCAGTCGACAATATCTAGCCATCTTGTGTACTGTTGATAACCTGAACAATGCCAAAAGCAGTCTTCCTATGTTCATCTACTCCTCACTTGACAGGCATACACACACAGGTTCAAACACAGAAGAAATGTGCATACACAAAATCATTTACTTCAGAACTGTCTCGACCTAGTTTTCATGCTGTACACATGCGCACCCACACACACATGCATAACACAACTCTCTCTCTCTGTATACTACATAAATATTAGTTACCACTTTTTAAAGATAAAATTTATCGGTTACCATGAAAAAGGGCATAACTCCATGGCAACCAGAAAGACTTTGAGCAGTTTTTCCAGCAGCTCCCCTACTGTCAAATTTGCTTTCTTTTCCCTGACGCTCAGGTCATTGTCCTAGGGGAAATCTGTACAGTGTGTGTGTGTGTCTTATTTATTTTATTTATTTATTTAATCTATTCTATTTATTCCTTTATATTGAGGATAATGGAATAAGCACTCATGTGCTTTTTTACATCCAGTCCCCAAGTGTATGCAGTTTTGTAATATTTGTCATCTGTTCCCACGGCACATGATGGCCTACTCTTATGAAAAGCAGAACAGGATTTAACGTGTGCGCAACATGTTCTGCGTGCATTCGCACACGGGGCCTCTGTTTATAGTCTCATCCGAAAGACTTTTTTGTGTGTGTGTGTGCTTTGTATTCTATTTTCTATTATATCTCTTATTCATTTACAAGTGAGTGTTTTTTTTTCTGAAAAAGATGGTGCCATAGACAACACTTGTAGTGTCATAGGTAGCGTGCACTAACTACACGTTGCCTGTCTGGGTTGATCCTCCTATCTGAACAGTCAGCGCACATGCAAGGTTCAATGACATCAACCACGGACGTCTTGCTTCCCTGACAGGTCGTTACCTCTGGGCCTTCACTCTCTCTCTGTCTGTCTGCTGTTTGCATCTTCTGCTTTTTGGAACACTCAGGCAGCAACTATTGTTGTCTGTCATATGAGAGAAAATATGTTGCGCTGCTGGTAAGCGCCTGACAAGTAGTTGGGCCCAGCACATCCGACTTCTGTTTGTCTGCTTCCTGACTGATCACACCCCCTCATCTTCTGAAGAGTCTGAATACCCCAGGTTCAGAGGGTTAGAGGCAGCAGGTGCACTGTTGGTACCGCTACTGCCACAATCTGCATTACCGGTGTCTGTGCTGTCTGAGCAGCCTACTGCTCTAGAGGGAGAGGGTTGTCTTGAAGAATGTTTGCAGCCTGTATGACTAGTTTTATGGATTGTGCTTGAACTCTCAAGTTCTCTCCTTTCTACACTGCTGTCTTCTTGGTCTTTGGACAACTCACATGAATGAAACTCTAATGCTCGGTCCTTACTTTCCACTCTGCCTCCAGTACCTAAACTACGACACTCTCTAAGACTGGCTTCCAGAGTGATGGAACGTGGACTGGGAGACTGGAACGGAAGGGACTGACTTTCACCACCACTGCCAGAAGGAGGGGGGCAGAGGGCAGGGAGTGTGGAGGGAGGGGTGAAGTGAAGAGGCTGATCCTCTGTGTCTGGGTTCACATTCCACATGAGGGGTGCTGGCTCTTCAAAGTTGCAGAGGTTGGTGGCTGCAGGCATGCTCTGCAGAACAGGGGTGGAGATGGGCGCAAAGTTACGGAATCTTTCATCGCTGCACGATGATTTGGCTGCTGATTCATCGCCATCATCTGTTTTTCCTTTCTCTGGAACAGATATGAAAATGTTAGGTGTTCACATGACATACTAGAAATTGTAAATTTTGATTGTAAAATCATGAATGGCAGGGCAATGATACTCTATCAGCAATGCATGCTTATCATTGCAGTATTGTCACACTATATTTTCTATTCCTCAAAACATTCTCTTCTTCAAAACAAACTAAAAATCTTTAAAGTAAAGTTCAGTTTCAAAAAAAGGGAAAGACCTTTTTTAGGATTTTTGTAAGACTGCTTGTCTTTGTTTGTTTTGGGGCTTTTCCCTTGCTGTGGTGTAGGCTGCTTTTAGCTACAACTTGAACCCATGTCCCCAGCATTAACCCTGATTGTGCTCACTGAATTTATAGCAGCACACTCAGAGCTGCTGGATGAATCAGCATTGGCCAGTGTTGTTATGACATGATGATCAATGTCGATGAGGATGATGAAACAATGCTGCTATGGAAGTGCATTTGCTTAGTGACTATGCGACAGGACTGTACTCTATGCTTACTATCATAATATATCACAGCATCAACTGGGCCCGAGAGATACAGACACCTGCAGTGTTGGTCAGGTATTTTTGAGCAACACTCAAAATCACATCCACAAAGTGGATGAAGCTTGACTGTGGTCCCAGTCTCCCCACTAAGCCCACAGCACACTCACTCTGGGTAGGAGCCAGCCAGAGTAAAAAAAAATCCCTATGACTCATGGGATTTGAACCTGCAACCTTCCAGTCCGTAACCCAAGGTGCTAACCACTGCGCTATGGAGGCTGGTGGCAGGTGCTCTGTGGTCATATCAGATATCCTTCTTAACTCAGTGATCTCACTAGATAGAACTTTTTGCCAAACACCACCAAGGAATACTGACAACATTCCCAGAGCCTTGGCACAGCTTTTTCTTCTCCTCCATTATTTATAAATAAATTGATACATTTCCTTTGAACTTCACCAACACCTCTTACCCACAGGTCAACAAAAGCATACCTTCCACTGCACTGCTGTGGATGGGTCGTTTGCGATTACTACAGGTCAACAAAAGCATACCTTCCACTGCACTGCTGTGGATGGGTCGTTTGCGATTACTACAGGTCAACAAAAGTATACCTTCCACTGCACTGCTGTGGATGGGTCGTTTGCGATTAGCATATGGCCGATCTGCCCTCAAGGCAGCATTCTGGTCTGGTTCCAATGCGCGCAGTTTATGAAGGTAGGCACAATACTCTCCCTTGAGTCGCTGGATTCGATCCTGAAACTCCTCAATCTTGCGGTCCGTGTAGCAGGTCACCTCCATTTGCTGTAAGAAACGATCATAGAAGATTGTTTACAGAACTGTTTAAAATGCAGCATCAAAAAGACATTCCCACATTTTATAAGCATACAGTACAGTGGAGTGATATCAAAAAGACAATCGCACATTTTATAAGCATACAGTACAGTGGAGTGATATCAAAAAGACAATCGCACATTTTATAAGCATACAGTACAGTGGAGAGATATCAAAAAGACAATCGCACATTTTATAAGCATACAGTACAGTGGAGTGATATAAATAAAAAATTCACACATTTTGTTTTTCCCGTCCTCTGCTAGAGTAAACACTGAATGACTACAGCATCTTTTCTTCTTTTACATCTCAAAACAGACACCCCTGAAAAGAAGAGTTGGTATTTTAGTCAGTTTCCCTTCTGCAATCTCCACTCACAATTTGTGTATCAGTTTTATCAAGCATACATTTAACCAGTTCACAGCCAGGTGAAATCTGATTTAAGGTTCCTGCCAATGCCAGAAATTTTTATATAGTTTTAGGGGTCATGATAAACCAAAAATTATGGCACAAAAACTATATGAGATAGAAAAACAAGTGTTTATATGTATTTTTTAATGAAAAATAAATGAGGAATATGAATGTCTATTCAGATTTTAAGAATTTTTACTACTTAATGTTACATAATATGCCTAATTAGAAAATACAATTTATGCAAATTTTTGCCTGACACTAAAGTAAATTTCCTGGCCAAGAAATACAAGACAAACTACAAAAAAGAGTGAAAAAAAGTCTCCTTTGGGATCATCTTTACCAATTTGATCAAATCCATATGCACATATTTCAATATCATGCATTGATTCAACTTTTCTGGCCCTGCTGACTTGGCCACGCCCCCTCCTGCCCACTCCATTCCTTCTCTTCACCTCCCTCTCTCCCCTATCCACACCACCCCTCACGCTTTTGCCTGCTGCCTCAGACCTTGACTGATTTTTGCCATTGCTGGAACTGGGTGTGGACTCACTATTCCTATCACTACGTATCTTGAGTACACTGCTCTGCTGAAAAGTTCCCCTGTTACACAGCATCCAGCAAGTGTCCCACATCACAATCATAATCATTGTCATTATCATGTGAACCATCAAACTAAAGATGAACTTGCAAAACAATGGGCACAGAAAGAACAGTGCAACAGCAGCCTCACCTTCCATCAAAAGAAGACAATCATCAAATCAATGGCCCGACCTAGAGTAGAAAAGGACGACTACCACCATCTCAAAAGAGAAGAACAAGTCATAATTCTAAGACTCCACATTGGGCACAACAGGGTAAATCCCCATATGTCCACAAAGCTGAAACTCGCTCCTTCTCCCCTGTGTGCCTGTGGTAAAGAAAACCAGACAGGCGAGCACATCCTTCAGAGGTGTATACTATTCAGCGACCTGAGAAAGAATGTGTGGCCAACAGAGATAACCCGCAAACCGAGCTGTATGGCCCATGAGAGGAGCTGGAAAAGACACGCCTTTATTTTTCCTAGACACATCTGATGGTGTAAAGCAAATGAGAGAAGAAAAGAAGAAGAATGTTAGTATTGTGAAGTTATTCATCACTATGACAATATGTGTTTAAGAAAAAAAAAATGATTATCATCGTGACAGGACTCATACTTGTGTCCTACTGACCAAGATTATGCTTGTGGTTTTGTGACACCTTTCTTCAATACAATTCTTGTTTAAACCAAAGCTTTACACATGAATCATATAGTTTCACACACTGCAAAAATACCTTGACATAAAATTCGATGTCTCGAGTGATGGTAGGCAGCCACTTCCGTAAGTCTCTCGGGGTGTTTAAGGTGTCCTGAAATCACAAGACTGACTGATTATATGAAGAATTCACTGATTCATGTCTGTCTAAAAGTAAGTCAGACTGGTACACACACACACACACACACACACACACACACACACACACACACACACACACACACACACACACACACACACACTTAATGTGAATAGATGTTAAACTGAAGATCACACACACACACACACACACACACACACACAAACACACAAACACACACACAAACAGATAACATCTTGCCCAGACGTTAAAACCCGTTCTGCTTTTCATAAGAGTAGGCCATTGTGTGCCAGTGGGAACAGATGACAAGATTTACAAAACTGCATACACACGGGGACTAGATGTAAAAAAAGCACATGAGTGCTTATTCCATTATCCTCGATATAAAAGAAGGAACAAAAAAATTTTAAAAATAAAACACACACATACACACACACACACAGAGAACATCTTGCGCACACATTAAAACCTGTTCCACTTTTTGGAAAAGTAGGCCATTGTGTGCTGGTGGGAATGGATGACAAAATTTACAAAACTGTTTACACATGGGGACTGGATTAAAAAAAAAGTACATGAGCGCTTATTCCATTATCTACAAAATAAGATTATTCACACATGCACGCACGCATGCGTACACATACACACACATACACACACCCAAGAATCAAATAATATCTGTACATGTACTCAACCACGCACAAACACAGACTAGAGCTGTTTTTTCCTCTCTTCTGCCCTTGCACACAAAAACACAAATTTATATTCTGTATATTACACACTTTTTATGAAAAACAACAAAAAGATCCCCCTAAAAAAACAACACAAAGCAACAACAACAACAAAACCAAAATCAACAACAAATAACCCCTCCCTGATTGTCAATGTGATAATAAACATAACAATAAGCAAGGATTTTGCCTCAAGCAGATTTTTGTTTTGTGTTGTACGTTAGAGGCACTTTCACACGGAACTCACTCTGAACTAGAGTCCCTTTTGCCAGTTTTGTATAAAACTAATGAACTATGAAGTCAAAGAAAGAAACAATACACTAAAAAGATTTCTTCCCCCTACCCCACTGCTCAAAGGACTTATAATTTTTCAATTCACTTTCTGGCTAAGGTTTAACCACTAAGTGAAAAGACTTCAATATAAAATAAATGTTGGAGAAAGTGACCCGACAGATTCTTTTGAAACTGTTTTACTTACCAGCAACCAGGAATCTGGATGAAGCTGGTTGCAAAAATCTTCAGTGGTTCCCCAATGGTCTACTACACTATGAAATAGGTGAGGTGAGGTGTTTGATTCTGTATTAAATATCCTGGTGTCCAAAGAATTTTGGAAGCAAATCCGGAATACTGGGTCTGACTTCCTCATTTCCAGGAAATAATCATGACAGCAATTTTTTAAAACCTCAAAATCAAATCAAGAAAAAATAAATAAGAACTAAAAACAAGAAAAATCTAACTTTCTAAAATAAAACAATAAAAAGGTTCAAGGTTTAAAAAAAAAAAAAAAATCTTACCAGTCGTGGTCGAGGAGGGCGTTTTTTCAGTTCCTCTGCACACACACACACACACACACACACACACACACACACACACACACACACACACACACACACACACACATTTACAAAGCTGCATACACACGGGGGATGGATGTAAAAAAAAAAGCGTACGATTGCTTATTCCTTTATCTTCAATATAAAAGAATAAATAAATAAATAAAATAAACACTTGTTAACATAAGATTTTTCCCCCTTTACCCCAAAACTACTGAATAAAGCATAAATAAGTGCAATTAAGATGGTTGAATAAAAAAAGTTCTGGTAGTTCTAAAAGAATAATAATTAAAAAAAAATTTTAAACCCTAAATGTATACTTCATACTATAAGAAAAGAAAAACAAAGTTAAAATCATAAAATGGAAAGAAAAGTGTTATCCTTGCTCAAACTATCCAGTATCCACATGATTGCCATAATTTACTGATTTTTCTTAAAACAATACAGCTTTAGTTTTATACAGACACCGCCTGTAAAAGTTGTGTTTCTGCCTGATGGCTATGTATACATCATTACATGTGTGTGGAACTTTTCCTAAGTATTTAAAAAAGTTAATTTAAATTTTTACATCTGCATAAAATCCAAAGTATGAACCCGGCTGGATTCCTGAGGGAAAACCTCAGAAATAGTGGCCACACTATGGTATTCATACTCATAGATAGAATGAACTGAATGAATGCATGATCTTTATTTTTCAAGGGTGACAGTTAAACATTCAGTGATTCACATACTTTTTTCATCAGGCCCTTGTTCTGATTTGGGAGTCCTATCAAAACAAAAGCAAAACCCCTAAAACACAACAAAAACAACAACAACCACAACAAAAGGAAACAAACAAAACCCAAAACCGAACAACAACAAAAGATAGCTATCATATATAATATATATATTATATATATAGGTAAACAACCAACCACCCATACTATATGATACATTACAGTTTTTAGAAGCAGGCCAGTATTACAGATTAATTCTTGACAAAAAGTGTCAAGATCAGCTGCATAAGAAAAATACATATTACATGACAGGACTCAGATGAAGACCCCAGCAAGGCACTAGCAGGCAGGAGACTGACACTCTCCTTAGCAAAGTTCTGGTCCCAAATCGATATGGTGAGCACTCTTCTTTAAAAATATAAATACTTACCTTGTTTTTGTTTTTCGAGGTAATATCGGTTGAGTCGGGCGAGCTGCTTTTCTTCGTTTCTAGCCATAGTGACACAAATGCAATCCAAAGATTCACTTGTATCCTAGGCCTAATGTTGTGATGTCTTCGATAGTTTGGTGTTGCGAAGAGTTAACTCCCATGTGTTCAATGTTTACCTTTTTACCTAAAGCAGCTGAAATTCCAACCTTTTTGCCAAAATAGGCCTACCATTCATTTTATATATTGTAGCCTAGGTAGTTAGCTTCTTTCCATCAGATTTCAGGAGTTTGAATCGCAGAAGTGCTTGCTGATGTAAAGTATGGTCGGCCTACAGTGACGAGTTTTGTAAGATATTCCAGTCAATGGGGGACGGGATAGCCTGGTGGTCAGAACATTGCGCTCGCAATTTGACGACCCAGATTCGATTCCCGGTCTGTAATAGATCTTATTCTTTTATTGTATGATTTTATATCACTACTAGGTTGGGTTCTTATTATAAGTTTACTGCCTTAAAGTGAAAACACATATAGGGATGTGAACAGACTAACAGACAACTCGATAGGATATAATATAGTTTTATTCAGAGACTCGTGTACATAGACTCTAGATGTATACATGAACAAGGCCTATCTAAAAGTGCGGGAAAGTCAGTCTCGCTTCCAGGCACTGGTCGGACAGTTCCCACGCGCTCGCAGGCGAATGGTGCCAGAATGAATGAGGCCAAGGTCATAGGCTGCATGCGTTAGTTTTAGGTTTTAGGCGAGTGCAGGGGATGGACAGTAAGGGAGGGGGTAGATCAAGATGGGGATCCTTGTTGGCTTAGGGGTACTGTCCTTCAGTCTTTATTATGCTAGTATTAATAATACTTCACGGTCGAGGAGACTTTTCCTCTCGAGTTAACATCAGTGCTGACTCCACTCCCCCTAAAAGTCTTTCGTATGAGACTATAAACCGATGTCCCGTGTGTGAACGCACGCAGAACATCTTGCGCACACATTAAATCCTGTTCCGCTTTTCGTAAGAGTAGGCCATCGTGTGCCGGTGGGAACAGATGACATTCACAAAACTGCATACACACGGGGACTGGATGTAAAAAGTATATGATTGCATATTCCATTATCCTCGATATAAAAGAATAAAATCAAAAAAGAAATAGATAAACATTGCGCTCGCAATTTGACGACCCAGGTTCGATTCCCGGTCGAGGAGATTTTTCTCCTGGAGTTAACATCAGTGCTGACTCCACTCTCCCCATAGTCCTTCGGATAAGACTATAAACCGAAGCCCCGTGTGTGAACGCACGCAGGATATCTTGCACACACTTTAAATCCTGTTTCGCTTGTCGTAAGAGTAGGCCATTGTGTGCCGGTGGGAACAGATGACATTTACAAAACTGCATACACACTGGGACAGGATGTAAACAACAACAACAACAAATGAGTGCTTATTCCATTATCCTCGATATAAAAGAATATAAATAAATAAATCAAAACACGAGCGGACCAGTCAGTTCAGTCATTCTGAATTCCCCATGCCAGGCTAACTGACCTCTGCAAGAAGATCAATGTGGTCGTAACTGAGTATGCCGGCCATTGCCAGGAAGTAAGGGAAGGGGGCACAGATGTTGAAATGCAAATTATATATATAAATCGAGAATAAAAATGGCCCTTATGGTATTGCAGTTTACTGGTAGTGTACATAATTGAATGACATTGATCAAAATCTATTGTTGTCTATTATGCAGGAACGGTTTGAATAACAACAGACTGTTATCAGATATGCCATACAGAGATAGTTTTCTGCATAGCAGTTCGTGGTCGATGACATCAAAAGTTTTGGCAAAGTCAACAAAGAGGGATCCACAATATTCATTATTATTTCTATTATTGTGTTAAGTCTCTACAATTTTAGTAAGAGTTGTGTGGATTATTTTTTCCTTAATCTTGACTGTTTTTTTTTTTAAAACTGTAGTGTTGTAAATATTGGTTTAAGATGTTTGTGCATTTATGTTTTTCAAGAGATTTTTATATGACCGATGATACAGATATTGACCTATAGTTAAATGGTTTTGGAGAGTCACCAGACATATGAAAAGGAATGATTTGGGCCAGTTTGATTTGTGATAAGAAATGGCACTTTGCAATACACAAATTATAGATATAAGTGAGTGTTTCAGTTATAATTGTAGTTGTGATTTTGATCATTTTTCCCTCAAGACCATCTGAACCACAACCACTAGTTTGAAGCGTTGAAGGATCTGATCAACTTCTGCTATGTTCAATGGTGGTATTTTCATGATTGAGTTGATATTTTTGGATCCACAAAATGTTTTCAGATTTTCAAGGGAATTTTGTTCAGGAGAGAGAGAGAGAGAGAGAGAGAGAGAGAGAGAGAGAGAGAGAGAGAGAGAGGAGAGAGAGGAGAGAGAGGGGGGGGGGGGGGGGGATATATATATATATTTTTTAATTTTATTTTTTATATTGAGGATAATGGACTAAGCACTCATGTGCTTTTTTACATCTAGTCCTAGTGTGTATGCAGCTATGTAAATCTTGTCATCTGTTCCCACCGGCACACAATGGCCTACTCTTACGAAAAGCAGAACAGGATTTAACGTGTGCGCAAGATGTTCTGCGTGTGTTCACACACGGGGCCTCGGTTTATAGTCTCATCCGAAGGAGAGAGAGAGAGAGAGAGAGAGAGAGAGAGAGAGAGAGAGGAGAGAGAGAGAGAGAGAGAGAGAGAGAGAGAGAGAGAGAGAGAGAGAGAGAGAGAGATCAGACATTGGCTTTGCTCTCTCTCTCTCTCTCTCTCTCTCTCTCTCTCTCTCTCTCTCTCTCTCTCTCTCTCACACACACACACACACACACACACACACACACACACACACACACACACACCACCACCACCACCACCACCACTAACAACAAAAAAACAACAACAAACTGGATCAGTTAACTAAGCAAATAATAGCGACAAACAAGCAAACACTCTCACACAAGCCTTACACCAGACACCAGCCCACACTGAAGAAACACGCCCAGTCTGTCAATGCATCAAAATATAACTTTAATTCTTCAACAACTCACAAACTATAAGCAAATCATCATCAAAACCCTGATCATCACTTAAATACACCAAAATATATACCATTAACCCTGAAAACAATCACTCTTCATTTGTCAAATACTAAAACAATGGCACAAGATCAACACTGAACGTGAAAATAGCGTCATTCTAAGTCATCTCGGCTGGAAATACATTTGTCACTGTCATCAATCAAAATGAGATTGTATTGATAGTTAGGATACGCAGAGAACAGTTAAAAAAAATCAGAACACTGAACGAACACTTCCATCAACTGGTGTAAAATAACAATCAATGTATGTAAATTTATTGTCTAGCAGTAACTGCTTCTGAAAGGATTTTTTTTAAAATGAAAAGCCAGTCCACATAAAATCTGTTTCAATCAGATGATTGACAATTATTAAAATGACAGGTACAACTTGTCCACGTGTCAGAGAGAGAGAGAGAGGGAGAGAGAGAGGAGAGAGAGAGGAGAGAGAGAGAGAGAGAGAGAGAGAGAGATTTAATTTAATTTAATTTTAATTTAATTTTTTTATATCGAGGATAACAGAATAAGCAATCATCTGCTTTTTTTCATCCGGTCCCCGTGTGTATGCAGTTTTTGTAAATCTTGTCATCTGTTCCCACCGGCGCACGATGGCCTACTCTTACGAAAAGCGGAACAGGATTTAACGTGTGCGCAAGATGTTCTGCGTGCGTTCGCACACGGGGCCTCGGTTTAAAGTCTCATCCGAAGGACTTTGGGGAGAGTGGAGTCGGCACTGATGTTAACTCCAGGAGAAAAATTTCCTCAACCGGACTCGAACCCGGGTCTTCAAATTGCCAACGCAATGTTCTGACCACTAGGCTATCCGGGAGAGAGAGAGAGAGAGAGAGAGAGAGAGAGAGAGAGAGAGAGAGAGAGAGAGAGAGAGAGAGAGAGAGAGAGAGAGAGAGAGAGAGAGAGAGAGAGAGAGAGAGAGAGGAATCACACACGGCAAGAGACACAAATCTCGGATGACTTGAACAAAGGTGACTGATTTCGGACTGGACTTCCCCCACGGGGATGCCTGGGGCATGTCAGTATAGATAGCATCCCCACCCTCTGGAAATTCTGTGCTAGGAATTCCCTCTTTTCTATCCCTCTTTTTGCTTCTGCCTTGTTTCTTTACTCCTGTCACCTTCTTGTCTATTTTCTGCCTTTTTCTTCAAATTTTCTGCCTTTCCCCACAGAGACTTTAAAATATAACAATTCTCTCCCATGCCAAAGTCTCAGGCACTGGGCCTGACTCGTCAGGCGCTGAACGGCAGCGCAACACGTTTTCGCTCGTATGACAGACAACAATGCTGGCTGTCTGAGGGTTCGATAAGGAAAAAGAATAAGAAGAATCTACAGGAGAAATCTCCAGTGTCCCTGTTGATATGCACACCTGGCACCACTGCCGGTCGTCTTCCAACAAATCTATGATGATGATGATGATGATGATGATGATGATGATGATGATGATGATGACATTACTGAGGATTTCTATCAGACTCTTACCTCCCAGCCATGTACTAGGACTCAGACCTGAGCGGTAACCGTTATTCACGAGGGGGAGGGAGGGAGGGAGGGGAGATCTGGAGATGGTCCATAGCAGAGGAAAGCCAGGACATAAGCCATGTCATCACATGCAGTAAGTAAGCCTGCCCGATACATTCCAACATCAAGTGCAGGATTCCCACTACCATGCGCTCACGCACGCACACACGCTTTCGCGCGCGCGCACACACGCACACACGTACACACACACACACACACACACACACACCACACACACACACAGTCTCTCTCTCTCTCTCTCAACTCGAACAATTTGGATTTGTAGCAGTTGATGAAAATGATACAAACTATGATTCATCTTGTCACAGACGATTCCTGAGAAAGTTCTAAGCTTGTTTCTATCAACTTGACCGACTTCAGTCAGCACAAACAATGAAGTCAGTCAGTAATAGTCAGCCAATCAACCAGCCAGCTACCAGTGGGCCGGACAGTCAGTCAGTCAGTCTGCTATGCGGCTAGAAAATAACTCACTATTTGCTGCGATGAACTCAACAGCGATAGTTGAATGTGTGTTGTCACAAATCTAAAATAAAATCATTAATTAAAGAAACCCTCACTGAACGAATCGATCAATCAATTGCTCTAACAATGAACACATGAATCAATCAATCCATCATTCAATAAGTGAAGTGAAGACTTAACGAGTCGATCAATCAATTGCTCGATCGATGAATGAATGAATAAAATAAAAAATTTTAATAACGAATGGCTCTATCAACGATAAAAATCAGTCAATGTTGGAATCACCCAATAAACATATTGCATTTGTATTTTTCATTGTAAACAGATGAACCTATTAAGAGAAACTTACCCCAACACTACAGACAGCATTCTTGTGGCTGCAGTTAGTATGGGAGTACTTGATGTCACCTAGAACAAGACAGCCCCAGTGGGGATGCCGGGGCCTGTCAGTATAGATAGCATCCCCACCTTCTGAAAAATTTGTTAGGAATATTTTTCATTTTCTATCCCCCTCTTCGTTCCTACCTTGTTCTTTTTCCTCCAGTCACCCCCTACTTTTCTACTTTTTGCCTTCTTGGTCCATTCTCCTGCTTTTTTGTTGTTGTTTGTTTACCCAAAAGACTTTAAGATAACAATTCTCTCCCACACTGAATTCGGATGCGCTGGGCCTGACTTGTCAGGCGCTTAAGCAGCTCGAGGCATTTTTCGCTCATAATATGGCAGAGAATAGTTGCCCTCTAGCTCTGAGCGTTCGACGACGACGACGACGACGAAGGAGAGAAGAGGAGGAGGAGGAGGAGGAGGAGGAGGAGGAGGAGGAGGAGGAGGAGGAGAAACAAAAGTAATCAAAATAAACTAATTAGATAAACAAAGGTGGTGTACTTCTTTGTTTTACATATACAGACAAATGATTAGCAGAGAAATCTGCTGTGACAAAGTTGTATAAGGAGCCAGACCTACCTAAATTTCCCCTCCCCCCAAAGTTTTTCTTAGACATTATTAACTTTTTTGTTTATATCACTGCATTTATAAATAATGTCTTTTTCCTCCACAGTTTGAATTATAGTTTAATTCAACACCACAGTGAAGATAGTGGGGCTCAAAGTAGGAGGGGGCCAACTCTCAGTACATGGATTTATAGTCTTAACTTCGACTATTTTGGTTTCTTACTATTGTGTAGAAAAAAACAAACTGCAACTTTTATTTCAGAGGGAAAGGTATCTATTCAGTGAACAGACCTTCGATTTTTTGATGAGGTGTATTGGAGGAGACCATGAATCAGACACAACAAACAGCAACAACAACAGCCAGAACAAACACCACCCACCAATCCACGACTCCTATGTTATGAAAGAAAAAAGGTTAACTTAGCAAATATCAAAGACAGAACCAAACCATAAACAGGGGAGGGAGAGGGGGAGATGTAACTAAGAAAGAAACTGGGACACACTAAACAAAAAATTGGGAAAAAAATTATAAAGACAAATTCAATGGAAGAAATGAATAATAAATAAACAGATAAATTCTATATGAAAAAAATAATAAAAAAGGTTCCTATAATAAAACTTTTCCTACCACTGGAAAACAAGTCTAGACAGGCCAAGATCTGATTGTGGAGTTAGGAGGGAAGACATTTTCCTGACTAGACAATAATAATCTTGAATCGGTCGCGAAAGGAGACTGTGAGACATCGTTTTTATAATCCATTGTTATCATTCACGAAAAATTGTTCTCACAATCACTCCCCTGCCTGTGCGCGACTTGTCTGTCACACGTTAACTGTCTGTCTGTCTCTCCCTCTCTTGTCTGTTACACGTTGTCTGTCACATGCTCTCTCTCTCTCTCCCTCTCTCTCTTTAGGGAGAAGGGATAGCCTAGTGGTCAGAACATTACGCTCGCAATTTGACGACCCGGGTTCGATTCCCGTTCGAGGGGATTTCCCCCTGGAGTTAACGGCAGTGCTGACTCCGCTCTCCTCAAAAGTCCTTCGGATGACACTATAAACGACGGTCTGTATGCGAACGCACGCAGAACATCTTGTGCACACGTTAAATCCTGTTTCGCTTTTCGTAAGAGTAGACCATTGTGTGCCGGTGGGAACAGATGACAAAATTTACAAAATTGCACAGACACGGGGACTGGATGTAGAAAAGCACATGAGTGCTTCTTCCATTATCCTTGATATAAAAGAATAAATAAATAAATAAAATAAATCTATATCTCTCCACAGCTCTCCCTCCTTTTTGTATGAAAAAAAATCAAGAAATGTATCTAGTCAACATTACACAAGCCTCGTTTCACAGAGACAGAGAGAGAGAGAGAGAGAGAGAGGAGAGAGAGAGAGAGAGAGAGAGAGAGGAGAGAGAGAGAGAGATCCAAACACACTAAAAACTCAGTTTTCTACGACATGTGTTACTTCTTTTTAACACGCACTATGATAATCGTTATCTCACACCGGTGCTTTCCGACAGATAACTCTCCGGACAGGCAGACCACACACACACACACACACACACACACACACACACACACACACACACACACACACACACACACACACACACAGAAGGATCATTTTTTTTAAAAACGGAGTCATAATTATGTGACAGAAACATAAGGCAGACAGGACTGCACATGCACGCACACACATATACACCCTCTCTCTCTATTTCTCTCTTTGTCACAAATGCATTCAATTCAGGACTATATCAGATTCATCCCAAACACATATTTGGATTATTAAAAAAAAAAAAAAAAAAAAAAGATTCATCCCAAAACAGCACTATCGGGGATGTGGCAATTTACCAGTATTACAGTACGCGGCATTCCACGGAAAGTTTTCAAGAGCGGAGAGCCAGATCTTATCTCTGGTGGACAGGCTCTGTCCACTTATTAACAACATCAGCCACTTACGACATCCCATTTGTATAGGCCTACAAGCTGACTGGTATCATGTCACTTAGTGACGAGTGCAATGACACATGCCTGTGTTTCGAAATGCTTGACACGGCAGAAGGTAAAGCATTGTGCAATACATAATATTTGGTTTCAACTTGTATACGAGTAATAGGCAGGGTATTGTCGACGGATCATTTCAAACCAGGAGCTGGAGTGTTATAGCAGCGCCCCCCCCCCCCCCCCCCCCCCCTCGCCCTTTTTACATTCCTGAACAGTATGGAGAGAGAGAGAGAGAGAGAGAGAGAGGAGAGAGAGAGAGAGAGAGGAGAGAGAGAGAGAGAGAGAGAGAGAGAGAGAGAGAGAGAGAGAGAGAGAGAAGGTGGGGCAGAAGTAATTAATTTTTTCTTCAGGGTTAAATTTTCAAGCCTTGTAAACCATGTGAGAGTTCACAATAACAGCTAAACAACAAGTCATTAGTTTTCACAAATGTATGGCACTTCAAAATTCCACAGCTCTGCTCATTAGTGTGTAGTTTGGTGCAGACACCCCCACACAACACAACCCCCCCCCCCCCCTCCATACACATACACACACAGACCACACAACACCACACACACACACACAACAACAACAACAACAACAACACACACACACAACACCCCCCCCCACAACACACACACACACACACACACACACACACAACTCCTCTTCACCCAAATCAGCAACAACTAACTTCAGGTGCGCACACAACCCTGACCCTCCCTCCCTCAGTTCAGTTCACCTCACTGCAGTCATCCTCCACACCGTTTCTCACCTCCCCCTCCCCCTGACGCCTCCCTCCTCTCTTCCCCTCACGCCTCTTCCCCTCCCCACCACCCCCTCCGCGCTGAAGCTTGAGCAGACGATGCTCCTCCTCTTCCAGCTGCTGCAGCCGTTGTGTCTGCTGCTCAGCCTCGTCCAGGGGATGCTGAGAGGCCTCCTGCTGACCTCCCCCTCGCTGCTGCTGCTGCTGCTGGCCGCCGCGTTTCTTCTGCAGCAGGTCTCTCAGCTGCCGCATCTCCTCTTGCAGGCCGTCCAGTTCCTGCCGCAGCTGGCTGTTTTCCGACTGCAGGTAGTCTGACTTGGCTTCGTGCAGGCGCGTCTGCTGGCGGCGGTTGGCCCGGCATTTGCGCGCCGCCTCGTTGTTGCGTCGGCGACGTTCCAGGTATTTGGGGTCCTGGTGCTTGGCGTCGGGGAGGAGTTTTCCCCGCCCTTGGTCGTCGGGGAGGAGTTTCCCGCCCTTGGTTCCCGGGCACGGCGACGTCTCCTGGGCGAAGGCTGGCGGCTCTTTCTTGATCAGCGGGAGAGGGAAGTCCTGGGTCAGGGAGGGAGGAGGAGGGGGGGAGGAGGAGAAGCCGTGGGTGTGGGCGGGTTCTGGAGGGGGTGTCCCCGCTAGCCTCGCGCCGCTGATCCAGGACGAGGCACCAGCGCTGCTGCTAACGGGTGAGGCCAGGAGGAGGCGGCGTCCGCAGAAACCTTGTGCCGCAGTTTTAGGGGCAGGGACGGAGGAGGGAGGGGAGAGGCGGCCGTGGTTAGGGGGGGAGGTGCCCCGCCCATCCCTGCATCCCTCGCTGCCCGAGTCCTCCCCCGCCATGTGGCTGCTGACTCTCCTGGGCACCGTCAGCTGCAGGGGCTCGTCCTCGCTGCTGGTGCTGCCGCTGCCGGGGGACCGGGCCCAGCAGTGCGCCAGGTTCTGTCCGGCAGCAGGCAAGGACCCCGCCCACACGCCCTGCAGGGCCGGAGTCCCCGCGCCGTTGCCGCCCTGGGGAGAACACGCGGGATACACCTCTCTAAAGTCTGGCGCCCCTTCTTCCAGGAAGTTCTGGTAACGCGCTTGTGGAACCTCCTCCTCCTCCCCCTCCCTCCTCCTCCTCGCGCTCTGTCTTCACCACCACCACACCGCCACCACCGTCGTGCTGGTGGGCGAGAGGGGGGGGGTGGCGGAGGAGGGGGGTGGCCGCGGAATGAGCTGCGGGGCTCGCCCCTACCGAAGTGGACACGAAGAACGGGAAGGGAGAAGACACTTCCGACTGAAACAGTCCCGGAACTGTCAAGGCAGGCAGAGTTCGGGTCGACAGAGCCAGAGCAGGGGCGTGAGGGTGAGTGAGGGTGGGGTGAGGGTGATCCCCGAATAGCGTCACGGCAGGAGGCAGCCCCCTCTGCCCCTGAAGGCATGCAGTAGCTGCTGACAGGTCCAGTGGAGGGGGAGGGGTCAGGGTGAGGGTGAGGGAGGCGCCCCTCCTCTGCGTCCTGCAGGTCGCTGAGGGCCAGGTGTGGCGGGATGCCGCAGCGCTTCCTCAGCCACTGCAGCTCCTGCGCAGTCTGCTGTTGTCCTGCTCCAGGTCCAGAATCCGGTTCTCCAGCATCAGGTCGTGCAGCCGCCGCTTCTCCCGGGACTTGCGCGCCGCCTGCAACACCGCACAAATCCAACATCACTCAGTCCACAGTGCTAAATTTAGCGGGCTCCTTCCATTTACCTAGTCCGCCGCTGTAGTCTAGTGGTTAGGGCGTTGGACTCGTAATCTAAAGGTTGCGGGTTCGATCCAGCTTTCGGCTATGGCGTTGTGAACTTGGAAAAAGGAACTTTACGGCTATTTTCTCACCCCACCAGGTGTAAAAGGGGTACCAACCTTGTGTTGGGGGTTAACCCTGCGATAGACTGGCGTCCTATCCAGGGGGGAGTCTATGACTCTCAGTCGCTTAACGCCACAGAAACCGGGATAAGCACCGGCCTGATGAGCCTTAGGCTCGGGACAGACTTTAACTTCCATTTACCTAGTCCAAGTGTGGTCAGTTCCTGATATAATTAGCACCAGCTGAGCCCAACTGGGCTGGGACGGAATAATTTGCAGCTGAGAGGAGCTGAAAGTGGGGGAAACTGACAGCTGTGAGCTGCAACAGGCACACACAGAGATGAACAGCCCCGACGTCGGAAAGCAGCTACCTTCACGGGGGGCAAAAAGCGGGTCGCATAATTATGCAAAATCTCACCATTGGTGAACCTCAGAGCTCTAGCTGAGGAACGCAAAAAAGGGATACATATGAGGGAGGGAGAATATTTCGAGTCTGTAATGTGTGTGTGTGTGTGTGTGTGTGTGTGTGTGTGTGGTGTGTGTGTGTGTGTGTGTGTGTGTGTGTGTGTGTGTGTGTGTGTGTGTGATGTGTGTGTGTGTGGTGTCTGTCTGTCTGTAGTTGAAATTATGGCCATGTCCATTATTTGTGTACGCAAGTAAAACGTGGACTATAACAGCAAACATTGGAAGAAGGATACAGGCAATGGAGATGAGATGCTTTCGCTTTTGTGTTAATCTGCCGTGTTGTGCAGACCTGCCCGAGTTTACCCCCTTCTGAAGCATCAGCAAGCACAAGATGATGAAATATGCACGTTAAACATCCCTGTCAGTGTTTGGCGAGTTATGAAAGCCATACACAGGAGCATATCTTGCCAACAGCCATCTGTTTAAAGTCTGGCCTCCGTTATTATGTGAGCCGATCATTTAATTAAAAGAAAAAAAAGGGGGGGGGGAAAAGGCTCTGTGCGTCTGAATATGCACGTCACGGGAAACATGGAATACTGTTATCATTATTTGCATGGAGTTGCGATTGATGACTGATCGTGTGCTGTTTTATAATTATATAGAATCTTTTTTTGTTTTCGCGCAGATTTCCACATTTAAACTGCTGTCATTACAAGATTGTTGAAAACAATAACGCCCATATCATTCTCTCCCCTATCTCTCTCTCTCTCTCCTCTCTCTCTCCTCTCTCTCTCTCTCTCTCTCTCTCTCTCTCTCTCTCTCTCTCATCTCTTATGTCCAATCTGTATGCCCACCATTCTTTTGCATTGTGGCCTAAGGCCAATATACAGTAAAAAATCTAAACTCTCTCTCTCTTTCACACACACACACACACACAACACACACACACACACACACACACACCACCACACACACACATTCTCTCCAACCTCTCTCCCTCTCTCCATCCTCTCTATCTCCACCCTCTCTCCCTATCTCCACCCACCCTCCCTCTCTCTGCCCCCCCTCTCTCTTCCTCTCTTCCCCCCCCCCCTCTCTCTCTCTCTCTCCTCTCTCAGTCCACCAAGATGAAAGCAGCCCATACCTCATTATTTTTCCGCCTTTTTTCCCAGTACGTGTGATCTTTGCGGTTGTCTGGTGTGAACTCTCTCTGCTTCCGAACACAGCCACCAGACATCAGGGCAGAAGCATCCAAGACAGAGAGGGAGGAGGAGGAGGAAGAGGAGGAGGAGGAGGAGGAGGAGAGACAACTCTTCTCCCCATCGTATTTGCCGCCACTGCAGCTAAGGTCGTCGGCTGCTTCTTGTTTTGGACCGAGCTTTGAACTTTCTGTGGAAATGATGAGGACATGAAGATGGTTACATTCATTTTATGGAATTATACATTATAATACAGTATGCATGTCTATATGTGTGTGTGTTCTTCAGAACATATATATACATGTATGTATGTATGTATGTATGTAGATGTATGTATGTATGTATGTATGTATGTATGTATGTATGTATGTATGTATGTATGATGTATGTATGTATACGTGTGCGTGCGTGCGTGCGCAAAATAATTAAAGGTAAAAGTAATGGTGTCCAATAACCTACGTGGTCGTAGGGGAGCGAGGGGTCAAAGACCTCAGCTTCTCTAAGGGCCAGCATTTGAGGGCGGCGCCCATCTCCTCTCCCTCGCTGCTTTACCTTCCCTGGCCCTAAAGAGGGCAGGTACCCATTTACAGTTGGGTGAACTGGGGGGGGGGGGACTGTACTGAAGCCAAGGCGCACAAACGGTCACCCATCCACTTGGTAACCACGCTCAATGCTGCTAACATTGGCTGGGGAAAGCGAGTGCTCTGACCACTGAGCTATCCCGTTCCCGTACAATGTTAGAAACACGTATAAAAAAAAAAGTTGTTAGCAGTCTGAATGTATATTCACAACAATGATTTACAAAAAAACCCAAACAATTATCATTATCAGAAGTAGTAGTACATTACCATCAACAATGATGACAAAAACAAGCAAAGGAAGAAGGAGAAGAAGAAAACGACGATGAAGAGACTTGGAGGATCCCAAGCAGACACTTGTAGGCTGGCACTTTTTAGACATCAAATTTAGTTTCTGCTGCCTTCTACAGAAAGCGAACAAAAACATCTGGAAACAAATATTGACCGGAAGGAATACACGATGCGTATTGTTTACATATGACCCGTGGTAGCCCAATTCCTGTCTCTCATATCATGATATGCATACACAGGGGTCGGCACTAACAGCCCGGTGGTTAGAACTTTGTGCTGTGATCTGACAGCCCGGGATTGAGCCGCCGCTGAGCCACCTGTTCAAGGGGGGATTTTTCCCCTGAAGTTAACATCAGTACCGACCCCCCCCCCCCCCCCCCCCCCCAATCCCCCAAAGTTCTTCGGATGAGACTATGAACCGATGTCCCACGCGCAAACGTACGCATAGCATCTTGCGCACACGTTAAAACCCATTTCGCCTTTCGAAAGAGTAGACCAAGACACCATCCCTCGAAGTCGGAATGCGGCTACTTCAATGGCAGGCAAGAAAGGTTGCATACGCCAAATCTCACCTTTAGTGAGGAAAAAGTAGTGTAGGAAAAAATCTCACCTTTAGTGAGGAAAAAGTAGTGTAGGAAAAAATCTCACCTTTAGTGAGGAAAAAGTAGTGTAGGAAAAAATCTCACCTTTAGTGAGGAAAAAGTAGTGTAGGAAAAAATCTCACCTTTAGTGAGGAAAAAGTAGTGTAGGAAAAAATCTCACCTTTAGTGAGGAAAAAGTAGTGTAGGAAAAAATCTCACCTTTAGTGAGGAAAAAGTAGTGTAGGAAAAAATCTCACCTTTAGTGAGGAAAAAGTAGTGTAGGAAAAAATCTCACCTTTAGTGAGGAAAAAGTAGTGTAGGAAAAAATCTCACCTTTAGTGAGGAAAAAGTAGTGTAGGAAAAAATCTCACCTTTAGTGAGGAAAAAGTAGTGTAGGAAAAAATCTCACCTTTAGTGAGGAAAAAGTAGTGTAGGAAAAAATCTCACCTTTAGTGAGGAAAAAGTAGTGTAGGAAAAAATCTCACCTTTAGTGAGGAAAAAGTAGTGTAGGAAAAAATCTCACCTTTAGTGAGGAAAAAGTAGTGTAGGAAAAAATCTCACCTTTAGTGAGGAAAAAGTAGTGTAGGAAAAAATCTCACCTTTAGTGAGGAAAAAGTAGTGTAGGAAAAAATCTCACCTTTAGTGAGGAAAAAGTAGTGTAGGAAAAAATCTCACCTTTAGTGAGGAAAAAGTAGTGTAGGAAAAAATCTCACCTTTAGTGAGGAAAAAGTAGTGTAGGAAAAAATCTCACCTTTAGTGAGGAAAAAGTAGTGTAGGAAAAAATCTCACCTTTAGTGAGGAAAAAGTAGTGTAGGAAAAAATCTCACCTTTAGTGAGGAAAAAGTAGTGTAGGAAAAAATCTCACCTTTAGTGAGGAAAAAGTAGTGTAGGAAAAAATCTCACCTTTAGTGAGGAAAAAGTAGTGTAGGAAAAAATCTCACCTTTAGTGAGGAAAAAGTAGTGTAGGAAAAAATCTCACCTTTAGTGAGGAAAAAGTAGTGTAGGAAAAAATCTCACCTTTAGTGAGGAAAAAGTAGTGTAGGAAAAAATCTCACCTTTAGTGAGGAAAAAGTAGTGTAGGAAAAAATCTCACCTTTAGTGAGGAAAAAGTAGTGTAGGAAAAAATCTCACCTTTAGTGAGGAAAAAGTAGTGTAGGAAAAAATCTCACCTTTAGTGAGGAAAAAGTAGTGTAGGAAAAAATCTCACCTTTAGTGAACCTCGGAGCTCTAGCCGAGGGACGAAAAACAATATACATTCAGGCATACGCATTGCAACTTTAATCTAATTTACGTACCTGCGTTACCTTTTTTCTTTTTTTTCATTAGCTGAAACTTCTCCCAAATGCCACACCCAAAGAGGAACCAACAAAAACACACATATGTGAACGTACGAACAAACAGCAAAATCACCAGAACCCAAACCAAACAAGCTGGGGTTTTTTCATTTGTATTAAAAAGATGCTGCCTTTCGCCCTCGTCTCTTACTTTCTTTTTGTTCCTCGGCCAGAGCTCCGAAGTTCACCAATGGTGAGATTTTGTGTATGCGACCGTCTTTTTGTTTTGCTTTTGCTTTTGCCCACCGCGAAGGTAGCTGTACTCCGACTTCGGAGAGTTTGAAAGCATACAAGAACACACACACACACACACACACACACACACACACACACACACAC
This sequence comes from Stramonita haemastoma, assembly GCA_030674155.1. NCBI lineage: Eukaryota > Metazoa > Mollusca > Gastropoda > Neogastropoda > Muricidae > Stramonita > Stramonita haemastoma. The sequence continues at coordinate 38,587,032 of CM060322.1, forward strand.
ACACACACACACACACACACACACGGGAGCTGGATGTAAAAAAGCACATGAATGAGTGCTTATTCCATTATCCTCGATATAAAAGAATAAAATAAAACAAAATAAAGTTGTACCAACCTTCCACACACTGCCTCGAGTCGTCCAGCTCCATACGAGACGCCTGGTGATCGTGCCGGAGCAAAACCCCTCCAGAGCCACCTCGCTCAAAGAACACGATCCCTGGGTGACGGCCAAAACCCCACCCTCGTCTCCTCTGCTTAAAGTGTCACGACCGGTAGACGGAGCGAAAGTGGGCGGTGACGGGGGGCTACTGAGCCGGGGGTATTTCTTCCGTGGGGGGTCACTTTCCTGCCTCTGCCTCCTCCTCCTCGCCTCGTGCCGTGGGTTCCCTGTTGTTGCTGATGCTGTTGCTGTCTGTGCGCATTCTGAAGCCCGCTTCCAGCTCGGGGGAGCTTCGCCAGGACCCTA
>CM060322.1:38597499-38609544 GCA_030674155.1 Stramonita haemastoma
GCACATGCAGACAAACATGCGAGCGCACGCGAACACACACACACAGACACACACACGCACGAACGCGCGCACGCACGCACACACCCACACACAATGTGTTAAAAAGACAATGGCAAAAAAAGTTAATAAAGAAAGGTAGGAAAGAACGTCAATAAACAATTTCAAAATGACACCATTTAAACACAAGGCGAAGCAAAGAAAACAAGCACAGTTATAAAATAAAAATGATTCGAGGAAAAGCGAGAAGAAAAAGAAGAAGAAGAAGGAGAGAGAGAGAGAGAGAGAGAGAGAGAGAGAGAGAGAGAGAGAGAGAGAGAGAGAGAGAGAGAGAGAGAGAGAGAGAGGAGAGAGAGAGAGAGAGAGAGAGAGAGAGAGAGAGAGAGAGAGAGAGAGAGAGAGAGAGAGAGAGAGAGAGAGAGAGAGAGAGAGAGAGAGAGAATGACTGATGATGAATAGGGAATGATTCATTCACAAACTGGTCATTGCCTTCTAAGCAAAGACGCTGTTGAACAAAAGATAGCGAAGAGCTGGCTCATATGATTGATATCCAATGAGAGAAAAAAAAGAAGAGGAGGGAAAAAAAGGAATAAAGAAAAAGAAACAAAAGCGGCATACATTAATGTAGCTGACGCAGAGTAAGAATGGGAAAGAAGGAACAAAACTAACCTAAGCCACCACCACCATCACCACCCCTTAAAAAGCCAACCAAAAGAAAAAAAATTACACAAAACAAGGCTATGGTTCTGATAACAAGACATCATGCCTTATTGTTTTTAAGTATTTGTACATGGGAACAAGCCAAACTGTTCGCAAACATCCTCTGGAGTGACTTTGCGCGCCCGCGCGCGCGCACACACACACACACCACACACACACACACACACCCTGAGAGGAGAGGAGAGAGAGAGAGAGAGAGAGAGAGAGAGAAGGGAGAGAGAGAGAGAGAGAGAGAGAGAGAGAGAGAGAGAGAGAGAGAGAGAGAGAGAGAGAGAGCAGACTACAGATGATGGGGAAAAGAGGGAGGAATGCTATGCTGATTACGTTCTTCATGTTACATTAATTTTGATCCATATTTTTGAATGAATTAACCCTGTGTAAACCAAAGAGGCTTGGAAGTGGGGCTTGCGAAAACAAACAAACAAAAAAAACCAATGATAAGAAACGGCAAGATTCACACTCCCACCTCATCCCATTTCTCTCTCTCTCTCTCTCTCTCTCTCTCTCTCTCTCTCTCTCTCTCTCTCTCTCCACCACACACACACACACGCACGCACGCACGCACGCACGCACGCCCGCCCCACCACACACAACACACACACACACAGAGGCAGGCTGACAGACAGACAAGACAAGACAAACACACATAGGCCTACCCAAAAATACGCTTGGGTCCCAAAAGAAGCGGATCTCAACCCCGATGTTTGAAGTGTGCAGACAATAGGATAGACTAAACTAGCCAGATATCGGACATGCTAGCGCGCAGGCAATCGAGTTATTGCATTCGATTCTCAGCGAGACCGGACAAGTCAGCGCTGCGCAATTTCTTATCATTGTTGACTGCTTACTGAGCTCAAGGAACAGAAATGACGCAATACTGTAGCGCGAACCAGTGCAGCCGTATGGATCATTTCGGGGTCAATAGTCAAAATAATGGACTGATTTACATAATAGTGCTACATCGCTACGTTTTTGTGTGTTTTTGCATAATGGTTTTACTACTGTGTTTTCTGCCAATGGGGGTGGCGGGGCCTGCAGAGTATAAATAGCATTCCCATCCCGGAAATTCTGTTGCTAGGAATTCCCTCTTTTCTGTCCCTCTTTGTTCCTGTCTTGCTCATTTTCTTCCTGTCACCTCTTTCTTGTCTATTTTCTGCCTTCTTGGTTCAATCTTCTGCATTTTTTCCTCCCAGGAAAACTTAACAGATAGCTATTCTCTCACACGCCGAAGTTGGATGCGCCGAGCCTGACTTGTCAGGCGCTTAACAGCAGCGCAACGCTGTTTTTGCTCATGTGACAGACAACAGTAGTTGCTGTCTAGAGCATTCGAGAAGAAGAGTGTGTTTGATTGAGAAAGCATGCATGATGCACTGCCCTCCACCATATGTTTTCTTTTCGTTTCCCGAACTTATAACCCTCCCCTCTTTACCTGAGCTAAAGCTGAACTAAAAACTGTCCCAAACTTTCCCTTCTTTTTTTGCTTCATAGCGCGCGGTGTAGGTATTTGCCGCAACATTCCAGATATCTATAAACTGCCTCTGCTGGGAAAGCGACCCACCAGTCGCCAAAAGCTTTATCAACTGTCTTACTCATGCATGTATGCGCGCGCGTGCAGTGTGTGTGTGTGCGCGTGTGTGTGTGCGTGTTTGTGTGTGTGTGTCTGCCTGCCTTTTTGTATGTGTGTATGCGCGTGCGTGTGTGCTTGTGTATGCGCCAGCACGTGTATGTGTACAGAGACACAGAAAGAAGCAAGCAGACAAGCAGACCGACCACAAGAGATGGAGACATTGCCATTACTCACCCACAGCGCTCACGTTTGCTGCAGTTACGTTTTGACGTTTAAAAGACACCATACATTTGTTCTGCTGTTTCAAAAGGCTTACATACAGGCCATGTTTTGCAGTGACAATTCTTGCACAATAGTAGGTAAGTAGACACACCCCTCATCATCCCGCCACCCCCACCCCCTTCTCTCTCTCTCTCTCTCTCTCTCTGAGGGTCGGTGGGAGTCGCGGGGGGGGGGGGGGGGGGGGGGGGGGGAAAGGAGTAATAATCTGTTGACAGCATTTCTACTTCACAAGAGTTCTGCGTCTGTTTATGTTGTTATACCAGTTTATGTATCTGCTTTTGTTGTTGTTGTTGTTGTTGTGGTGGTGGTGGTGGTGGTGGTGGGGGTGTGTGTGCTTGTGTGTGTGCACTTGCACGCGCGCACGTGCACCCGCACATGCGCTCATGTGTTGTGTTGCGCGCATACAGAAAACAAAATGGAAGGGCAGGTAGAAAGGGCAAGAGACAGAGACAGGCAGACGTGCTGACAGACAGAGACAGAGACAGGTCTGTGACTTTAGTCAAAAACAACATTAACATCAGGGCCAATTGTATAAAGGACCAAGGTCACTGTGACTTTATTCAAAATCAACATCAACATCAGGGCCAATTTATTGTATAAAGGACCAAGGTCACAGATTACACACCATAAGACAAACACCGTGAGGGCTGCTGTACTCACACCAACAAGGAAGCGACGCTGATATAAATTATTATCTATCGCGGCATCATCTCATTAACACTGGCAACACTTACTGACTTAGGTAACAACACATCGTAGCGGGCCAGACTGTTCACACTTATCTGCCAATAAAACAGACAAGTTTGGACTCCCAACACGTTTTGTTTTGCTCAGGAAAAACTGGTGAATCGGCGTCTGTCTGTCTGTCTGTCTGTCTGTCTGTGGGTATTCAGCCCCAAGAACGCACAAGTCCCAGGGTGATTCCTCCCGTCATTCCCCGAAGTTGGAGTGTAGCCACCTCCAATACAGGGAAAGGAAAACAACGGGCCCATACATAAAAACTCTACCATTGGTGAACCTAGGAGCTGTGGCTGAGGAAGAAAATAGCAATCCTTTAACAGGCACGGACGGCACTGTCCAAGGAGGAAGAAAAAGAGGCAGACCAAGGAAGGATGGGAGGACACATCAGTCGAATGGACAGGCCTAGAACTCGAACGAAATTTGAGAAATGCAGAACAGAGAGAGGAATGGAGGAAACTGGTTGTCAAGTCTTCGGGGGTGCCCCGACAGTAGCTAGACTAAGGGATAGATAGATAGATAGATAGATAGATAGATAGATAGATAGATTAGATATAGGGTAGATTAGATAGATAGATAGATAGATTGATAGATAGATAGATAGATAGATAGTGATAGATAGATAGGATAGATGAGATAGATAGATAGTAGATAGATAGAAGATAGATAGATAGATAGATAGATAATAGATAGATAGATAGATAGATAGAGATAGATAGATAAAGAAAGGCGCACGGGGCAGTGTTGAAGACACCATCCCTGCTGCTGTGAATTCCTCATTACCATTCAATATTTTCACAAACGGCGTATATTTTGTTTTCCTTCCTCCGCTACAGCTTCCAGGTTTGCCAATGGTGAATTTTTTGCGCACGCCACCGTTTTATTTCCCAACCATTTAGGTAGCCGTCATTCCGACTTCGGGGATGGTGTCTAGATACGACACTGTTTTTTTTAATGTTGTCATCCATTCCTACCGGCACGAAATAGCCATCTCTTCTCAAACCCGGGATGGGTTTTTTTTAATGTGTGCGCGAGACATTCTGCGTGCATTCGCTTACGGGGCATCAGTGTATAGTCGCACCCGAAGGACTTTGACATTCGGTTCGATTTTTTTGGCCGAACTGGGAAGAAAGGGCAAGTCTTGGATTCGAACCCAGGAACTCAAGTTTTGCTTGCGAGGCAGGTGAACGTCCAACCAACCAGCCACCTTCCTCCTTATAAAGAGTGTACACAAAAAGCATCATTCAAAAGAAGCAATTATACTTCAGTAGTCTAGACGCTTTCAGTTTCGGGGGACCAGCCACTAACAAAGGGGACGTAAAGCTAACAGAAAACAAGGTGTAAATTATCTTTTCCTTGATATTGGTATTCTGAGAGGGATGGGGGGGGGGGGGGGGGGGTGCGGGGGGGGGGGGGGGGGTGTCTATTTTTCAATTGAGGAACGAATTGCAAAACAAAATCACGCATAATGACTTTTTTCATCATCACTGCTCAGCGGGAGTGCAAGGTATAATCACTACCATGCATCCATTCGCTGCTTGGTTTAAAAGCTGGATGACTTGTCTTTTTCCACTGTTGTGCAATTCCTTTTCCATCTTTTGCAGTGACAATTCTTGCACAATGATAAGTAAACAGACATACCCCACATCATCCCGCCTCCCCCACCCCCCCTCTCTCTCTCTGGGAGGGAGGGGGGATAGAAGGAATCCTCATAATCAGTTGACAGTGTTTCTAGTTCCGTGGTGCAATGCTCGGAACCTGTATACTGGCATATTCCATTTTAGATAAGTAACACTGCAGAATATAGTACACCCTCTGCCCATCCCGCTGTTTATAATTCACACACAACACACACACACACACAACACACACACCACCACACAACACAGCGCGCGCACACACACTTTTTGATGGTGGTGGAGGGGGGGTATTTGTGGCTGTGAAGATGTAGACTTCACTGTAATATATGTATGTGTATATATATATATATATTATATGTATATATATATATTGTTGGGTGTGGTTGTGGTGTGTGTGTGTGTGTGTGTGTGAGAGAGAGAGAGAGAGAGAGAGAGAGAGAGAGAGAGAGAGAGAGAAAAGAGAGAGTGTGTGTGTGTGTGTGGTGTGCGTGTGTATGAAAAAGGCTGTTTTTTTCATAATAATCCGAAAGTGTAAGCATTTATTTACCTTACATGTGTGAAAAAATACAAGGAAAAAATTCAGTAAGAGCTGGTTTGTTTTTGGTTGTTGGGTTTTGTTTTTTTAAGGGGGGGGGGGGGGGGGGGGGCGGTGCCTTAACTGGGAAGGTCAAAAGAAAAAATCAAGGGAGAGCAGACAGGCAGAAAATGTCTAAAAAGCGGAAAGTAAACAACATGCACAAACAAGAACTGAACGGAGAAAACTGTCCAGCTCAGCATTTTCTGACAGTGGCGATGTGATGAATTCTAAAAAACAAAACAACAAAAACAGAAAAAAACCAAAAACACATAAACAAACAAACAAAATACAGCTCACCACGGAAATGAAAGAGAGAGAGAGAGAGAGAGAGAGAGAGAGAGAGAGAGAGAGAGAGAGAGAGAGAGAGAGAGAGAGAGAGAGAGAGAGAGAGAGAGAGAGAGAGAGAGAGAGAGAAGGAAGGTGGGAGGGAGGGAGAGACAGACAGACACACACAGACAGACACATAGAGAGAGAGAGAGGAGAGAGAGAGGAGAGGAGAAGAGAGGAGAGAGAGAGAGAGAGAGAGAGAGAGAGAGAGACAGAGACAGACAGACAGAGACAGGAGAGAGAGAGAGAGAGACAGAGAAGAGAGAGAGGGAGAGAAGAGAGAGAGGAGAGAGAGAGAGAGGAGAGAGAGAGAGAGAGAGAGAGAGAGAGAGAGAGAGAGAGAGAGAGAGAGAGAGAGAGAGAGAGAGAGAGAACGGCAGGGGGGAGGGAGCGGAGTGAGATGAGGGCACATTGAAATGATGTAATACTCTTGGATTCTTTCGATAGAATGACAAAAATAAAGGTTACACAAGCTGGGTTTTTTTTTTTTTTAATTGATTTTGGTTTGGTTTGGTTTTCTTAGATAAGATGGCGAAATGTAGATCTACACAGTTTGAGTTGAAGGGGGTTTGTTTTCATTGGTTGTTTTGTCTTTAGTTTATTGTTTGTTTGGTTTTTGGTGTGTGTGTGTGTGTGTGTGTGTGTGTGTGTTGTGTGTGTGTGTCTGTTTGTGTGTGTTTGTTGTATGTGTGTTGTGGGGAGTGTGTGTGTGTGTGTTGTGTGTGTGCGCGCGTGCGCTCCATCTTTTTTCGTTTTTTTTTTGGACTGTTATTTTGTTGTTTTTTTGGTTTGTGTTTTTTGTTGTTGTTTTTTTGTTTCTTTTTTTTTTGGGGGGGGGGGGGGGGGGCTGTGAGGATGTAGACTTGACTGTAACCTGACATTCTCTTTTGTCGTCTGGTCCATGTTTATTTATCTCTGGAGACTTGAGGGCCTAACGTGTTTGTCTGTCTGCACGGAGCACGAGGTGGTGGTGTGCTGTATACATACATATCCTGCATCCTGTTCTGGGAAAGGGCAGCGCCTTGTCGCCATTTTCTGCATGTCTGTCTACACAGCCTTGTTATCTATCGCTTTTACACCAATACAACTGCAGGCTACGTGATAACACGCTTGAGTGTGGTGGACCTATGTTCACATTCATAGCGTGTGTGTGGGGGAGGGGGGGGGGGTGTATGTGTGTGTGTGTGCGGTTTGTGTGCGCGCGCGTGTGTGTGTGTGTGTTGTGGTGTGTGTTGTGTTGTGTGTGTGTAGTGTGTGTGTGAGTGTGTGGTGTGTGTGTGTGTGTGTATTGTGTGTGTGTGTGTGTGTGTGTGTGTGTGTGTGTGTGTGTGTGTGTGTGTGTGTGTGTGTGTGCGCGAGCACTTCCATGCAATGCGTATATACACACAAACGGCAACAAGTAGGCGCGCGCGCGCGCGCGCGCACACGCACGCACGCACGCACGCACACACACACACACACACACACACACACACACACACACCCCACACACACCAACACAACACGCCAGATAACAGAAACGAAAAAAAACACCAAAAAAACAATGAATAAAAATAAAAAAGCAAAACATTTGTGTGGCTGCATGCACTTCATGAACTTTTATCTCCTTTCATGATTCTTGTTTTTGTTTTTTGTTTTTTGTCGAGTCCAGAAATAACTCCCGCATGAATCCAGTTTCTTTACCAAATATCGACATTGGGCGATTTCAACATCGTCGCTGCGATACAAAGCCAAAGAAAAAGCGAATGTCACGAATGCTCTGTGACTTTTAACTTCATTAAACCATCAACACACACACACACACACACACACACACACACACACCACACACACACAACACACAACACAACGAGAGAGAGAGAGAGAGGAGAGAGAGAGAGAGAGAGAGAGAGAGAGAGAGGAGAGAGAGAGAGAGAGAGGAGAGAGAGAGAGAGAGAGAGAGAGAGAGTCGAACATCAACATCCGTGTTGTGTTTATTTTGTGTTGCCGAAAGTAAGTGTTATGTTCTGATAATCGTTCATTCATTTTGGTTGTCTGCAGTCCTTGTGTCATATACATGTATACATAAGTACGGTGTACTTCCTTGTCAAATGTTGGCTTTTCTGGGAAATTGTCTACAGAAGTACAACTTTGCAAGGATATCGTTGTTGTTGAACGCTCTGATAGCAAGTACTGCTGTCTATGAGCGAAAATCGTTGCGCTGCCGTTAAGCGCCTGACAATTCAGGCCCCAGCGCATCTGACTTCGTGATGGGAGAGAATTGTTATCTTTAAAGTCTTTAAGGGGAGAAAAAAAAGGGAAGGGGGGGGGGGGGGGGGGGGCAGAATAGTGAAACCAAGAAGGCAGAAAATAAACAAGAAAGAGGCGACAGGACAAAAATAAGAAGAACAAGGCAGAAAGAAAGAGAGGGATAGAAAAGAGGGAGTTTCTAGCACGGAATTTGCAGGTGGGGATGCTGTTTATACTGATGGGCCCCGGCATCCCCATGGACAAGGAAGCAAATACACACAACAACACAATACCATGTATTGGCTAAATTTATCATGATTAAAGGTGAAGAAATTTAGCATCGTAATTGGTTTGTGTTGCAGTAGGTGTGCGTATGAGATGAGAGGGGGGGGGGGGTGGGGGGATCAGTATGTCTGGGAATCAGTTAACCTGGCGGAGCCCAACCCTCTTAGAGATTGCATGCTGGGTATGTGTGACTTTGAACCTCCACATACTACCAACCATGTCTGGCTTTCTCCTATACGAAGGATTGATGTGTTTTTAATGTGTGCAACGGGTAAATATTATGCTTGCGTTTGCACATTGGGTAAAACGTTACGTGTGCGTTCAGGCACCGGTTAAAACATTATGTGTGCGTTCGCACACCGGTAAAATGTTATGCGTGAGTTACACACCAGAATGATATGTGTGAGTTACACACCTGGGTAATATGCGTGCGTTACACACCTGGGTAGAAAATGTTACATGTGTCTGGCCTCCATTAACAGTATCATCCATACATAGGCCAGTCGACAGGAATGAAGCAGAAATGGAAGTTCACTGCAGGCGAACAACAACAAACAGATCAACATCATGAAACAGTTTACAGGATACTGGAACTGCTGGGTCGGTGGTCTAGAGGTATCGCGCCTGTCTAGAAAGCGAAAAGTCCGGGTCAGAAGTGTACTGTGGTTCGAATCCCGTTTAGGCCCAAACTTTTCCTCCCCCATCCATTAGACCATAAGTGGTGGTCTGGGTGCTAGTTTTTCAGATGAGACGATAAACCGAGGTCCAGTGTGTTACACAACTGTTTAGCCACGTAAAAGAACCCACGGCAACAACAGAGTTGTCCGTTGCAAAATTCTGTGGGGAAAAAAACCGCTCTGATAGGGAAACAAAGTACAGTTGCAGACGGAAAAAATAAACAATGGGTGGCGCTGCTTTTGTGGTGACGCGCTCTCCCCATGGAGAACAGCCCGAATTTCACACAGAGAAATCAATGGACCCCGATCTTCCAATTCACAACAGACCAACCTGATATCTATCTAGTCTTTCGGATGAGACGATAAATCGAGGTCCCGTGTGTTCACATTTAGCGCACGTAAAAGAACCCAGCGGTATGGAAATAATAAAAATGAAAGTGTATCCCCACCTGGTTACCTGTGATGATCAATCCCACGCTCTGACCACTCAGCTGCTGTTCCACACCCTCCCCCTCTATTCGCCATCCCCCCCCCCCCCCCCCCCAAAGAGAGAGAAGAGAGAGAGAGAGAGAGGAGATGAGAGAGGAGAGAGACAGAGAGACAGCAGACAGACAGACAGACAGAAGAGAGAGGAGAGACAGAAAACAGAGAGAGACAAGAGAGAGAAACTGACTGAGACAGAACACAAAATCTAAAGGATGAGTGTGTGTGTGTGTGTGAGTGAGAGGGGAGGAGAGGGGAGAGGAGGGAGAGGAGAGAGAGAGAGGAGAGAGAGAGAGAGAGAGGAGAGGAGAGAGAGAGAGAGAGGAGAGGGGAGAGAGAGAGAGAGAGAGAGAGAAGAGATTTAAAAAAATTATATCGGAGGATAAGGAATAAGCACTCATGTGCTTTTTTATCCAGTCCCCGTGTGTATGCAGTTTTGTGAATATTAACTGTTCCCACCGGCACCCAATGGCCTACTCTTACGAAAAGCGGAACAGGATTTAACGTGTGCGCAAGATGTTCTGCGTGCGTTCGCACACGGGGCCTCTGGTTTACAGTTTCATCTGAAAGACTTTGGGGAGAGTGGAGTCAGCACTGATCTTAACTCCAGGGGAAAAATCCCATCGAACGGGAATCGAACCCGGGTCGTCAAATTGCCAGGCAATGTTCTGACCGCTATCCCGTCCCCGTGAGAGAGAGAGAGAGAGAGAGAGAGAGAGAGAGAGAGAGAGAGAGAGAGAGAGAGAGAGAGAGAGAGAGAGAGAGGAGAGAGAGAGAGAGAGAGAGAGGAGAAGAGAGAGGGAGAGGAAGGGAGAGAGAGAGGGGTGGGGAGAGAGAAGAGGGGGAGAGAGAAGGGAGAGATGAGTGCGAGGAGAGAAGAGGGAGGAAAGAGGAAATGTGCGATTGAGAGAGAGAGAGACAGAGACAGAGAGACAGAGAGAGACAGACAGACACACAACACACACACCACACACACACAACAGGCAGACAGACAGACATAGACACAGAGAGAGACAAACAGACAAAAGTTTGACCGAAAACAAAAAAAAGCATATAATTGATGCTGCAGACAGGAAGAACGAGAGAAAAAAAAAGAGGAAAAACACAAGAGAGTGCCACACACTCACCCCATATCCAATAGAGAGTCACTCCACAAACTGACTGTAATGTAGCGCGACTAAGTGCAGGCGAACTCACACGCACTTCTTTCCAGTGCGCCAACACTGCACCACCATCCTACATTCACACACTTCACAAACACTGCTGCAGTTTGAAACCAAACTGTCACGCTCCAAGTTTTTTTTTTCTTCTTCCCTCTTCCTTTATGTAATTTTCTTCCTCTGTTTATTTTTTTGTCTTTTTTTTCCCCCCTTCTCCCTCTCCCCTGTTCTGCCTGTCTTACACAACAAAACAAGGCAACAGCAAATGAAGGTCGGTCGTCTTACGCAAAGCTGGTGGTCTAAACACACGTTTCCTTTTTCCTTCTGTGAATTTTCAGATCAATAGGGCTCAACTGACGTAACCCGCTCGTTAGAATTGAAATGATTTCATTGGCGCTGTTACCGCGTGTTTTTATAACGGTGTGTAGTGTGTGAAGGGAGAGTGAAGGGGTGGTGGTGGTGCCGGGTAGGGTGGGGAAGGGGGGAGGTGGAGAAGGGCGGGCGGGGGGGAGGGGGGGGAGTAGTGGTGATTGGCGTCCTAAAATAACCCAACGTCAGCGTGCAACGCGCAAGCGAAGTGTGCCGTTTGCGAGAGGGACAAAAATAGTGAGGGCAGGTTGGAGACCTGTCAAGGTCTACGGTTTTTCTTCTGTTACGGTTCTTGGCGTTTACAGAACACAACTGCTGCGACCCCCGATCTTCCAATTCACAACAGACCAACCTGATATCTATCTAGTCTTTCGGATGAGACGATAAACTGAGGTCCCGTGTGTAATACTCATTATGTAGCGCACGTAAAAGAACCCACGGCAACAAGGGGGTTGTCCCTGGCAAAATTATGTAGAAAAAAGCCACTCTAATAGGGAAACTTTTACAGTTGCAGACGGGAAAAAGGAAAAAAAAAAAATAATGGGCAGGCGCTGCACTTGTGGCGACACATTCTCCCCGGGGAGAGCAGCCCGAATTTTACGCAGAGGAATCTGCTGTGACACAAAGTGGTATAACATATATAAAAATTTAGAAAGATCTTTATTCAGATCTTTATTCCCCAAAATATAATATTGTACATACACATAATGAGAGTAATGACAGACTGCTAAAAACAATATTGTAGGGAAGGAGGGGATAGCCTGCTGGTGGTTAAAGCCTTGTTTTCGCCACCTTATGGCCCGAATTTGAACCCAGGTTTGAATGACCCCAGATGCCCCTTTAAAAGGGAATATTTTCCCCTAGAGTTCACATCAGCACCAACTCCACTCTCGCGAAAGTTGTTCGGATGAGACTATAAATCCACGTCCCCTGTGTGAACGCACGCAAAAGATCTTGCCTTAAAACATGTTCCTTCTTTCGGAAGAATAGGCCG
>CM060322.1:38609644-38612144 GCA_030674155.1 Stramonita haemastoma
CAAACAGACAAAAGTTTGACCGAAAACAAAAAAAAACATATAATTGATGCTGCAGACAGGAAGAACGAGAGAAAAAAAGAGGAAAAACACAAGAGAGTGCCACACACTCACCCCATATCCAATAGAGAGTCACTCCACAAACTGACTGTAATGTAGCGCGACTAAGTGCAGGCGAACTCACACGCACTTCTTTCCAGTGCGCCAACACTGCACCACCATCCTACATTCACACACTTCACAAACACTGCTGCAGTTGTGAAACCAAACTGTCACGCTCCAAGTTTTTTTTTTTTCTTCCCTCTTCCTTTATGTAATTTTCTTCCTCTGTTTATTTTTTTGTCTTTTTTTCCCCCCTTCTCCCTCTCCCCTGTTCTGCCTGTCTTACACAACCAAAACAGGCAACAGCAAATGAAGGTCGGTCGTCTTACGCAAAGCTGGTGGTCTAAACACACGTTTCCTTTTTCCTTCTGTGAATTTTCAGATCAATAGGGCTCAACTGACGTAACCCGCTCGTTAGAATTGAAATGATTTCATTGGCGCTGTTACCGCGTGTTTTATAACGGTGTAGTGTGTGAAGGGAGAGTGAAGGGGTGGTGGTGGTGCCGGGTAGGGTGGGGAAGGGGGGAGGTGGAGAAGGGCGGGCGGGGGGAGGGGGGGAGTAGTGGTGATTGGCGTCCTAAAATAACCCAACGTCAGCGTGCAACGCGCAAGCGAAGTGTGCCGTTTGCGAGAGGGACAAAAATAGTGAGGGCAGGTTGGAGACCTGTCAAGGTCTACGGTTTTTCTTCTGTTACGGTTCTTGGCGTTTACAGAACACAACTGCTGCGACCCCCGATCTTCCAATTCACAACAGACCAACCTGATATCTATCTAGTCTTTCGGATGAGACGATAAACTGAGGTCCCGTGTGTAATACATCATTATGTAGCGCACGTAAAAGAACCCACGGCAACAAGGGGGTTGTCCCTGGCAAAATTATGTAGAAAAAAAGCCACTCTAATAGGGAAACTTTTACAGTTGCAGACGGGAAAAAGGAAAAAAAAATAATGGGCAGGCGCTGCACTTGTGGCGACACATTCTCCCCGGGGAGAGCAGCCCGAATTTTACGCAGAGGAATCTGCTGTGACACAAAGTGGTATAACATATATAAAAAATTTAGAAAGATCTTTATTCAGATCTTTATTCCCCCAAAATATAATATTGTACATACACATAATGAGAGTAATGACAGACTGCTAAAAACAATATTGTAGGGAAGGAGGGGATAGCCTGCTGGTGGTTAAAGCCTTGTTTTCGCCACCTTATGGCCCGAATTTGAACCCAGGTTTGAATGACCCCCAGATGCCCCTTTAAAAGGGAATATTTTCCCCTAGAGTTCACATCAGCACCAACTCCACTCTCGCGAAAGTTGTTCGGATGAGACTATAAATCCACGTCCCCTGTGTGAACGCACGCAAAAGATCTTGCCCTTTAAAACATGTTCCTTCTTTCGGAAGAATAGGCCGTTGTGTGGTGATGGGAATGGATGACAACATTTACAAAACGGCGTGTCACAGGGACGGGATTTTTAAAAAAACAACTACATGAGTGGTTATTCCGTTATCTCGAAATAAAAGAATTAATGAAATAAATATCTAACTCATTATCTCGCTGCAGACAAACATCAGCAAAATCAATCTAACACCAAAGTCGTGCTTTTCAAACGTAATTTGGAATTCTTCTTGCTCCTCGTTGGACGCTCAAACAGCAACTAGTGTTATCTGTCATATGAGCTAAAATGCATTGCGATGCCGTAAAGCGCCTGACAGGTCAGGCCCAGCACATCTGACTTCAGCGTGGGAAAGAATTGTCATTTTTTGAGTCTTTTTTAATTACAATAAAGCAGGAATTGGACCAATAAGGCAGAATATAAGTAAGAAGTAGAAAACAGGAAGAAAAGGAACAAGGCAGAAACATAAAGAGGGATCGAAAAGAGGGAATTCGCAGCACACAATTTCTAGAAGGTAGATATCAACTGACAACCCCATCCCCATTCCCACAAGGGGGATTTGTTTTTTAATCAAACTTTTCATACTGAAGATTTCTTGTTATTCATTTATGGCCTTAATCGGCCATAACCGCAGCCATGTTCAGGGAACTTCACAGATTTTTTTTCTTTTGACAGAACACGTTTGTGGTTGCATCCATGTGGTTTGAAAATAAGCATGATGATGAAGACGACAATAGCTTGATAGCAATGATGATAAAGAAAAGTATGACGATAAGGAGGCTGTCGTTGTGGATGTTGTTTTCAACTTAGTCATCTTTTGAGGGCTTCATCTTTATGTGTTCAATGTCAGAGCGTCCATGATCGCCATCTTTCTTTTCACCGTCACCATTATCCATTCATACTCCTTGTCATTAGTGCCGACTTTTAAAAAAAATTTTCGTTGTCTTTGCTTCTGTCATTATCAAGTTTGTCATCTTCATCATCACTATCATCATTCCCACCATCATTTAT
>CM060322.1:38627144-38637144 GCA_030674155.1 Stramonita haemastoma
CCGTACCTAAAACGAGTTATGCCTGAGTTACTTCCCTTTTACAAATGTCTGCGCCCTTGCTGTGGCTTTTTCTGTGAATGTTTATTTTTAATATGTAATGTTTAATTTAATAAATGCATTTCTGAAGTCTGTGCCCCCCTCCCCTCCCATCGATACACACAACCATGCCTTCAGGTAAGAAGGGAAGAGGTAAAGAGTTTGTAAGAGAAAGTTCCAAGGCAATAGGGACAAAAAAGGACCATGATTCGACAAAATTCTGTGCTAAGTTCAGAATGTTCAGATGAAGTTAAACCCTGTGAATGCTCAAGTGCGCGCGCACACGAAGTGAAAGAAAACAGTTGACTCTATATAGTATATACTGTACCTGATGATCCATGTAAAAGCAGTAAAGAAGATAGTTTATGCAGTGATGGTTACTCTACTCTGAACCAAATGAGGATGATGTTTTTAGTCAAGAGTGTGAAGGCTTCAGGTTGACTGATGTTGATATTCTCAACCACAGCATTGTGTGGCAGTTGTCTTGTAAGTTCTGCCATAGTGAAGTGAAACTTTATGAAATTGAAAGGAAAGAGCTGGGTAGCAAGTTTGCTTTCATGTGCACAAATAAAAAATGTACAAGCAAGAGTCTTTCCCCTCATGTCCAGTTATCTCGGACATCTTTTTAGTGAACGGATGCTCCGCTTTTAATGAGGTGTATTGGAGGAGACCATGCAGAACTGGCTCAGTGTGGACGGTGTGGCTACAAAAAGCAGAGGCAGCAGGAACTGTCAGGGGCTAATACATACCAGTAGTTGACCAGGAGCAGTTATGGGGGAGATCAAATCAATTTTCAAAGACTTGGCAGGAACTGAACTCCTGCTTAAATGCCTGAAAGGATGCACCCAGAATACCGATGAGAACATCAACAACCTTATCTGGAAATTTTGCCTTAAAATAAAACACCATGGCAAGAGTGTTGTTAAACTGCAATGGCTGTAGCAGTTGTCATCTTCAGTGATGGCTGTTCCAGGACTGGGTGATATTATGAGCAATAGTGTTGGGCATTCCTCGGCTTCATTCTTCGCTGACAAAGATGCTTTGCGCATAATGACAGCACAAAGACAGGCCTGCTAAATTCCTAGGAGTACAGGAAGAAGAGAAGACTCGGATGCTTGGCGAGAGATGAGGAGCAGGCTGAACAAGAAGGATTTCCCTACCAAGCTGGTGGCCAGGACACTGTAAGGTAGGATGACTTGATATTGTCTTCTTGCGGATTTTCTCCAAAACTCGAAGTTTTTGCACCATACTTTCCTCGATTTTTAAGCAAAAGCCTTCAAGTTTTGCATGGAGATATCTTTTACATATCCCTGGGTCCTGTACTAAAATGATAAGCTTTACACAAATAAGAGCAAATTGCCAACATATTTTTTAAATTAAAAAAACACATAAAATGTATAGGCGTTGCATAGACACAGCATACATTTTACTGTGGTACAAGTTCTGTATATTTCTATATCTCTAAACCAAAGGAAATCATCCCAAAATTAATCAGGTAGAAGATGATAGTGATTACATGTAGCCAGAATATCAATTTTACTTAAATATTTTGCTGTTGTGTACTTGATTATTCATTTTCTCAAAATCTAGGATGGGGTGTGACATAAGTGTATTTTTGTATCAGATAGTATTAGCTAATCGATGTTATCACCAAATTTTATCATAGTCCTTAGAAAAGTTATGAGAAACAGAAGTAAACAACAACAAAAAATAGCAGGCCTCTGTCAGATAAGTCTGGCCCTTGTTGATTAATCACAATCCTCACTGACAGCGTAATCAGTACAGCCCTACTCAGCACTGTAACAATTTTTACTCTCTGTCTCTGTGTCTTTATCTGTGTCTTTCACTCTTGTCCTTATCTCTCTCTGTCTCTCTTCTGTCTCTCTCTCTGTCTCTGTCTGTTGTCTCTCTCTCTCTCTTTCTGTCTGTCTGTTTTTTTGTCTGTCTGTCTGTCTGTGTCTGTCTGTCTGTCTTCTCTCTTCTCCTCTCTCTCTCTCTCTCTCTCTCTCTCCTCTCTCTCTCTCTCTCTCTCTCTCTCTTCTATTCTATATACCCTTCAAAGATAAAGATCATTCATTCAGCCATTCATTCAGTCATTCATTCACTTTTATTCTCTCTGTCTCTGTGTTTGTCTGTCTCTGTATGTACTAATACACACACATCACACATCACAACTAACAACACACACAACACACACATACACACACAATGCCTTCAAAGTGCAG
Organism: Stramonita haemastoma; assembly: GCA_030674155.1. Taxonomy (NCBI): domain Eukaryota; kingdom Metazoa; phylum Mollusca; class Gastropoda; order Neogastropoda; family Muricidae; genus Stramonita; species Stramonita haemastoma. The sequence continues at coordinate 38,629,406 of CM060322.1, forward strand.
GATCAAGTGGGTTATTGTAATCCACGATCCACCTTGTACTCGAAGGGCCATCCTGAACTGACTCACCCCTCCGTGATCACAAAAAGGTGCAGATGTTTGCAGAACTAACTCTTCGGCCTCAAACTGCTCTTAAAACCTGTCCCCTGAACAATGACAAAAAAGCAGTCAGTTAGCACAGTCAGGGCTTTATCACAGGCCTCTCTCTCTCTGACAATGCTATCACTGCAGTGCAAGTCAGCATTGTAATGTGACCCACATTCGGGGTCAGGGGGGAAAAGTGCATGAGATAATAATTATTCTATGAACAAACAGGGACTGTTCAACCTTGTTCGATGTGTTAAAACGTGTCAAGTTCATTAATTGTCATGTTTATGTAGAGCTGAGGAGAGGGGGCTGAAATGTACGGATAATAGATGTGGGATACAACGTTGAGATCCAGCTTCCGGACACACTTAATTTCCTAACTAGGGTCTTCTCCCCAACATTTGCACCTGACGTCTGTACCCTCCACTTCTTCCAACCAGCCTCCTTCTCCACCTCTGTTACCTTGCTTTGGTACATAACTCTCTCTCTCTCTCTCTCTCTCTCTCTCTCTCTCTCTCTCTCTCTCTCTCTCTCTCTCTCTCTCTCTTCTTTGGTGGGTTGCGTGGTGTGTGTGTGTGTGTGTGTGTGTGTGGTGTGTGTGTGTGTGTGTGTGTGTGTGTGTGTGTGGGTGGCGCGCGCGCACGCGCGTGCTATTGCATTCTACAAACAGGACTTTAGAGGCGAGTTCCTCTGGACATCATGACGTTGATAAGATACTTGTAACAGGGAAAGTTTTAATATTTATTGGTGTCTTATGGAGGGGGGGGGAGAGGAGAGAGAGAGAGAGGGGGGGGGGGGAGAGAGTGGAGGGGGAGGGGGAAGGGGGGGAGGAAACAGTGGAAGCAGTGGAAATTCCAGACCCTCGGTGTCCCAGAAGGGGGTGCGCCATTTGCATAATCCTCATTACGTATGCTGTGGATCAGGGCTTGAACCTGACCTTTAACCTGTGACCTAATTCAGTCAATGCACTGATCCTTAGCACCACACAGAAAATAGTGTCAGAGAGGTTCATCCAAAAGCAAAACAACGAAAAAAGCCAGGAATTCTTTGAGGGCTGGAAAAAAAAATGTTAGAGTATGATTCTTTTTATATTGATGGGAATTTAGGGCGCTTTTGTTCTCTCCAAAGCCTCAAAGGAACGCTTGAGATCACAAACATGTAAAACCTTTCTAACGTCCCTCAGTTAGAACTCCAGGTTTACCAATGGTGAGATTTATGCGTAATGGATCGGTGGTCTAGGTGGTAACGCGCCTTGCCTAGAAAGCAAAAAGTCCGGGTCGGAGTGTGCGGTGGTTCGTACCCCGTTTGGGCCCAAAACTTTTTCCCCATCCATTTGACCCTGAGTGGTGGTCTGGGCGCTAGTCTTTCGGATGAGACGATAAACCGAGTTACACACATCCCTATTATTACACATCATTATTTAGCGCACGTAAAAGAACCCACGGCAACAAGGGGGTTGACCCTGGCAAAATTCTGTAGGAAAAAGCCACTCTGATAAGAAAACGAATACAGTTGCATGCAGGAAAAAGAAAAAAAAATGGGTAGGCACTGTCACTTGTGGCAACACACTCTCCCCCCGGGAAGAGCAGCCCGAATTTCACGCAGAGAAATCTGCTGTGACATAAAGTGTACAAAATACATAAAAAAAATATGGACCGTTATTTCCCCCCTCCATTGAGGCAGTCACGCTCTGACTTGGGGTACGTGGGTCTGAACACAACGCATGTCATGCTTGCTGTTTTGTCTGTCATCCGTTCTTCTCCGCAGACAACGGCCTAGTACATCCAAAGGCCGAACAGGTTTTCAACGTGTGCGCGAGACGTTCTGCGTGTGTTCTCACACGGGGCCTCTGTTGATAGTCTCATCCCAAGGGCTTTGACATTCAGTTCGAGTTTTTCGTCAAACTGGGAAGAAAGGGCGGGGCTGGGAATCCAATCCAGAACCTCACGGTTTGGTTGTTGGCAGGTGAAGTGTCTTAACCGTCCTGCCTCCCTCCATCTTGTCATAATTGTAGTGTTTTCATGTTGATGGGAATTTAGGGTGCCTTTTCTTGCCTTGAAAGCCTCAAGTGCTTACAAAGGAACATCTCAGATCATAAACAAGTCAGTAATCTGGTAGGAAAATGTTGCAAACAAAGTCAAGTAGCATAGGTATTTACACACACACACACACACAACACACACACACACACACACACACACACACACACACACACACACACACACACACACACACACACACACACACAACACACTCAAAAACACACACACATTCGTGTGCATACATACATGCACGCACGCATGCGCGCGTATGCACACACAAACATTATATATATATATATTATAATATATATATATATTATATATATATATATATATATTATATATATATATGCACAAACACACACCCACACACACACACACACAACCACACACACACACACACACACACACACACACACACACACACACACACACACACACACATCTGGTGGTCAGAGTGATGCGTTCGTGATCTGCTGAAAAGGGTTCAATCTTGTTCAAGAGGATTTTTCTCTGGAGTTAACATCAGTGCCGACAGCAAGTTCCCCAAAAGTCCTCTGGATGAGACTATAAACTGAGGTCCCATATGCGAACGCACGCAGAACATCTTGTGCACATGCTAAAACCCTTTCTGCTTTTCAGAAGAGTACGCCATTTTGTGCCGGTGGAACGGATGACAAAACTGAATGAACGGCATAGACACGGGGACTGAATGCAAAAAAGCACATGAGTGCTTATTCCATTATCCTTGAAAAAAAAAGAATAATAATATAAAAAGAATAAACACACATACACACACAACACACACATACACACACACACACCACGTCCTCCTCTCTCTCTCTTCACTCTCTCTCTTCTCTCTCTTTCTCCTCCTGTCTTGGTCCATCACAGTGTCCTCTTCTTCGCCACCTGTCACTTCTCTTCCCTCACATTTAATCCCTTCATCCCCCCTCCCTCCCTTTAGGGGACGGGATAGCCTGGTGGTTAGAGCGTTTATGCATTGCGCCTGTGATCTGCTAACCTAGGTTCGAATCCTGTTCCAGGTGATATTTTCCCTGAAATTAACGTCAGTACAGACTCCACTCCCCCAAAGTCCTTAGAATGAGACTATAAACCGAGGTCCCGTGTGCTAACGCTCGCAGAGCATCTTGCACACACGATAAAACCTTTTCTGCTTTTCGGAGGAGTAGGCCATCGTGTGCCGGTGGAAACAGATGACAAAATATACGAAACTGCATACACAGGGACTGGATGTAAAAAAGGACATAAGTTGCTATTCCATTATCCTTGAAATAAAAGAATGAATAAATAAGAGACAGACAGACAGACAGACAGACAGAAGAGACAGGAGAGACAGAGACAGAGACAGAGAGAGCGTGAGAGAGTCCTTGAATCTGTGAATATTTCTATTGAGGGAAAGGAGTAAACACTCACGATGGTTTTTTTGTTTTTTACATCCAGCTTTAAGTCAAAGAAAATCGATGAATAAAAATATTCCAAAACAAATAAAGAAAGTTCGGAAGATAATGAATTACACTGTAATACCAATACAAAACGTGTCAATAGAGAAATCAGGAAAAAGAAAAAAATTGTTTAAAAGACGATAGAAAATAGAAGGAAAAGAAAAATATAATCTCTTCAAAATTACATCATTCAAAACATAAGAGGAAGAAAACGAGTGTATAGAAAACAAAAAGGATTAGAGGAGAAGCGGGGAAGGGGAGAGGAAAATGGAAAGCTGTCGAGAGAGAGAGAGAGAGAGAGAGAGAGAGAGAGAGAGAGAGAGAGAGAGAGGAGAGAGAGAGAGGAGAGAGAGAGAGAGAGAGAAGGGGGCGGGAATTCTACGCCTAACATGACCCAGAAGGGGTGCGCCGTTTGCCTTGCCCTCATTATCTATGCATGTAGGTCAGAGCTTGAGTCTTCAGCACCTGGACTTTAACCCATGACCTGGTTTAATCAATACTCTGACCCACTGTATGACATACAAAAAATAATGTCACGAAAGGATAGCGAAAGATACAACAACAACAATAACAACACCAACAACCGAAGGAAAAAATATTTGAAATTTAGAAATTATGACCTGTCGGATCTACGGGATTGGAATCAAACGGTTTTAACCATTTGGCTATGGTATCCGTATTTGATTTGATCATTATCCGCAATCTCCATCATAGTTCAACATTACAGGGGGTGGGAGTAGGGGATGTTGCCTCTCTCTATTCTATACCATCCCCCCCCCCCCCCCCCCCACACACACACACACACACACCTTCCGTACGGATGCTGGGGGTCCTGTCATTATAAATAGCAAATTTAATTTTCGTCGCCACAAGAGCAGCGCCACCCATTTTTTTTCTTTTCCTATTTGCTAGTGTATTTGTTTTCCTATCAGGGTGGCTTTTTTCTTCAAATTCTGTAATAGACAAATCTTTTGTTTCCGAGCGCTCGGGACTTCAGTTTATTATCTCATCCAAAAGACTAGCACCCAGACCAACACTCATGAAAGACTAGCACCTAGACCAACACTCACGGTCGTGAGCACAGACTGGGGTCAAACCGCCACACACTTCGAACCCGGACTTTTGGCTTTCTAGGCAGGTAGGTGCGTTACCTCTAGAGCACCGATTCACTTTTCAGCATTATATCTGATACTGCACGGTAAGCCTGTGTGATAGCTTCTTAGGCCAATGTCAGTTATATACCAACAGCAGCAGGAGATAAACAGGCAGAACAAAGACAGCAGGAGACAAAGGAGGACTACGTCCAAAATTCGAAGTTGCAGTCCTTGACCCAAAAATACAAAAAAGGAAAAAAAAATGACTGGGCTGGCCACATCACGCCGGTTTTGTTTTCGACCAGATTGAATTTCTGTTATGATTTAAGTAAACACGATAATAACAGGAAGCCTCGACTGCGTTACTCATTGTCGATAAGATAGTGTTATGAAAATAAACACGATAAGAACGAACATCTTGAAAAAAGCATTACTCATTATGTATGCAAGTAGGGCGATACTTGACCCCTTTATCACCCGGACTTGGGCCGGTGATGTGAGTGAAATAGAAAGATCCCTATCGCGCAGGAAACATTGTTATCACCTAAAGGGCTTTTCAAAACATAGTACAGACGCATTTTGACCTGGTGTGGCGCCTAAAAGATCCAGTGTGTGGAGAGGGTAGGGCCTTACTTTTTTTGTTGTTCAATCGTCTACGTCAGTTTATGTGCAGACCTGCACGTGCCGTTATTGTGCTAGAGCAATACGTATATATATGCATCCCAATTGCAGATGTGGTAAAGCTGTGGACACAAGACACATGCTATCTGACGGTGGTTTAGAGCTAATGCACCCACCTAGAAAGCTAAAAGTTCATGTTCCAGGTGTGTTGTTTGATTCCTGTTTGTGCCCCCCGAAACTTTTCTTTTCCCCCATCCACTAGACCGTGAATGGTGGTCTGGGTGCTAGTCTTTCGTATGAGACAATCAACCGAGGTCCGGGTGCAACACGCATTTAGCGCACGTAAAAGAACTCAAGGCACCAGGAGAGTTGACAAAATCCTGTAGATAAAAGCCACTGTGATGAGGAAACAAAACTGTAGGCAGGGAAAGAAAAAATAATGGGTGGTGCTGCGCTTGTGGCGACGCACTCTCCCCGGGGAGAGCAGCCCAAATTTCACGCAAAGAACTCTGCCGTGACTTACAGGGGTCTACAATAAATACAATACAATACAATTCAATACAATACAATACAGTACAATCCACAACACAACTCATGTAAATAAAAAACCGTATATAACTGGTTTGGCTCAAGTGTCATTTCTAATAATTGTTAAAGTCTGGAAATGGTTATATTCAAATGTCTTACATTATAGTGGACCTGATCAGCAAATGTTGAAATCACAGAGAGTAACCAGTCATCAATGTTTCATCTTGTCTCTTCTCTGTGTTGCTTTATAGGGCGGGATGTGTAGTGCCTGGACTTCTCTTGTGCTTGTTTGTCACTCTGCAGGAGGTCTGCCTGCTGGCCTCAGCCTCCCACTTCAGAGCAGCTCATTTTTTGTACAGGCTGCATGCTGTGTATGTTTGTGTTTCCATAACTCACCGACCACTGACTTGAATGAAGGGATCCTTAACGTGCATCTTTGATCGTCTGTATGTGTATACTATACAATTATAAGAAGTGAATTAAGGCACTAGCATGTCTGCACCAGATCTAGGCTATCGTAAAAATCCCCCATCCTAAATTCACCATGGCTATGACATCATCTTTCACGGTTATCATCAGTGGCAGAAACACCACTGTAGTTCCAATGGCATCGCCACCGCTACCATCAGTAAAAAGAAACAATTTAGAAACAAAATCTTTGCCCCCAAAAAGGAGTCTATAATAGGATGTAATTCTGTCTGTCTGTCTGTCTGTCTGTCTGTCTGTCTGTCTGTCTGTCTGTCTGTCTGTCTGTCTGTCTGTCTGTCTGTCTGTCTGTCTGTCTTCTCTCTCTCTCTCTCTCTCTCTCTCTCTCTCTCTCTCTCTCTCTCTCTCTCTCTCTCTCCCAAAAAAGACCCAGCTGTGTTTTATACAATATTGAGGTTTGTGATGTGAGGGGGGATGGGGGGGGGGGGGGGGGGGGGGGCAATCAGTGATGACAAGATATGAGGTAATAAACAGGAGGAGGAACGGGGGGTGGGGGTGGAGGTGGGGAGATTTGAAAGAAACTGTCAGTGATTTCAAGGGCTGAGAAAAAAGGACTTTTAGGGGGGAGGGGAAAAGGGGAGGGAGAAGGTAGGGAGGAGGGGAGAGCAAAGAGAGAAAATTGGATTATAAGCTCTATCGATGGGGTTGAGAGAGAGTGCGCGCGCGCGGGGTGTGTGTGTGTGTATGTGTGTGTGTGTGTGTGTGTGTGTGTGTGTGTGTGTGTGTGTGTGTGTGTGTGTGTGTGTGTGTGTGTGTGTGTGTGTGTGTGTGTGTGTGTGTGTGTGTATTTTCATTTATTTATTGTTTTATTTCGAGGATAATGGAATAAGCACTCGTGTGCTTTTTTTTTTTTACACCCCGTCCCTGTGTGTGTGCAGTTTTGTAAATTTTGTCATCTGTTCCCACTGGCACACAATGGCATACTCTTCCAAACAACGGAACAGGTTTTAATGTGTGTGAAAGATGTTCTGCGTGGGTTCGCACATGGAACCTCGATTTAAAAGCCTTATCCGAAGGACTTGTGTGTGTGTGTGTGTGTGTGTGTGTGTGTGTGTGTGAATCAGAATCAGAATCAGAATCAGAATCAGAAATTATTTATTGCCATTAAAGTCACATGGACTTATTGACACAACAAAATAAACTCAACATATTCATCAATACAACATACTATTCACTGGTCAGCATGACTGAAATGATGTGCAGGCAAAAAAACACCCAAAACTACCACAAAGCAAAACCATGTTGCATTTTATCTTATTTCAATTGTTCTCTTTTTTCAAAACAGGAACAAACATATTGAATTATTTCAACTTGATGATTATCAGTTACTAAAACATTGCTTAATTTGTCTATACCATTATTATATTCTTTGACATCAGATTTCAGATTTACCAATATTTGTTTTCTTTGTTCAGTAT
>CM060322.1:38642144-38657144 GCA_030674155.1 Stramonita haemastoma
TATCTTTGGTGGCTTTCTAAGGACAAAAAATTATCGAAAAAATATAGATAAAAATGTTCGTGGAAATTAACAGAAAAAGTACAATACTGAAAATGCTTACTACATGTTACAAGAATCAAGAACGCTGACAGCTTTTCAGACTGGAAGTCAAACAGCTACATCCAGAAACATTCGAACAGAGACCAAAATAGACAAGGGATATCTGCCCCTTTCTCCATAGTCTAACGGAGTTGACGTGAACGCTGTAAACGATAAATTTATTTTGAAAATCTTAACTGAAATTTATCAATCATTACTAGGTTTTTATATCCCTAAAGTCCACATCCATACATCAAAACAGGTACAACGATTTTATCCAAGGTATCAAGTGTCACATGTATAGGTAGTTCTTTTTGCCGTGCAGTCCTTATCAAACTAAACATGACTTTAGTGGCTTCATCATAAGCGTTTTTCTTGCAGTTTGCAAAACTGCCACTCTTGCTGAAGTTATATATATATATATATATATATATATATATATATATATATATATATATATATATATATATATATATATATATATATTTTTATATATATATATATATATATATATATATATATATATATATATATAAGATGTGGCGGGGCGGTAATTAGATTACTTCCCATGCGATGAGAACAGCCAATCGCAGCGTCGTGGATCTAAATTTAGATCAACACCTGTGAATTGTGCGATGTTCTGTATCGTTGGGGGTTGGTCGAAAACCGTCCTCTGCATGCACTTTGCCCGTAGCGGTAAAATGTAGTATTTATGCAGCCTCTTTTTAGAGGCCACATTCCAACTGTCTGACCGTGCTGTCGTCGCCGAGAAGTTGTGCAGAGTCGCGGCAGATCAAATATCTGCACTCTGTTACATATATATATATATATATATATTTAAAACTATTAGCAACTTCCAACGCTTTTCCGCCATATGTAAACATGATACGAGATCTATTGCGGCCGAATATCACATATTTTGTTTTCACTGGATTTACAAGATTCCGTTGAGAACAGTAAGCATACAAATTGTGTAAAGCATGTAGTAACCCTTTCTTTCTATTGGAGAATAAAATAGTATCATCAGCATATAGCAAACTTAGAAGTTTAACATAGCTGGTTAGCATTTCTCCATCAGATGAAAGCTGAGTATTGAATGGCAAGCAATTTCTATCTGTCAAATATAGCTCCAAATCATTCAGAAACATAGAAAACAAAACAGGAGACAGACTATCCCCTTGACAAACGCCAGTAAAGCTTTTGAAATGGTGTGAACACACACACGGAGACACACACACACACACGCACGCACGCACGCACGCACGCACGCACGCACGCACGCACGAAAAGAGGCTGAACGTCTTTAAAAAATGAACGATCAAAAATAGACATACAGAGACAGAGACAGAGCCGGATATTGTCACAGCATTACATAAAGTGTCACACGACAAACGAGTCCAAACTTGAGGCAACTGTGCACTTTGAGCTGTGCACTTAACCGATGTAATACCTTACCTAACTGGCGAACAGTGCACTGTCAGAAACTGGGGCCTAAAGGTGCAAACCCACTAACCGACACATTTGCAGGGGACGGGACAGCCTGGTTGGTTAGAGCGCTGTGCATTGTGCTCGTGATCTGTTGACCCGGGTTCGAATCCCATTCAAGGGAATAGTGCGGACTACACTCCCCCCAAAAGACCTTCGGATGAGACTAAACCGAGGCCCCGCGTGCGAACGCACGCAGAACATCTTCGCATACGTTCAAACCTGTTCCACTTTTCGTAAGAGTAAGCCGGTAGAGAGTATGCCATTGTGTGTCGGTAGAAGCGGATGACAAAAAACCAACATTCACACAGGTGTTGTGTTTAGAAACCATCCCTGTGGAAAACTCGGGGAATTAGAGTCCCCAGGGCGGTTAGGCCTGTAGGTGTATATGGCAACGGTCTGGCGGCTCACGAGACGGCGCTGGAACCATTCCTATCGGTGATTGCCTTTCCAATGCCCCATTCCAGTTACGTGGAGATGGGAGGAGGGGGGGGGGGGGGTCTGCTGCATGGGTAACAGCTTGCCTTCCATACTTACTTGCCCAGGCCGGTGAAGACTGATGACAAAATTTACAAAACTGCAAACACACGCGGACTTGATGTATAAAAGCACACGAGCTCTTATTTCATTATCCTCGAAATGAAAGAATGAATAAAAAATAAAGTAAAAAGAAATTAAAAAATTGAATAACATTTATTTATTCATTCATTTACATATATATATATATATATATATATATATATATATATATATATATATATATACATATATATTTATTTATCATATTACATCTTTGTTTATTCTTTTATTTTGAGGATAAACTCCAGGGGGGAAAATCCTCTTGAACGGGACTCGATCCTGGGTCGGCCGATCCCAATCACGGTGCGCAACGCTCTAACCACGAACTATCCTATTCCCCCATTGGACTATGAGTGGCTCACAGGCAGCGTTCATGTGAACACGACTGAAACTTTTTTTTTTTTTTTTGGGGGGGGGGGGTGATCGTTCTTGGGTTAGAGCTGTGAGGTTCACCAGTGGTCAGATTTTTGCCCATACAACCGTTTTATTTTGTTTTTTACCCACGCCATAAATGTAGCCGTATTTCGTCTTCGGGATATAGTTGGACATTGAATCTAATGATGTTGTCAGCACAGTCTGGAGATACCTCCATGTTCTTTCCGATGTTCAGTCGTCCTGGAGTTTTGGTTTAGTTTCATTTTGTGGACGTGGAGTCAGTATGCACAGGGGTTTCACTGGTTTGGAGTCTCGCCCGAGAGAACTTGACATTCAGTTCGATTGTTTCTGTCAAACTGGGACGTAAGGGCAAGGCTGGCAATCGCACCCAGAACGTCCCCAATGTCAGAATGCAGCTACCTTAAATGGAGGACAAAAACAGTCTCATACGAACAATCACGCTATTAGTGAACCTCGGAGGCCTAGCCGAAGAAAGAAAGAAGAAGAAACCAGAAACTCACGTTTACGTGTTCGGCAGGTGAACGTCTAAACTGTACTGCCACCTTCCTCCTTGGCTTTAAACACTTTTGGTTCAATACACAGACATCATATTAGCAGACGAAGGCATCAAGCTACAGCCTATTTTAAGCCCCACATCAAATACATAAAATGTCATTGACGGACACAGACGACAGATGAGAGAGAGAGAGAGAGAGAGAGAGAGAGAGAGAGAGAGAGAGAGAGAGAGAGAGAGAGAGAGAGAGAGAGAGAGAGAGAGAGAGAAGTTGTATGCTAGATGTCACTCTGATCTTGCTACAGCTGAACGTAGTCTGTCCTATATAATTATTATACACCAGGCAGCCCCTGCCTGTTGTGCCACAGCATTATCTAACAGTAGATCCTAGCCTTAAGTTTGAATTCGGGTCAGATCGTAAATAATTATGACATGCGTCACGTTTTTTGATCTCCAGGAGTCATTTTGTTCGATGAACTTGCGTAGGAGCAAAAAACAACAACAACAAAACAAAAACGAGATATATCTGAGGTTATTTTTGTCTGTATCGTTTTGCAGTCACGCACAAGAGACGCTTTGTTGCAAGCAGTGAATATCAACTACTTTCGCAAAGCAACCATGTCATGTCTGTTCATGCACGGTACGTAACTCAGTTACCATTAATTTTTATCCCCGAAGTCTGAATGTGGCTATCTTAATGGAGGGTAAAAATGGTCGCATACGCAAAATCTCACTTTGGGTGAACCTCAGAGTTCTAGCCGAGTTACGGGGGCGGGGGGGGGGGGGGTAGTTACTGCTCCAGACTTTTTCCAGACGCTCAGGCCTGATCCGCATTCATTCCACCTGTCCCTGAGAGGTAACGCCATCCTCAGAAAGCAACAGATCAGCGGTTCGAACCTTATCCGAAAAGAGACTTTTGCCCAGTCCCACTAGATCATGAATGGAGGTCTGGGCGCTAGTCATTGAGATGAGACAACAAAAGCCGCCACACTGATTGCAGCAAGTAGTCTTTAATAAATATTACACAACATTTACCCTACTAACATACTATTAAGTAAAATGAAAGTAACAGACACCAATAAATGCTCATACTGTATAAACACCACCGATTTCATTGAACATTTTTTTAGTGACTGTCCAGTCGTACAGGAACTATGGAAACATATCGAACAAATAATTCTATCAGAAACAAATTTTTCGTATAAACTTTCAACGACAGACAAATTATTTGGTATTGAAAGATCGACAGAGCTGAAGAAGCATCACGCCTTTATTAACCAACTAATACTAATCGGTAAAATGTGCATTAGCATCTACAAAAAGACGAAATCGGCACTTCCCCTGGACTATATTCTTAACAGGGAAATGGAGATGAGAAGTCTTTCCTGTTAATAAGAAGTCTTTCATGTTAATTACTACTCCATGGAAGTGTTCTCTCTCTCTCTCTCTCTCTCTCTCTCTCTCCTCTCTCTCTCTCTCTCCCTCTCTCTCTCCTCTCTCTCTCTCTCTCTCTCTCTCCTCTCTCTCTCTCTCCTCCCCCTTCTCTTTCTATCGCCCCTCTCTATCTCTCTCTGTCCTCTCCTCTCTCTCTCTCTCACTCTCCCCCCCCTCTCTCTATCCTCCCTCTCTCTCTCCCTCCATCTCCCCATCTCCCCCGACCTCATCCACACTCTTTATTCCCCCCCCCCTCTCTCTTCCTGTCTTCTGTCTGTCTTCTTCTGCTCTCGTCTCTCTCTCTCTCCTCCCCTCTCTCATCCTCCTCTCTCATCTCTCTCTCCTCTCCTCTCCTCCTCTCTCTCTCTCTCTCTCTTCCCTGTCTCTCTGTCTCTCTTCTCTCTCTCTCTCTCTCTACCGTATCAATTAATAAAAGAAACTAAAAAGATATGCGAATAAAGTATTTGTTTAAAATATTACATAACATGGAAACAAAACAAAATTGAGAAAACTTGTATGGAGAAATGTATGACTGTGGGGTATGAAATGACTGAATGAGTCAGTGCACCAGACACTAGAGCAACCAAAAACACAGACGAATGTAACAATCAATGAATATTAAAGAATGCATTTATTGTCCATGAACTAGAGACGACAAAGGCACATCATACAATCTGGATGGATGACTGGAAGGACTGAATGAAAACTGCATACATAGCGAGGAAAAATAAGGAAGTGTTTCGTTTTCTTTTATATTCATTATGGTGGGCTTTGAAATTGTTGATTATTACTATCAATAAAAAAAAAAGTAGTCTTTAATAAGAAAAAATATTCTTTTAAGGATAATGGAATAAGAACTCATGTGGCTTTATTTCTATGCAGTGCCGACTCCACTCCCCCCAAAAGTTCTTCAGATAAGACTATTAACCGAGATCATGTGTGCGAACGCGTGCAGAACGCGTTGAGCATATGTTTATGTTAAAACCCGTTCCGCATTCACAAGAGTCGGCCATTAGGTGCCGTTGGGAACGGATGACAAAATTTACAAAACAGCATTCACACAGGGACTAGATGTAAAAAAAACCAAACCCAAACAAACCATGGGTGCTTATTTCATCGTCCTCGAAATAAAGAATAATCTCTCTCTCTCCTCTCTCTCCTCTCTCTCCTCTCTCTCTCTCTCCTCTCTCGCCTTCTCTCTACTCTCTCTTTCCCCTCCTTCTCTCCTCCTTCTCTCTCCTCTCTCTCTCTCTCTCCCTCTCTCTCCCCTCTCTCTCTCTCTCTCTCCCCCTCTCTCTCTCCCCCCCTCTCTCTTCTCTGTCTCTGTCTCTTCTGTCTCTCTCTCTCTCTCTCTTCTCCTCTCTCCTCTCTCTCTCTCTCCTCTCTCTCCTCTCTCTTCTCTCTCTCTCTCAGGATGTTAGTTATTTAATTGATGACCATGTGCACAGGGACAATGCTATTTTGCAGTGCAGGAAACCGTTTCCGTTGTGTGGGCACAGGCAGGGAGAGGAGGGAGGAGAAGAATGCGCCGGTCCTTGACAAGTGAACCAGATAACAGACAACAGGATGGGACCGGGGAATCCTCCACTACACAGTCTCTGATGACGTACTTCCGGTTTGAATGTACTTCCCCTTTGAATGTTGGGTTACACTCCTGCTTTAGGTTGCTCGTCATGTAGCATTTTCTGTAGAGCGCTGGTCAGGAAAAAAAATAATTGCGCTGATTTTCACCGAAGTTTTAAAGTATGAAAAATGCACTGTGTTCTTGTCGGTGTTTTTTGTTGTTGTTGTTGTTTTGTTGGTGGTGGGGGTGGGTTGTTTTTTGTTGTTGTTGTTTGTTTGGGTTTTTTTGTTTGTTTGTTGTTGTGTTGTTGTTGTTTTGGGGGGATTGAGGACATAGGGCAATGCCAGGCAGTCAGAGAAAAGTTACAAATGATCATCAAATGAGGATTGCTTGTGTTCCTACAGCGTTGACCCGCGCATGCATTTTGGGGTTTGAAAGCTTGAAAATAAAAAACATTCAAACCTACCAAATTTGTTCAAAATCACAGGAGCTTTGAGTGAGGGGCCAGTCTTTGACAAAAAGGGTTTTTATTTCTGTGGATGCCTCAGCACGTGCGTACGAAGCAAGAGTGTATAGGAAAACAGAAGGAAAAGATGCAAAAACAAGGGGATGGATCTGTGGTCTAGAGGTAACGCACCGCCTAGAAAGCAAAAGTCCGGATTTGAGTGTGTGGTGTTTTGATCCCCGTTTGGGAACGAAACTTTACCATGGGCACGACCAGGAAAAGGAAAGAGGGGCAGGCCGTTAGGTACAGGGAGGAAACTATAGAAGAGAAATGAAATAGGCAACATGGAATGAGATGGTGGTTCCAATGAAGAGATGGCTGGAGGAGAACTGTGGGCTTTGCTCCACCGAGCGAGGAGTTAGTATAGTAATTTGACCAGGTGGTGTTCTGCGTGCTAGTCTTTCGATGAGACGATAAATCGACGTCCCGTGCGTTACACATATTTAGCACACGTTAAAGAACCCACGGGGACAAGAGAGTTGTCCCTGACAAAACGGTTTATAGTCTCATCTGAAGGACTTTGACATTCAGCTCGATTTTCTCGTCAAACTGGAATGAAAGGGTGAGGTTGGGATTCGAACCCAAAATCTCACAATTACTTGTTAGGCAGGCGAATGTCTTAACCGTCCAGCAACCTTCCTTCTTAGTAAATTTCGTTTAAAAGCTTTCAACACAATAATGTAAGATTGGGTCATGCAGCTGTTGTGTATGTAATTAATTGTATATAGAATCATACTTCAGTTCACCATCTGTTGGCCACTTTGTAGCACTTGAGTATGCAGGAACATGAACAATGTCGATCTTCGCCAAGTCCTGTCTGTCTCTTACTTCTTGTCTTGTCTGCCCCGTAGTCCCTTGGACCAGGAGGGCACCAGTGAAGATTTTGTCTCTTACATATACACTCAACTCTCTTTGGTGCAGGAACTGAATTGACTCCCTAATGACGAGCACCATGGTGCAGTGGTTAGCATGTTGGATTCTTGGGTTCGTGTCCCGTGAAAGGAATACTTTTTTTTCACGAAGTCCGCTTGGCTTCAGCCCAGACAGAGCTTTTTTTTTTTTTTTATCTCTCTCTTCTTTGTCTTTTTTTGGTTTGTTTGTTTTTGTTTTGTGTAAAGGACTCTGGCTGGTTCCTGCCGTAAAGAGTGGGAAGAAAGACTAGCTGTGTGATACAGCCAATTATCATTCACTTGATAAACATAATTTTTTAAAGTATTGCCAAAATTACTTGACCAGCATGCTGGAGGCTGTCTGAGTGACGCTAAGGTAACAAACAGTAAGCGTAGAGTTCCGCCCTGTGAAGTTAATCGTCTTCAGGCTGATCTGGAGGTTGGTGGGAGGTAGGAGACAGTGGAGAGGACGTCATTGTCACAGTGGTCGTCATCTCGCTACTGGGTGGGTGTCTCACTCAGTCTGGTTCCGCAGCTGAGGTCATGATTATTGTGGTCAGTAGTGAGATGAGCTGCTAGCGTCCTGACACTGCAGAAAATGGTTCCTTGGCTATGGTCTTCTTCGACAACAGAAGCGCTTGAAACAGCAAATTAATTTTTTTAACCATTCTTTCTCTTTTGGAGGCTACTTATAAATTGCCGAAACACACACACACACACACACACACACACACACACACACACACACACACACACACACACACACACACACACACACACATACACACGGCGCGCGCGCGCACACACACACACACTAAGAACAGATGACAAGATTTACAAAACTGCATGCACACAGGGACTGGATGAAAAAAAGCACAAGAGTGCTTATCCCATTATCTTCGATATAAAAGAATAAAGAAAGAAAAAAAGAAAGAAAAGAAACAGTGTTGGATCAGGACATGCTGCTCACTGATGCTGTCTGGACAGGCGGGATAACTGTAGGCCACCAAGCCACACTTTTCTACGGCGGTTGCTTCTTTCAGTTATTTATTATATGGGGAGGGGGATGATTACAGATTACAAAACCAGCTGTCACTTTGCACTGTTGTCCTAATATTAGTATACGGAACTTATATATTGCTGTATCCCTGAAGTTGGAACGCAGCTACCTTCAAGGTGGGCAACAACGGTTGTATACGCAAAATCTCACTATTGGTAAACCTTGGAACTGTAGCCGAGGGAGGAAAAATATCTATCTGGTGCTGTATCTTGTTAAAGCAAATAACAGCTTGCATTCGGCCTATTCTTACACATGCAACCGATCAAAAATGGTTTTAACAAATTCAAGTTCACACACATACCACACAACGCACGCATGCACGCACGCACAGCACTCACACAGGCAGACAGACACAAACACACACACACACACACACACCCCACACACACACACACCACACACACACACACACACACACACACCACCCACCACACACACACCAACACACCAACACACACACACACAACACATACATACATAACATACATACAACAACATACACACACACACACGTTTAAGTAAGAACTTTTTTTTTAAAGTTGGTTTTTCAGACTGGATTTGAATGAAGAAAGAGAAGAAGAGTGACGGAGATCCTGAGGCAAGAGCATTCAAAACAGAAGGGGCTGACTGTGAAAAATTAGCTGGCCAAGAGAGAGAGAGAGAGAGAGAGAGAGAGAGAGAGAGAGAGAGAGAGAGAGAGAGAGAGAGAGAGAGAGAGAGAGAGAGGAGAGAGAGAGAGAGAGAGAGAGAGAGCACCTACCATGTAAGAGTGAACTAACACGTGTAACATCCCCTTTACACTTTGTCATTACACTTTGTCGCTTTCTTCGTATTTTGATGCACTTTGCTTGCCATAGGAAGAGTCAGAACTGTGCACTTTGTTCTTTTGACATGTGTGTGTTTTGCATCGCTCGTGCTATGTATAATGATGTCATGTGTGCAGCAGCCACGTTGTCAGTGGCCAGCGCCACCAAAACAAGGAGCACACAGACAGGCCGGGGGCACTTGACCCGCTTGTCTGGGGGCTGATCTGAGGGCACTTTCACGGTCCAAGGTTTGAGTCCTGGGATCGTCACAAACAAGGGTGTGTCATGTACGTCCCAGTGGGGGTGTGGGCAGAGAGCAAGAGGACTATGCTTGTCGTTTATGAAAGGTGTGGGTGGGAGTAGGTGGTATGTGTGTGTGTGTGTGTGTGTGTGTTGTGTGTGTGTGTGTGGTGGTGTGTGTGTGTGTGAGTGTGTGTGTATATGTGTGTGTGTGTGTGTGTGTGTGTGTGTGTGTGTGTGTGTGTGTGTGTGTGTGGCTCGCGCATGCTTCTGTTTATCTGTGTGTGTGCGTGTGTGTAGTGCGTGCGTGTGTGTGTATGTGCGTATGCGTGCGTATGTGTGTGCGTGCGTGTGTGAGCGCGCGTGTATGTAGTTGTATGTGTGAGTGTGTGTGCGTGCGTGTGTATGTGTGTGTGTGCGTGGTGTGTGCGTGCATGTGGGTGGGTGGTGTGTGTGTGTGTGTGCGCGCGCGCGCGTATGTGTATGCGTGCGTGTGTGCGTGTGTGTGAGTGTGAGTTCTTTTTTTTTCGAGGATAATGGAATAAGGACTCATGTACTTTCTTCACACCCAATCACCATGTAATGCAGTTTTGTCACTTTTGTCACCTTGTGTGTGTGTGTGTGTGTGTGTGTGTGTGTGTGTGTGGTGTGTTGGCGCGCGCGTGCGTGCGTGCGTGCGTGCGTGCGTGCGTGCGTACGCGCACGTTTATATGGGTTGGTAAAGCTTTATCAATAGTGTAATTGTTATTGTTTGATTAGGTTGATTTAATATTGTGGGTTTTTACATGGGAGGAGGGGGACAGGAGTAATGGGGGAAAATAAGAGGGATTGGTTGCCTTGCCCTCTTCTTCCTGTCTGTCTGTCTGTCTGTCTGTCTGTCTGTCTGTCCTGTCTGTCTGTCTGTCTGTCTGTCTGTCCTGTCTGCACTACGTACGTACGTACGTACGTAGGTACGTACGTACGTACGTATGTATGTCATGTATGCTGCTATGTATGTGTTGTTGTATGTTGTATGTATGTATGTACTGTATGTATGTATGTATGTATGTATGCTATTGTATGTATGTCTGTATGTATGTCTGTCTTGTTGTTGTCTGTCTTCTGTCTGTCTGTCTGTCTGCGTCATCTGTCTGCACTTTGTCATCTGGATGTTGTGATCAGACATACTAGCTATGCTTTCTGACTGTTGTTTTTGATCTATGGTTCAGTAGCTCTATAATGTGTGCAAAGTCAGAACCTATTAATTAAGTATCACTCATTTATTAGCTGTTGGTATGTACTGGTGCTGTTGTCTACGCGGCATTTTAAGCAGCCCCTTTTGCTTATTTTGTCAATGACAGACCTACTATGCTTTATGTGGATTGATAGGATTTCACGCTCGCCAAATCTGGCAATGACGAGAGACTTTAAAACTATATCAATTTTTCGATGTCTACTAATTGTACAGCTTACAAGAGCAATACATTACATACAATACAAATACTTTAACAGCACGAATTTCACACACAAAAAGTCGTACAGATACAGTACATACACTTCAATACAATACAATACACAATACAGTACAATACAGATACAATACAAACAATCACAATACAATACGATGCAACACAACAAATACAGTACTACAGTACAATACATTCATACAAAAACACAGTACAATACAGACAGCACAATACAGTACGATCAACAAACAAATCAGTACGATACAATACAAAAAGTACAGTACAAGACATACAACACAATATAGTACAGTACAATACAAGACAATACAGTACAAAGTACAGACATAAACACAATACAGTACAATACAACATAATACAGTACATACAACACAATACAACACAATACAACACAACACAAACAGCGATATGTTTACAATTTTATTCGTTCCTGGACAAGAATTCCGAGGCTTACCAATGGTGGGATTTTGCATATGCAACCGTTTTTGCCTACCATGGAGGCAGCCACATTCCAACATCGGGAATGTATACTGAGTATGTTTCTGTTTCCGTGACATGCCGAACGCTGACATGAATTACAAAATATTTAACGTGCAAATTTAATCTGCCGCGCGCTTGTGTTGTGTGTGTGTGTGTGTGTGTGTGTGTGTGTGTTGTGTGTGTGTGTGTGTGTGTGTGTGTGTGTGTGTGTTTTTGCTTACACGAAGGGAATTAAGGCACTTGCAGGTCTGCACTTGAAGTTAACCTAGAAGATCGTAAACAAAAAACCCACACCCCTACTTCACTGGACCCCACCAGCGAGATTCAAACCCACAACTTCATGGACCCATAGGACTGAAGTCGAACGGCCTTAACCACTGGGCTATATTCCGTCAGCTATGTGTCCTTACCGCTTCATGTTGCCACGTTCTATTAATTTTGTATGTGATGAACTTCACTTTGGAATATCTGTGCTGACATCATTTCTATGAGGAACCCAAGCTTTTTGTTGAGTTTTTTGTCTGTCTGTCTTCCGTCATGATACAATATCATACAATACAACACAATACTACAATTTAAAAAGGTAAAGGTAAAAGTGTCCCATAACCTATGTGGTCGTAGGGGAGCGAGGGTCAGAGATCTTAGCTTCTCTAGGGGTCAGCATATTGAGGGTTGCGCCCATCTCCTCTTCCCCCGCTGCTTGACCTTCCCTGACCCTAAAGAGGGCAGGTACCCTTTTACAGCTGGGTAAGCTGGGGGACTGCACTGAAGACAAGGCGGCAAACGGTAACCCATCCACTTGGTAGCCACCCTCGATCTGCTTAACCTTAGCTTGGGGAAAGCGACCACCGAGTTATACAATGCAACACAATCTTTTCACCCCTAGCATTTACCCCCCCCCCCCCCCCCCAATTCCCTTCCTTTCCCCTGTATGTATGTGTTGTACTGTGTGCAGCCTATGCCCTGACATAGTCTAGTTCTCTGCAGGGATACTAGGTAGCTCAGTAAACCAGGCCGCAGCTCTGCCCGAAGTTCAAACAAAGAAGGCTGGACTAGGCCTAACTCTCTACGTGATATACACCACGAGTAGGCCTAGTGAAATCCCTATTCATTATGTGTATGCTCTTTTTTCTTTCAAGACTGGATCAGGTTAATTAATAATAATATTTATACATGGGATTTATATAGCGCTATATCTTGCAAAAACAAATCAAAGCGCTTCTGTCATGCAAGTCAAGTAAAAAAAAATTATCGTTATTGGGGGTAAAAGGTTAAGTTGACACGACTTTTTTTTTTTTTTTTTAAGGTGAATCGGTGTTCTAGAGATAAAGCACTTGTCTAGAAAGCGAATAGTCCGGGTTCGAAGTGTACGATGGCTTGAGCCCCGTTTGGTCTAAAAACTTTTCCCTCTGCCACTAAACCGTAAGTGGTGGTCTCGCTGCTAGTCTTTCGGATGAGACGATAAACCGAGGCACCGTGTTTTACAATAAATATTTTGCGCACGTAAAATAACTCACGGCAACAAGGGAGTTGTTCCTGGCAAAATTCTGTTAAAAAAAAGTCACTGTGATAGGGAAACAAATACACATACAGACAGTAAAAGAAAGCAATGGGCGGCGCTGCTCTTGTGGCGACACGCTCTCCCCGAGAAGAGTAGCCCAAATTTTACGCAGAGAATCTGCCGTGACTTAAAGTGGTATACAATTAATTCTGCCCTCACAAACAAACGAAAAAAAAATCCAGAAAATTGACTTGAAAAGTATTCAAAAGACAGTGTCAATCAATATTAAAAGGAACAAAAATGAATAACGCAAACATTTTTCGAAAAATAATCTAGACCTCAGAATTTAAGATATAACAAAACCAAGACAGTACAACATAACTAACACCTCATGTAAGTATGCAGGTAACCTTAAAAAGAACAAAAAACGATAGTTTAAAAAAAAACAACGGCACACTTTAAGTACTGGAGGATTAGAACCGAGCAAAAAAAAAAAAAAAAAACGGGGAGGGGGGGGTGTGTTTTTTTTGTTTTTTGTTTTTTTTTTTAGCTCATTGAAAAAAAAAAGATTAATAAAGAATAAAAAGTGCGTCGGCCGGGAGTCGAACCCGGATCGACTGCTTGGAAGGCAACCATGCTAACCGTTACACCACCGACGCTTCTGCGGGGAGAGGGGAAATCAGAGGAAAAGAAGGAAAAGCATGGAAGCTCTGTTTCCGCGTTCTTACTCCCTCCTAACGCAAGATGCTCAGCGGTGTTCGCACATGAAAACTCGATTTCAAAATTATTCTTATCTGAAGAACGCGCGCTGTGTGTGTGTGTGTGTGTGTGTGTGTGTGTGTGTGTGTGTGTGTGTGTGTGTGTGTGTGTGTGTGTGTGTGTGTGTGTGTGTGTGTGTGTGTGTGTGTGTGTGAAAGTTTTTTTTTTTTCATTTCCAAATGGTACATTGAACAAGCAATGCATTTGCATTTTTCCATCAAGCCTTCTAGGCCCTATCTCGGAACACAAAAAAACCAAACCTCAAAACTTCATAAAAAATATTTAACAATAACATTATTACGACAATCCATAACAATAAATAGACCCAATAAAAACACAAAAAGCACCAATACACTGCAAAAACACACACACACACACACACACACACACACACACACACACACACACACACACACACACACACACACACACACACACACACACACACACACATTTGTATATGTATTTCCATTATTTGTCTGTATGACTTGAGCTTATGTTACTGACTTGAGTTTGTTTGATCTTTTGAGATTCTGTTTGGATGAAGATCCTCATTTATTTTAGTTTTCAACTAAGGTTGATATTTGTCTTTGATTGTTTTAGAAGTCAATTTTCTAGATTTTTTTTGTGAGGGCAGGATGAAAAAAAGTTGTGTAAACTTAATCTTCTACCCTCAATAAAGATCATTTTGACTTGATTGACTTGACTTGACTTCAAACACACACACACACACACACACACACACACACACACACACACACACACACACACACACACACACACACACACACCCCACACACACACGCATGCATGCATGCCAGCGCGCGCTCGCATGAGCGAGTAATAAAATGATTAAAATAAAACAAAAAAATCATAAAATGTCAAACAAACAAATTAAATCAGGTTACAATACCACCCATTCTTTAATATTCATACTTAAAAAACAAAATTAAAAAACAAACAAACAAACAAAACCACAAAAAAAACAAAACAAAAAACAACAAAACCAGAAACAAAACACCAAAAAATACTTGGCATTCATAGCCGTTAGCATTGTGTGTGTGTGTGTGTGTGTGTGTGTGTGTGTGTGTGTGTGTGTGTGTGTGTGTGGTGTGTGTGTGTGTGTATGTGTGTGTGTGTGTGTGTGGTGTGTGTGTGTGTGTGTGTGTGTGTGTGTGTGTGTGATTCATTCTTTTATGTCGAGGATAAAAGAATAAGCACTCATGTCCTTTTTTTCATCCAGTTTCGGTGTGTATGCAGCTGTGTA
>CM060322.1:38697144-38699644 GCA_030674155.1 Stramonita haemastoma
CCAATTCTTCATAACATAATATTGTATCTGCTAAGGTCTTCAATCAAAAATATTAATTTGACATTATCAACCATAGTCTTTATACAACTGCAGCCATATAATGCTTTTACTGTATGGTACATCTGCGTTTCAAACCATGATAGATGTATCTGGCAACATTATATAAATGTTCGGTGTCACTTAAAATGCCCAAGGATTGCTTTCCAAATTTCTTCTCATTGACCAATGACAAATATTTCTGTCTCAAATCCTCCGTAGCTTTACACATAAACAAAAAATGTACCTCATCTTCCAATCGACACTTACACATAGGACAGGACAGGTTCGGGGTGAGGTCATTTGTGAAACGTTGCTTATGAATATTGATGTCAAATATACCAGATAGATAGATAGATAGATAGATAGACAGACAGACAGACAGACAGACAGACAGACAGACAGACAGACAGACAGACAGACATATATTCTTTTTCTTTTCTTTTTTTTTCTTTTTTTCTTTTATATCGAGGATAATGGCATAAGCACTCTTGTGCTTTTTTACATCCAGTCCCCGTGTGTATGCAGTTTTTGTAAATGTCATCTGTTCCCACGGCACACGATGGCCTCACTCACTCACTCAGTCCCATGTCCCAAAGGACGTAGGGGGGACATGAGAGAAGACGCAACAGAGATCTTTTTCCATGCTTCACGATCCTGTGTGGCTAGTAGGAGGTGTTGCAGGGGTTGGGCGGTCCAGTCTTTGATGTTGTCAACCCATGATTTCTTTTGGCGGCCTCTTCTTCTCTTGCCCTCGACTGTTCCTTGCAGGATGTTTTTTGCTAGGGTGTTGTGTCTTGTGGTGTGACCAAACCACATCAGCTTTCTCCTCTTTATGGTGGAGAGCAAAGGCTCTTGGGGGCCCACACGCTTTTTGATTTCTCCTTTCACATAGTTATTGGTCTTGTGTTCTTTGTATGATATTTTGAGGAGTCTTCTGTGGCACTTGTTCTCGAATGCTTGGATTCTCCTCTCTAACTCTGCTGTCAGAGTCCATGATTCACAGCCATATAGGAGGATAGATATCACGAGGGATTTGTAAAGGTGGTCTTTGGTGCAGAAGCTGATGTTGTTGCTTCTAATGATCTTCTCGAGTCTGACTAGAGCAGATGTTGCTGTTGCAATTCGAGCTTTCACTTCATTGTTCGATGTGCCATCTTTTGTTAGGATGGAGCCTAAGTATTTGAATTGGCTCACCTCTTCTAGTGTTTCTCCATTCATCTTTATTTCCGTGATGTCATTACTCGCGCTGTTGACCATGATCTTTGATTTCTCTGTACTGACCTCCATGCCGTATGCGCTCGCTCGATCTGTTAAATTGTCTGTGAGGATTTGCAGTTCTTGTTTGCTGCTGCCCATGAGGTCAATGTCATCTGCAAATCTGAGGTTGCAAAGGGGTCTTCCACCAATGGAGATGGAAGTGTGGTGGTTTTGCATTGTCTCTGTCATGATGTTTTCGAGGAAGAGGTTGAAGAGTACAGGTGAGAGAAGGCAGCCCTGGCGAACCCCAACCGTGGTCTTGAAGAACTCGCCCACGTAATTGTTCATAAAAACTGCACTTTTTGCGTTCTCGTACAGAGCTTTGATGACTTCAATTAGACAGCTGTCAATGTTGAAGTGCCTGAGTACTTGCCAGAGGCCGTCATGCCATACCCTGTCAAAGGCCTTTTTGAAGTCTATGAAATTGTGGTACAAGTCTTTTTGGTGTTGGAGATGCTTCTCTATCAGAATTCTCAGATTGAAAATTTGTTCCATTGTGCTGCGTTTTGGTCTAAAGCCTGCTTGTTCTTCTGCCAGGAGTTTTTCTGCTTGGTTTTTCAGTCTGTTGAGGACTACCTGCAGCATGATCTTGCTAGGATGACTTATGAGACTGATGGTTCTGTAGTTCTGGCATTGTTTGAGGTTTCCTTTCTTTGGCAGGGGTATTACAAGAGACTGTGTCCATTCTTTTGGCCATTCTTTGGTGTCGTGGATCTTCTGACAAAGTTCTGTGAATCGCCTTGCTGTTTCATTCCCTCCATTTTTTATGAGTTCAGCTGGGATGTTATCGATTCCAGGGGACTTCCCCTTCTTCAATTGTCTAATAGCTGCATCTACTTCACACCTTAGTATTGGTGGGTCTTTATCTTGGTGTTCAGGGGGTTTGTCAGAAACTATGTCGGTATCTGGGCGTAGTGGGTAGTTGTACAATCCCTCACAGTATTCTGTCCAACGTTGGAGGATGGCATTGTTTTCCGTTAAAAGATTTCCTTCTTTGTCTTCAATAACAGAGGCTTTAGGCTGTGTGGTTTTCGTTAGTGCTTTCAAAGTGTCGTAAGCTGTTTTGCTGTTTCCCTTGGTCATTCCAGCTTCGATGTTGTTGCATTGTTCTTCTATCCACGCTTCTTTGGCTTCTCTCATCTTTTTCCTCACTTCTCTGTGGCTATCCATGTACTTCTTGTAAGCTTCTTGACTTGTGAACTTT
>CM060322.1:38704644-38712144 GCA_030674155.1 Stramonita haemastoma
TTTTTAAAGGGAAGGGGAACGGGGGGGGGGGGGGGGGGGGGGATGGCTATCTTTGATTATGAAAACAAAAAACTAATTTTACCATAAAACTGGATTGTCACCATTCCCTGTTCGAGATTTATTTATCTATTTAATCTGTTATTTCGAAGTTAATGGAAAAAACACTCGTGTGCTTTTTTTTTTTTACATTCAGTCTCCGTTTGTATGCAGTTTTGTAAAATGTTGTCATCTGTTCCCACCGGCACACTATGGCCTATTCTTCCGAGAAGCGGAACGGGTTTTAAAGTGTGCGTAAGATGTTCTGCGTGCGTTCGCACACGGGACCTCGGTTTATAGTGTCATCCGAAGGACTTTTAGGGGGTGGTGGAGTCGGCACTGATGTTTTAACTGCAGAGAAAAAACTCCTCTTGAACGAGATTTGAACCAGGGTCAGCAGATCATGAGCGC
Source organism: Stramonita haemastoma (assembly GCA_030674155.1). Taxonomy (NCBI): domain Eukaryota; kingdom Metazoa; phylum Mollusca; class Gastropoda; order Neogastropoda; family Muricidae; genus Stramonita; species Stramonita haemastoma. The sequence goes on from CM060322.1 coordinate 38,705,092, forward strand.
ATCACTCTGGCCACCAGGCTATCCCTTTCCGGAGAGAGAGAGAGAGAGAGAGACAGAGAGACAGAGAGACAGAGAGAGAGAGACAGACAGACAGACAGACAGACAGACAGACAGACAGACACAGAGACAGAAAACCAAACCGATACAAAGAAAGCCATTTCGAGAAAATCACGACCACAGCATCTTTAAACAACAACAAAAAATCGTCAGTGTCGTTTTATGAGTTCACAAATATACACACAGCAGGTGTGTAGCGAAAACGTGTCGCCAAAGCTGAATGAACGGCAAGAGTTGTCAAACTTGAACATTACTTTACCTGTCAACTCATTCAAAGTCTGTAGGAAAAGGTTCATATTGCCCAGAAAGATCACTCTGACCATGATAAAATTTGTCTTCACAACGAAAATCAAATGGAAACGTATTACATCGAAAGCGAATCAGCGCTCCCTACCTACTGCATACACACGGGGACTAGATGTAAAAAACCAGATGAGTGCTTATTCCATTATGCTCGAAATAAAAAACATTTGAAAATTGTATAACACGGATTACATACTTTCATTTTTTACAATGCAATAGTCGAATGGAATGTGGTGTGTTATTTCCCCATAATAATCATGTTACATGTCATAGTCCCTAGTTGACAGCTTGCATTGTTGACTGTGCAATTGAAAATCAAAGCAATGCCATTGTAAAATTGCTGATGACACTTGTACTGGAAGATGAAAGCAATGCCATTGTCAGATTGCTGATGACACTTGTAGTGGAAGATGAAAGCAATGCCATTGTTAGATTGCTGATGATACTTGTACTGGAAGATGAAAGCAATGCCATTGTCAGATTGCTGATGACACTTGTAGTGGAAGATGAAAGCAATGCCATTGTCAGATTGCTGATGACACTTGTAGTGGAAGATGAAAGCAATGCCATCGTCAGATTGCTGATGACACTTGTAGTGGAAGATGAAAGCAATGCCATTGTCAGATTGCTGATGGACACTTGTACTGGAAGATGAACGCAATGCCATTGTCAGATTGCTGATGACACTGACTTGTAGTGGAAGATGAAAGCAATGCCATTGTCAGATTGCTGATGATACTCACTTGTACTGGAAGATGAAAGCAGTGCCAGTGTCAGATTGCTGATGATACTTACTTGTACTGGAAGATGAAAGCAATGCCATTGTCAGATTGCTGATGATGCTTACTTGTACTGGAAGATGAAAGCAATGCCATTGTCAGATTGCTGATGATGCTTACTTGTACTGGAAGATGAAAGCAATGCCATTGTAAGATTGCTGATGACACTTACTTGTACTGGAAGGGCTGCGTCTGATAAAGATGACGGACGCTACAATGGTCCCTCAATCTGGAATGACCTCCCTCTCTCCCTCCGGCAAAAGCCTACTTATAACACTTTTAAATCCAACCTCAAGACACACTTATTTCAAACCTAAGATTTTCTCCTGTTTCCATTTCTGATCTGTCCCTGCCTTCAACATCTACCTGCCAAAGTGTATAACCTTTATAAGTGTGTGTGTGTGTGTGTGCGCGCGCGCGTGCGTGCGTGCATGTGTGTGTACATCCGAATTTGTGTGTGTGTACATCCCAAACTATAAATTGTTGTCCATTGCTTGTGTGTTGTATAGGTCGAATGCAAGGCTTTGATTTGTTTTTACAAGATATAGCGCTATATGAATTCCATGTATTATTATTACAGCCGAGTGGTTCGGACCTTCCATCCTCCATAGGAAGAGGAAGAGGAAGGAAGTTTGAGGAAGAGGAAGGGGACAGTCAGGTCAGTCAGTAGTGCTGTTGGGCATCACTGGCTGTGGTCCTGTCCCTGACTGTCTCTTCACCATGCTTGATAACCCTTGTTGGGATTTTTTTTTTTTTTTGCCATCCTCGGTTAGAGCTCCGAGGAGGGCAAAAAATGACACTGTAAACCGTGGCCCCGTGTGCGAACGCACGCAGAACACCTTGCGCACACGTTAAATCCTGCTCCGCTTTTTGTAAGAGTAGGCCGTTGTGTGCCGGTGGGAACAGATGACATTTATAAAACTGCATACACACGGAGACTGGATGTAAAAAAAAAAAAAGCATATGAATGCTTCTTCCATTATCCTCGATATAAAAGAATAAATAAAACGAATGAATAAATAAATAAAATGAATAAATAAATAAATAAATAAGGATCACCAATGGCTGGGATTTTGCATACGTGACCGTTTTTTCCACCATGAAGGTAGCCGCATTGCAACTTCGGGGATGTGTGCTGGGTGTGTTCGTGTTCCCGTGGCCCACAGAACGCTGACATGAATGACGGGATCTTGAACGTGTATATTTGATCTTCTGCATTTGTATAATTATAAACGAAGGGGGTCATGGCACTGGCAGGTCTGCACTTGAAGTTGACGTGGGAGATTGTAAACCCACCCGTAATTCACCAGATACCGCCGAGATTCGAACTTACGACTTCATGGACCCATGGGATTGAAGTAGAACTGCTGTGGAGTTCGTCGTTTTCTTGTTATTCTTGATTACATTCTTTTCATCTGTCAAGTTAGGATTCGGTTCAGTTTTTGGGGGGGGTTGGAGCAGACTTATCAGTCGCTGGTTTGATGCTTTCTATGCCTTTACGCGCGATACATCGTTTTCTGAATAAACATCTCAATTGGATTGAATTGTATTGAATATCACTTTCAGTCACGGCAGATTTCTCTGCGTGAAATTCGGGCTGCTCTCTCCCTGGGGAGAGCATGTCGCCACAAGAACAGCGCCACCCATTTTTTTCCTTGTGTGCAAGTGTGTTTGCTTCCCTATCACAGCGGCTTTCTTCTCTACAGACTTTTGCTAGGGACAACTGTCTCGTTGTTGTGGGGGCTTTTGTTGTTTTTGTTGTTGTTTTACCTCATCCCCCCTTCTCACCCTTTCCCCTCCACTCATTCACTCACCCATCCCAAATCTAACCACCCTTTGTCTCTTTCATTATGCACAGCATCTTTAACATTCTTTTTCGTGGCGGGGGGAGGAGGGGGGGGGTGGATAGGTCCTGTCCCTTCGCATCTTTTATCAATAGCAGTCGCAATTTATTTCGGCGGATTTTTTTGCTTTCTTTTCCCCGCCGGCTTCTCTCTCTCTCTCTCTCTCTCTCTCTCTCTCTCTCTCTCTCTCTCTCTCTCTCTCTCTCTCTCTCTCTCTCTCTCTCTCTCTCTCTCTCTCTCTCTCTCTCTCTCTCACACACACACACACACACACGCACGCACGCACGCACGCACGCACGCACGCACGCACGCAGTGAGGTGCCGGGTGTGACTGTGTGTGACACTGCAGGCGTGTCACCGTGCGATTGTGCCTACTGCCTGCCTTGAATTGCTTGGAGTACGTTCAGTTTGGACAGTTTGTCTATGCCTAGGGATATCTATCAACTGGTCATTGCATATCATGTGAGGTGAGATTGATGTTGGTTTTGTTATTTAAATCTTGTTTGTGGTCGGTCTGTCTGTCTGTCTGTCTGTCTGTCTGTCTGTCTGTCTGTCTGTCTCTCTCTCTCTCTCCCCTCTCTCTCTCTCTCTCTCTCTCTCTCTCTCTCTCTTCTCTCTCTCTCTCTCTCTCTCTCTCTCATTGTCAGAACATTGCGCTGGCAGTTTGACGACCCGGGTTCGATTCCGGTCAAGGAGATTTTTCTCCTGGAGTTAACATCAGTGCTGACTCCATTCTCCCCAAAGGTCCTTCGGATGAGACTTTAAACCGAGGCCCCGTGTGCGAACGCACGCAGAACATCTTGCGCATACGTTAAATCCTGTTCCGCTTTTCGTAAGAGTAGGCCATCGTGTGCCGGCGGGAACAGATGACATTTACAAAATGCATACACACGGGGACTGGATGTAAAAAAGCACAAGAGTGCTTATTCCATTATCCTCGATATAAAAGAATAAATCAAATCAAATCAAATCAAATCAAATCTCTCTCTCTCTCTCTCTCTCTCTCTCTCTCTCTCTCTCTCTCTCTCTCTCTCTCTCTCTCTCTCTCTCTCTCTCTCTCTCTCTCTCTCTCTCAGCCATCAAGGGAGACGATCAGGGGGAGTAGTTTGTTTGATTAAGAATGAGTTATCTGCTCTTGTAAAATATTTAGATGTTCCATACCCTAACATTTGTACTTTTCTCTGTGACAAATCTTTATTGTGTACTTCAAGAAATGTTTTGCTTGTATGTGTGTATATCCCACCTGAAGGCTCTCCTTTTTATAACATGTTTGATAATGATAGTGGGATTGCTATGTTGGAAGAATATTTAGCTGATTGTGTGGTTGCTTTGGATGAAGTTGATATAATATTGTGTGGAGATTTAAACAGTAGGACATCAAACTTTTCTTGCCATCAGGTGGCAGATGATTTTATCTCAGAGCTCCAAAGCAAAAGCATGTCTCTTAGTGGTAATCGTTATTCTGAAGATTCTGTTATAAATAATTATGGTAAGTTATTATTGAATATGTGTACTACATTTAGTTTACAAATTCTGAATGGTGTATGTAATGGTGATCAGCAGGGACCCTATACGTACATTTCTGATGGAGGATGCAGTGTTAATGATTATTTTTTAGTGTCAGATGATTTGTTCTCTCAGATTTTTGTCTCATGTCGTTTGTTTGTTGCTGAACGTTCTGATTCAGATCACCTTCCTGTGGAATTACATATTAATCCATTGTATAAAACTTATGTAATAGCCGAAGAGCCATCTGTTGTGGAAAAGTTTGTGTGGGATGAAAACAAACTCTCAGCTTATAAAGATAATCTTTGTGAGGAAGACATGCATGTAACTTTTTCAAATGCCTTACAGATGATTGATGAGAATATTAATGAAGCTCTAGATTTGTTCAATAGTTGTATAAAGTCCAGTGCTGAATGTATGAAGAAACAGGTACATGTAAAAAAAGGTTTATCAAATGCAACATGGTTTGATAATGAATGTAAAAGTATGAAGTGCAGGGTAAGAAAATTATTAAAGACTTACCGGAAAACGTTAAAGAACGAAGACAGAAACTTGTACTGTGTTTTAAGAAGGGAATATAAATACATGCTAGAAAGGAAAAGGAAACAGTATAATATGACATTACTTGCAGACATGGTGTCTTCAATCTCTTTTCAAGTCCAGTTCTGGAAAAGTGTTAAGAAGGCATCATTTAGAAATAGTCAACCTAAGAATAATATATCAGTTGACAGTTGGTTTCAACATTTCAAAACCCTGTTGGAGAAAGACTCATCAGACAACTCCATGAATACTAATGTTGACTATGATGAAAGTGAGGAAGATTTTGATCGTCCAATATCTAAAGGTGAAATATATTGGGCACTTAGAAAACTAAAAAATGATAAAGCAGCAGGTCCTGATCAAATCATCGGAGAATTGCTGAAAAATGGAGGTGAAGATGTTGTGCTTTTCCTTCTAAAATTATTCAACAAAATCTTTGAGGATGGCCTTTTCCCAGATAATTGGACTGAATCTATAATCCTAACATTACACAAAAAGGGCGATGTTGATAACCCTAATAACTATAGGGGAATTTCTCTTAGTGATATAAGTAGTAAGTTGTATAGTACTATCATTAATAATAGATTACAGGAATGGGTTAGGAAAAATGATATTACAGGTGAACACCAAGCTGGTTTTAAGAGAGGATATTCCACTATAGATCATATGTTTACTCTGCTTGCGTTTGTACAGAAACAGTTTGCTCTTAACCGTAAGCTCTATGTGGCATTTATTGATTTTGAAAAGGCATTTGATTCTGTTAATAGAAACTTGTTGTGGCCTATTCTCCTGAAAAATGGTGTGAAGGGTAAATTATTACGATGTTTGAGAGCCATGTATCAGAATGTCAGAAGCAGAATAAGATGTGGTACTAAACTGACTGATATAATATACTGTACCACTGGTGTTAAACAGGGTGATGTATGTAGCCCTTTACTGTTTTCGGTTTTTATTAACGAGTTAGCCAGAGAAGTCATCAATAATGGTAAACATGGTGCCACTTTCCCCCAAGATGCCACAGAATTATCTATTCTTCTACTTGCTGATGATGTTATCCTACTATCTGAAACAGTTGTTGGCTTACAAAAGCAGTTAAATAGCTTGAGCAGTGCTGCAGTGGCACTTGATCTTAAGGTTAATCTGAATAAGAGCAATATCGTTGTATTCAGAAAAGGTGGTCATTTAGCTGCTCATGAAAAATGGTTGTACAATGGAAAAGTCATGCCAGTGATTAATGTATATAAATACTTAGGAATCTGTTTTTCTACAAAGCTTAGTTTCACAACTGCATGTAAAGATCTGGCAAGTCGAGGTAAACGAAGTTTGTTATTGGTTTTGAGAAAATTACGAATATTGAATAATAACTCCTTTGATTTGTTCATTAAGATATTTGATGCCCAAATACAACCCACTGTGTTATATGGTGCAGAAATATGGGGTTTGGATGCAGCTGCAACACATTGTGAATCGGTTCACCTCTTTGCTTTAAAACAGTTTCTAGGCTTAGATAGACGTACGCCCAATGATCTTGTGTATAGTGAAACTAATAGATATCCTCTCTCCGTTAATGCTGCTGTAAGATGTATTAGGTACTGGATTAAGATTCTATATATGGATGAGAACAGGCTACCTTTTAAGTCTTACAAGATGCTTTATGATCTAGACCTCAAAGGGAAAAACAACTGGGCTACACAAATACGTACCTGTTTATGTGAACTCGGTTTTGGATTTGCTTGGCTTAATCAAGGTGTTGGAAATTGTAGAGAATTTATAAACGCTTTCAGGCAAAGACTGATTGACTGCAGGTGGCAACAATGGAATGACCATATACAAACCAGTGAAAGATATCAAATGTATAGACAATTTATAAGTACTCATGATATTAAACCTTATCTCAAGCTTGATATGGACATTCATTTGAAAAGAATTATGTCTAAATTTAGACTTGGTGTATCAGATATAAATGTTCATAAATTCAGATACAGAGGATATAATGTTGATGACACTAGGTTACTATGCCCATT
>CM060322.1:38719644-38721694 GCA_030674155.1 Stramonita haemastoma
CAAGGAAAACCTCCATGGGGGTGCCGGGGGGGCGGGAGGGGAGGGGGGAGGGGGAAGGGGGCTGTCAGTATAAATCGCATCCCACCTTCTGGAAATTCTGTGTTAGGAATTCCCTCTTTTCTATCCTTCTCTTTCTTTCTGCCTTGTTCCTTTTCTTCCTATCGCCTTCTTGTTTATTTTCTGCCTTCTTGATCCATTCTACTGCTTTTTTTCCAGAAAGACTTAAAAGATAATTATCCCCCATGCCGAAGTCGGATGTGCTGGGCCTGACTTGTCAGGCGCTTAACGGCAGCGCAACACGTTTTCGCTCATATGACAGACAGCACTAGTTATGTCTGAGCGTTCGACGACGAAAAAAAACAAAAACAAAGGAGAGAGGTAGGCGGGACCAGAAGAAACCAAAAGAAAGGAGGAAAAAAAAAACGAAAGAAAGGGAAGAAAGAAAGAAAGACAAAAATAAAGAAAGGGAAGAAAGAAAGAAAGACAAAAATAAAGAAAGGGAAGAAAGAAAGAAAGACAAAAATAAAGAAAGGGAAGAAAGAAAGAAAGAAAAGAAAGAAAAGAAAGAAAGAAAGAAAGAAAGAAGAAAAGAAAGAAAAGAAAGAAAGAAACGAAGAAACGAAGAAAAAAAGAAAGGGAGGGAAGAGAAACAAATAAATGAAACAAACAAACGAGAGAAGTATTTTTTTAAAGGAAAGGGGAAGAAACAGTAACACAAAGACAGAAGAAAAATAGGCAGGAAGACAGACAGACAAACAGACAGACAGACAGACAGACAGACAGAAGGAAGACAAACAGGCAGGCAGGAAGACAGACAGACAGGCAGGAAGACAGACAGGAAGATAGAGAGACAGAAGGAAGACAGACAGGCAGGCAGGAAGAAAGACAGGCGGGCAGAAAGACACTAGACAAAAAAGAAAAACAGACGGAAAGATAGACAGGAGACAGACAGAAAACAGACAGAAAAGTAGACAGACAGAAAATAGACATGAGACAGAAAAATAAACAGACAAAAATATAGACAGAAAAACAGACAGGAAGAAAGACAGACATGAAACATAGAAAAACAGGCAGACAGAAAAATAGACGTGAGCCAGACAGTTTTTCTCCTTCCGCTTCCATCTCTTACCTGTCCCTGCCTTCAACATCCACCTGCAAAAGTGCATAACGTTTGTGGGTGTGTGTGCGTGCGCGCGCGTGCTGCGTGCGTGCGTGCGTGTGTGTGTGTTTTGTGTGTGTACATTCGAATTTGTCAAAACTGTAAATAGTTGCTGATTGTGCGTCGTGTAGGTTGAATGCAAGCGCTTTGATTTGTTTTTGCAAGATATAGCGCTATACAAATTCCATGTATTATTGTTATTATTATTATTATTATTATTATTATTATTATTATTATTATTATTATTATTATTATTATTATTATAAAAACAGACCGACAGAAAGATAGACAAGAGACAGACCGAAAAACAGATAGAAAAACAGGCAGACAGAAAAATAGACCAACAGAAAAGACAGACAGAAAGATAGACAGGACGGTAGTTAGATAGGAGACAGACAGGGAAACAGACGGACAGACAAATAGAAAAATAAACAGACAGAAAAAGAGACAGACAGAAAAAGAGGCAGACAGAAAAATAGACAGACAGGAAGAAAGACAGACGGAAAAATAGACAGACAGGAAAGAAAGATAGACAGACAGAAAAATAGACAGACAGGAAGAAGGATAAACAAGAGACAGACCGAAATAGACAGACAGGAAGACAGAAAAAGAGATAGACGGGAAGACAGACAGACAGGAAGACATATAGGCAATCAAGTCAAACTCTTTTCAGAAAGACAAGACAGAAAGACAGACAGATAGACAAGCAAGATACTGTACAAAAATGCAAGGCAACTAGGCCTAAGACACTCAAACAAAATGTGACCCAGTCACAATAAAGAGAAACAATCTTTTTTTTTTTTTAATGTGAGAGATGGAAGTGCGCGTGCACGCGCGCGCCCTTGTGGTTGTTGTGTGTGTGTGTGGTGTTTTTGGGGTGTGTGTGTGTGT
>CM060322.1:38721794-38734294 GCA_030674155.1 Stramonita haemastoma
ACACACAAAAACACACCCCACCCCACACACACACCACACACACCACAAAAAACAAACAAAACAAACTCATACCGACCTCAGAAGAACCGCTGCGGGGTTAGGAAGGGGTTTCTCGGCTGTGGGTTTTTTGGACTCTTGCTGTTGCTGTTTGCAGTTTTGGGCTGTTGCTTTGCTGTTGTTGTGCTGTTGTGCTTGCCGGGGGGGGGCCCCGGGGGAGGGATGCGGAGTAAAAAAGACTTTGGGTTTCCCTTTCAAAACCCCAAAAGGGTTTGGACTGCTGAAACAGTAAAACATTTAGCAAAAAAACAGAAAAAAAAACCCCAAATGCTGAAACAGTAAAATTTTTTAGCAACGGGGTGATAGAATACACGAATTGCTAAAAAAAATAAAAAATTTTTAGAAAATGAGGATTTTGAGGGGTACACAAAACTGCTGAAACAGTCAAAAATTTCAGAAAATGGGGACTGATAGAATACACGAACTGTGAAAACAATAACCCCATTTCAAAAAATGGGGGACTGAAGTTTTTACACGAACCGCTTTTGGGGCTGAGGAATAATTATGGGGGAATACAGGGAAATGCTGACGGGTTTTAAAAAATTTTCCCCCAAGGGAGGACAAGATGAAATACAGGAAAAACAAAAAGCCCCAATTTTTAAAAAGGGTGAGACATATAAGATAATAAAATGCTTTAAAGGGTTTTAAAAATTTAAAAAACCCGGGGGGTTCCCATATGAAATACATGGTTTTTCCCATTTTTGGGCACACATAAATCCGGGGGTACTAAAAAAAATGTCAAAAAATTTCTAGTTAATGACTTTTTTTTTGTTCGCCCTTTGGGGAAAGGGCCCAATTTTTACCAACGGGGGAAAATTTCACAATGGACCAAGTTTTTTCCCCCAACTCCATCCACTCGGGGGGTTGCTGGGGGTTTTTTGTGTTTCCGTAACCTACCAAACACAGTTTATGATGGACAGAATTTTTAACGTGCACTTTGCTTCTAAAGAAGGAAATGAAGGCATGGGAGACTGCCCCCTTTAAAAATTTTTCCCGGGGGGGGTTGAAGAGGTTCCCCCCCCCCTTTTCCCCCCGATCCGGGAAGATTCGAACCCCGACTTCAGGAGCCACGGGGCTTAAGTCGAATGGTCCCATCGGTTTTCAATTTCCCCCGGTCAAGATAAAAAAAAAAGTTTTTTGTCTGGAACATGGGGCGTGTTCACATCAACGTCTTTTTTATCTTTCCCTTTTTTTTTTGATTTCTCTCCTCTCTCCTTTTCTCCTCCCCCATCTCTCTCTCTCTCTCTCTCTCCCCCCTTTTTTCTTTTTTCTCTCTCTTTCTCTCTCTACCTCTCACCCCTCTTTTTTTCCCCCCCCCTTTCTCTTCCCCCCCCCTCTCTTCTTGTTTTTCCCCCGGGAAACCCTATGGGAAAAGTTTTCCAAAACCCCCATCAAGGAGCCCTTCCGGGCTTCGGGGGAAAATTTTGGGTTTTTAAAAAGATTCATTCTTAAACAACACAAAAAAAAGGGGTTTTTTTTAAAAGCTGGGGGAAAGGCATTCAGCCCGGGCCCATTTTTTAGCCCACATCACGGTAATTTCCCTTTGGACGTTTATGAGTAAAGGACTTTAAAATTTTTTTCATAAACAAAGTTTACGTTTCCAAAATACAAGAATCCCCAAAAGAGGGGGGGGGGGGGGGGGGGGGGGGGGGGGGGGGAAAAGGGGGGAAAAAAAATATACAAAAAAAGCCAATTGAAAATAAAAAAACAAGTCTATCTTGGGAGCCCTTTATCTTGGGGATATGGGGTTGCGCTTAGGGGTGTTTTTTGGTACATCAGCGTGGGGGTGGCGGTTTAGTCTGACAGGGGGAAAAAAAAGTCCCCATGCAGAGGGAAAAGAATTGCGCTGGGCTGTCTGCCGGGCTCAGCCCCTTTTTTTTCATTCCCCCTTTTCCCCCTGCCCCCGAGCAAGTGTCTCTTGAACTTGGAAACCTGTCTGGCCCCGTCTGTCCCAGGCTGATGTTCGAGGGCTGTTTTTCCCTTATTTTTTTTTTTAAGGAAAAAGGCAATGGAAAAACAACCCCAAAAACACTCCACCCCTGCACATAAAAAAAAACCCTGGGCCCTCCTGTCACCCCCCAAATGTTTTAAAGGACTGACCTTAGAAGGTCGCTGTCAAAGGATGTGTTTGTTAGTGGGCTCTTCCCCCCGTGAGGGGGGGGAAAGGTAGCTGTTTTCACACACACACACACACCACAGAGGAAATTTTAAAAATCAAGAATTTTTTTTAGGGTCGCATTTCTTCCTACTTTTTACACTTGAAAGCAATAAATAAGAAGTTTTTTTTTTAAACCCAAAATTTTTTTCAGTTTTTTGATGTCATGCTTTTTTAAAAAATTACAATGACAGTCTTTAGATCAGAAAAATTTTTTTGTTTATAGCCCCCCCCCACACGGGCCATACGGGGATGTCACCTCGTAAAATTATAAGAAAAAAAAAGGGAAAAAAAAAAAAGGAAAAAAATAACAAAAGGAGTAAAATTAAAAAAAAAATGAACAAGGGGAAAAAAAAAGAACAAAAAACATACAAAAAGAAAAAAGGCAAAGGGGGAAAAAGGGGGATGAGACGAAAAAAGACAGCCCCACAGCTAGACAGTCAACAGGGAGCTAAAAGGCCCCCAAAAAAAAAATGTACAGTAAAATGTGTTTTACATTTTCCCTTCCAAAATTTTTTTTCAAAAAACCCTTTTTCATCTCGAGGGAGAGTGAGGAAGAGAGAGAGAGAGAGAGGAGAGAGAGGGAGAACAGGGAAGACAAGAAAGACAGAGAAGAGACAGAGAGAGACAGAGAGACCAGAAAAGAAGATTTTTTTAATATATAATATTTAGAGGGGGAGGAGAGAGGGGAAGAGGGGAAAGAAAAGAAAAGGGGACGGACAGAGACAAAAAGAGGAGAGGAAAAAAACAGAGACAAAAAAAGACGACAGACGACGGCAAGAGGGAAAAAGGGGGGTTTAAATTACGTTTTTTTTTTTTTTTTCCTAAAAAAAAAATAAAAAAAATTTTTTTAAAAAAACCAAAAAAAAAAATAAAACCAAAAAAAAACCGGAAAAAAAAAGGTTTTAAATTTTTGAAGATGGCGTTTTTTTAATACAGACTTTACAATTTAGACGATCAATTTTCTAGTGTACAACTAGCTTTCTGTATACAAGCCACCTCCCCCATTTACAACTGTTTTTTTGGGAAAGTTCCAAATCCCAAACCCCCATGTTTGGGGAGATTCCATCCAGCTCCTCCCCCCCCAAAGAGAGAGGAGAGAGAGAGAGAGGAGAGAGGGTTGAGAGAGGGGAGAGGAGGAGAGAGAGAGGAGAGAAGACAGGGGAAAAGGGGAAGAGACAAAGAACAGAAGAAGACGACAGCCAGGAAAAAAAGGGAAAGGGAAAAAGAAGAGAGAGGGGAGGAGAGAGAGAACGGGGGAAACGGGGAAAAAGAAAGGAGACGGAGACACACAAAAGAGAAAGACAGAGAGAGACGAGACAGAGAAGAAGAGAGAGAAGAGGAGAAAAAAAAGGGGAAGAGAGAGGGAGGAGAGAGAGAAAGAGAGAGAGAGAGAGAGAGGAGGGGAGAGAGGAGGGAGAGAGAGAGCACGTGCAAAAAGGTTATAAGGTCAAAGGTTTTTTTAAAAATTTTCGTCCCCTGATGTGTTAGGGTTCCAAAACAATGTTATATTTTTTAAAAACCCTTTTTTTTGGTGTGAATTGCCCTTTGGGTATCGGGGTTTTTTCCCTTTTAGTTTTTGGCTTTTACTTTTTTTTTTTGTTTGTTGTTTTTGGGGGTTCGCCGCCAAAGCCGGGACAGATACCAGCCAGCCAAGCCGGCCATCGTCAGTCAGTCAGGTCAGTCAGTAAAGTAAGTCAGTCAGTATTTCAACCAGCCAGTAGTTAGCCGACCAGTCAGTCAGTCACCCAAAGTCAGTCATAAAGCGTGAATCACCCCCCCCAGCCACCGCCAAGTCCACCCAAAAAAACCAGTCCCCCCAGCGTCACCAGCATTTTCAGTCAGCCAGCGTCAGCCAGCACCAGCCAGTAGTCGTGGGTTACTCTCCAAAAAAAATCAATCACTGATGGCACTATAGCCCGGGTTTTTTAAGATGTTCTCCCTTCAACCCCATGGGTCCATGAATGGTTTTTGGGGAAAGCCCCCCCCCTTGTTGTACCCCCGATTATTTGGGCTGATTAGCCCCAAACTAAAGGATTCGATGTTACGTTTGGAGCATCCCTTTAAACTATTTGATGAGGGAAAATTGCTCAACCTTTTGGTAAAAATTTTTCATTCTTTTTTTCTGAATAAAAAATTTTTTTTAAAACCCTTTAGAAAAAAAATTTTTTCATTGTTAACATTGGTAACCGGCGTGAACGAAAAATTTAACCTCGATTTGGGTTTTTTCGCAGGGTTTGTAGCATAGAGGGGGAAAAGGTTTAAAGGGGGGGGTTTTGCACACTTGTTGACCTTTGAGATCGCAAAAAATAAATTGTATTATCCCGGTGTGGCCTGGGGGGGAACAAACGACTTCGACAGCCGGGGGGGTCTTTTTTTTTTTGCTTTAATATTTTAGTTTTCTCCAGTTGCCACCCGTTCTTTCTTGTGTGTTGTGTTTTTTTTTTTTACCTTGTGGTACACACCACACACACCCCACACACACACACACACACAAAAAAATTTAAAAAATTTTATATATTATATATATATTTGAGGAAGAGGGGAAGGAGAAAAGGAGAGATTTGGGGGGGACACAAAAACACACACAAACAACACAACACCACACAACAAAAAAAAAAAAAAAAGAATATTAAAAAACAAAAGGAAAAAAAGGAGAGAAAAGGGGGAAGAGGAGGGAGAGAAAAAGGGGAGAAGAGGGAGGGAAGAGAGAGAGGGGGGGGGGGAGGAGGGGGGAGGAGAGAGAGGGGTTACTTTTCTTTGGGGGTAAAAAGGGGGGGGTGGACAAAGAAAAAATTCATTCTGCTCCTTTTTTCTTTATTTTCCCCCAACATTTTTTTTTTTTGAAAAAAAAAAAAAAAAAAAAGATTTTATTTGTGTTCGTCTTTACGGCGAATATTCACCCATGTATTCTGCTGGTTTCCTTTTGTTTTCCCTTCTATTGGTTATAAAGGGGGTCACTGGCCCCCCTACAAACTTGGATCTTGTACTTTAGCATTGCCCCTTTTTTAAACTTGTGGGGGGTTTCTGCCCATTAAAAAAAAAAAAAAAAGTTTGCTTGTTGCTTTTGCTTTTAAAGAATGGCCCCCAACTTGCGCAAACGTTAAATCCTGTTCCGCTTTTTGTTAAAAATTTGGGATTGTGTTCCGGGGGAAAGTTTACATTTTCCCCAAAAAATTTCACCCCACACGGGGGACGGATGTAAAAAAAAAAAACCCCAAGAGTGCTTTCCCCCTTTTCCTCCCATTTAAAAGAATTAAAAAACCCCAAAAAAAAAAAAATTTCCCCCCCCCCCCCCCCCCCCCCCCCCCCCCCCCCCATTTTTCCTTTGCTGTAGATTAAACCCCCAAAACTAAAAAATCAAAAACAGGGCCACTGTTTTATATAAAAAGCCCCGGGTATAAGGGAAATCTAACCCCCACTGAACAATGGCACTTCTACAGTGTTTTTGAAAGCACGTAATAATTTCAAACCCCGTCTTTTTGGCGGATCGTTATAAATTTTGTGCCAGCGAAAAAGTAAGCATGCAGGTTTTTTTTTTTTTTTTTTTTTTTTTAATTTTTTTTTGTGAAACCTGTGTATCGTCAAATTATTGTTCCCCCTGCAATTAAAAACGATTTCCAAGGCACCCAAAAAAAAAAAACAAGACTTTAGGGGTCTGGGCCCCCCTTAACGGGGGAAAAGAGAGAGAGGTTTTTGGGTTTTTCCTCTCCCCCCCCCCTTTTTATTTTTAATGGAAACAAAGAAAAACATTTGTTTTTGGTTTATGGTTTAGAGATTTTTTGTTGTTTTTTTTTCCTTTCAGGGAAACGTGAAAAGCACCACGCGCGCGGCGCAAAAACACACACACACACACACCACAAAACCACAACACCCCACACCCCCCCTCTTTTTCTCCCCCCTCCCCCCCCCCCCTCTTCTCTTCTTGACATCAAAAAACCAATAAAATGCACGTTGTCAAAAATTCTTTTGTGTTTTTCACAAAAATCTAAGAGAGGGAGAGAAAAGGGGAAGAGAGAGGGGGGGGGGGGGGGGGAAGGGGGAAGGGGGGAAGAGGGGGAAGGAGAGGGGGGAGGGGACGGGGGAAAAAATTTTCCAATGAACGAAGAAAAAAAATTGTAGCAGAGAGAAAAAGGGGGGGTTTTGGGGGGGGGGGGGGGGGGGGGCCCCCGGGGGGGGGGGGGGGGGGGGGGGGGTTTGGGGGGGGGGGGGGGGGGGGGGGGGGGAATTTAGAGGGGCAGGGGAGAGAGAAAAAAAGGGACAAAAAATGAAAAAATGACAATGTTTTTATTATTGATAAGTTTTCCCCTTTCACGGGGGAAAAAGGGGGATGGGGAGGGGGCCACAACCACAAAATTGGGGGGAAAAAAAAAAAAAATGTCAATGACCCCCCCAAAAACGGAAAAACTGGTTTTGGAAATCCACAAGGGGGGTTTTGCAAAAACTAAATAGTATCAGAAATAATTTCCGATAAAAATTTATCGCCAGTTTTTTTTAAATTTTTTTGGGGTTTAAACCTTTTTAAAAAAAACCCCTTTCATCCTAATAAAAAATTTTTAAAGACGTCTGGGTTTATCTTGGAGAAACTACGAACACTTAAAAAAAAATTTTCTTCCAAACAGGTTTGAAAGTTGTTGCATTTTTTTTAAAACTCCTTAAATAGCCCCCAAAACTTTTTTTTTAAAAATTTGTTTGATTTTTTTTTAAGCTGTTCAAAATTTCCCAAAAAAACATGTTTTCTTCAGTGTCACATGCCCCCTTTTTCAATAGTTCACCTATTTGCCTCCCCTTCCCCCCTTTTTCCCGAACCAGATACGAAACTTTTCCCCCAACCACCCCCTTCTTTTTTCCTTTTTTCTTCTTCTTTTTTTCTTTTTTTTTCCCCTTCTGAGAGAGAGGAGAGAGAGGGGAAAAGGAGGAGAGGGGAGGGGAAGGAGAAAAGAGAGGGGGAAAAAGGGAGAGAGAGAAGAAGAGGGGAGAGAGAGAGAAGAAGAGAGAGAGGGGAAGGGGAGGGGGGGGGGGGGGGAGAGAGAGAAGAGGGAGGGGGAGAGAGAAAAGGGGGGGGGAAAAGGGGAAAAAGGGGGGAAGGAGAAGGGGGGAAGGGGGAAAAGGGAGACAGAACAGAGAAAAGAAGGGAAAAAGGAAAAAAGAGAAAAGAAGAGAAAAGGAGAAAGGAGGGGAAGAGAAAAAGGGAGGGGAAAAGGAAAAGAGAAGGAAAGGGAAGAGAAAGGGGAAGAGAAAGGAGAAGAAAAAGGGGGGAAGAAAAACGGAAGAGGGACAGGGAAGGGGGGGGGAAGGAGAAAGGGAAAGAAAAAGGGGGCAGAAGGGGACAGGGACAACATTTGTTTTACACTTCAACCCAACAAGCTTTTTATTTTGGGGGTTTTTTTTTTGGGTTTTTGGGTTTTTGATGGTGCGAGGGATTTTACCCATTGAAAAACTGTCCTTTTTTTTTTTTTTTTTTGAGTTTTCCCCCTTTTTTTTTTTTTTTTTTCTTTTTGCCCCCCGGGACTAGATCTGTGGGGTTTTCCCAAACGGTGTAATTTTTTGTGCCCCCCTTTTTTACAAAAATGAAGGTTGTCCTTCCCAATTTGGGATTTTTGGGGGTAATATTTTTTGGTTTGTTTCCGAACCCCCCCAAAATTTTCCCATGTTTGGGAAAATTTTTTAAAAGTGCATATTTGATCATTGAATATGTATTTACACAAAGGGGGAAAAAAGGGGTTTTGGGAAGTCTGAAACTTAAAACTACACACCCCCCACCCAAACACCACACACACAAAACTAAACACACACACACACCCCAAAAAACACACACACACACAAAACCCCTCCCCTTTTTTCCCCCTTTTCCCTTTTTCCCCCCCCCCCCTTTTTTTCCCTTTTTTTCCCCCCCCCCTCTCTTTTTACCCCATTCCGAAAAAAAAAAACAGAAACCTTGGAACAAACAAGGAAAAGGGGTTTTAAGGGGAAAAACCCAAACAAAAAAACAAAAGCAAAATGAAAAAAGGAAATTATCCCGAGCAAAGACAAAGAAAAATGGAAGGCTAAACCCCATAGTTAGAGGCAAACACCCATTACATCCCCTTACAAAAACCGCAAAAACCCAAACTGAAGTTCATAAGCACACCCAAAATCGGATGTATGGGCCGGGCTTTAATTAGTAAATAAAAAAAAAAAGGCAGCACAACAAAATTTTTGGTCTTTTTTACAGACAAAAAAACAGTTGCTGTCTGAGTGCCGACGACCGGGGCGGGCAACAACAAAGAAAAAAAAGAAGAAGAAGAAGAAAGAAGAAAAAACAAACCCAAAAAATAACAATAACAACAAAAGAAAACAAGAGAAAAGAAAAAACAAGAAGAACAAGAAGAACAAGAGCAAAAAGAACAAGAAGAACAAGAAAAGAAATTCTAATAAAAATAACCGCCCAAAAACAAAACCAAAAAAGCCACGACGAAGACGACAACAACAAGCTATCTAGCCTTCATATCAAGGCACAATTTTTTTTTTTCCCGAGACAACCATAGATTTTTCAAACCAAAGAGATTCTACATGATATCTCTATTAAAAAAATGAAGGATTGCCCCCAACCCGAACACAAAAACCCCTAAGTTTTTCAAAAACAAACACTAAAAAAATCAATCAATCAGTCAAGCAAGCAAGCAGGCAGTTAATGAATGAATCAATAAAATTATTAACTAAAAAAAACACATTTACACACAGACACAGACATACAGACACACAGACACAGACACAGACACAGACACAGACACAGACACACACACACACACACACACACACACACACACACACACACACACACACACACACACGTGTGCGAACGCACGCAGAACATCTTGCGCACGCGTTAAATCCTGTTCCGCTTTTCGTAAAAGTAGGCCATCGTGTGCCGGTGGGAACAGATGACATTTACAAAACTGCATACACATGGGGACTGGATGTAAAAAAGCACAAGAGTGCTTATTCCATTATCCTCGATATAAAAGAATAAATAAATAAATAATAGATAATAAAATAAATAAATAAATAAATAAATAAATAAATAAATAACACACTCTCTGTGTGTCTCTCTCCCCCTCCCTCTCTCTTCTTTCTTTCTTTCTACTCCAACCAACAACCAACCAACCAACCAACCAACCAACCAACCAACCAACCAACCACAACACAATACCACATAGGCACAAACTCAACCAAACAACCAACCAACCAACCAACCAACCAACCAACCAACAACACAACCAACAACAAACCACAACCAACCAACCAACCAACCAACCAACTAAACACACAACCAACCAACCAACCAACTAACCAACCAAACAACACAAAACCAACAACCAACCAACCAACCAACCAAACACACCAAACAACAAACCAACCATACCAAACACAACCAAACCAACCAACCAACCAACCAACCAACCAAACAAACAAACACATTACAACCAAACAACCAAACAAACAAAGCACCACTCACACTGCCGTATAAGGAGGCCCCCGTCACTTCCTCACACTCCAGACGCGACCAGCATTTGTCGTACAGCCGTTGACGCGACCCCGACACGAAGCATACATCACTGCCGCAGCCCTCCTGCTCCTCTTCCCCGGGCTCTGCAGCAGACGCGCAGCAAGGCGAGACGCTGCGACGCTGCCGCGAGCCCCAACTGTTGCTGTAGCAGTCGTTTGCGTCGTGGCGGCGCGGCGACGATAACGATGAAGGGGATGATGGTATCGAGGATGACAAAATGGCTTGCCATCTCAGCGGTACGCGTTTCGTGGTGTTGGAGTAGAACTCATCCATGGGCTGGTTAGGTTGGCTGGTTGGCTGGTTGGTTGTTGGTTGGTTGGTTTGTTGGTTGGTTTGTTGGTTGGTTGGCTGTTTGTTGGTTGGTTGGTTTGTTGGCTGGTTGGTTGGTTTGTTGGTTGGTTGGTTGGCTGGCTGGATAGCTGGCTGTTAGGCTGGTCGATTTACTGGTTGGTTGGTTGATATAGACTCTGATAAAAAGAAAAAAAAGGTATCGTAATTATAGATTTTAAAAAATGTATTGATTCTGGGAGACTGTTCTTTTTATCAGCATGGAAAGCTGAAAACCGGGAGGAGTGGAGGAAGCTGGTTACAAAACCTTCAGTGGTGCCCCAACGATCTACTAGACTAGGGGCTATGAATGGAATGTAAATAGACAGCATTTATCCCCCCTCTCGTCCCCCTTCTCCTTCCTACTATAATTATGTCTTCCTGTTTCTCAGTGTATTGTTAACACCAGAAGGTTCTATTTAGTGTAGTTTTGTCACGGAAACATCTCATCTCTATTGTGGTTATTCTATGCGTGCATCTGAACTGCAGACAAGTACATATGCACGCCGAGAGTACACAGACACACACAGACACACAGAGACTCACACACGCGCGCACGCACACACACAGCACGCAAGCATGTACGCACGCACGCACGCACACACGCATGCACGCAAGCTTGCACGCACGCACACTCACTCACTCAAACATATACATTCATATATGCCTATGACAAACATGTGCACTCTCTCTCTTCTATTCAAGGAAATTATTCTTTCAAGCTTATATACAATCCTCAATAGACTATGCCTCAACCCTATGGGATTCTGCCAGTGCAAACACAATGAAACCCTTATTATGTCTGTATAAACGTGCTCTCAAACTTATCCTCCTGAAGAAAACAACCTTAATCGAAGCGGATTATACTCAGTTAAGTATTCTCCCCCTACAACAAAGACTAAAATATAACAAATGCATCCTGATGTTTAAGATAATGGCAGGAACTGTCCCCACATCCTTAAGAGATAAGTTCCCAATGAATCATGCCAGAAATACTGAAAAGCCAAGTGTCCCAATCCCAAGAATAGACTTGTACAAGTCTAGTTTACTATACTCAGGCCCTGTACTGTGGAACTCCCTTCCCGATTCAATTAAACAGCACCAATCATTGACGACCTTTAAAAATCACCTTCTAATCCACTTGATGCATCAAAACTAATGAACCAGTCCTCACCCTGCTGGATATATATAGTTCTCCCCCTTTTCTCTCTCTTCCTCTGTGTGTGTGTGTTGTGTGTGTGTGTGTGTGTGTGTGTGTGTGTGTGTGTGTGTGTGTGTGTGTGTGTGTGTGTGTGTGTGTGTGTGTGTGTGTGTGTGTAAATTTTTTTTATATGTATCTTATCATTGTGTAGTTGTAATTGATTTCAAAGGGTATAGTTTTAATATTTTATTTTTCGTATCACATTTATCATAATTATGGTATATTTGCTATATATGCATAACTAGAAAGATAGATAGTATTAAGTGATGATATTATTGGTCAGTTGATAATTGTACGCAACACTACCTGGCTTAAAATGTACTGTGTACTCTCTCTCTCTCTCTCTCTCTTCTCTCTCTCTCTCTCTCTCTCTCTCTCTCTCTCTCTCTCTCTCTCTCTCTCTCTCTCTCTCTCTTACCTGTTGTCTAAACATGTCACCATCCATATTGAGAAATACTTTATTCACATTTTGTACTATTTAATAATCACGTGCTGAATGTAGTTGATTTTTGTTGCTATTGTTGTTGTTGTTGTTTTGGGGGGGGGGGGGGGGGTTGTGGGCTTTTTTTTTTTTTTTTGCTTTGTCTTGTTTTTGTTTGGTTTTTTATTCAAATCAAATTCATCACTGATTCTTACTTTATATTTCGTTTCTGAATGAGTGCCCTTTTATCACATTACCTTAATATAGTATCTCTGTCTTATTTCTTACATGTTATTGTTCTTTCTCCCCATTTATCAAAATTTATGTTTTATGGGACTTATTTTGATGATAGATGGTGGTGGATGGATGTTTTCAGTCATTTAACGTCATCATTTTCTCATGTTTGATCTTTAATTATTGTGCCTTTTTTTTTTTGGCTGCTGTTGTTGTTGTTTGTTTGTTTGTTGTTTTGGTGTTTTTTTTTCTATTTATATATATTATATATATATATATATATATATATATTATATATATATATATATATATATATATATTCAAATCAGAGTCATCATAGATTCTTATTTCTTATTCTCGTTTCTGAATGAGTGCCTTTTTATAACATTACCTTAATATTGTATCTCTGTCTTATTTCTTACCTGTTGTTTGATACTTGGTATGGCTTCTTGCTCTTGGTATTTGAATCATTATACTTGTTGTTTAGTTGAGGCTATCTTTTTTATCTTGATGTTATCCCTGAAAAGGGCGGGGACTGGATGTAAAAAAGCACACG
>CM060322.1:38739294-38744294 GCA_030674155.1 Stramonita haemastoma
TGTGTGTGTGCGCGCGCATGCTGCGTGCGTGCGTGCGTGCGTGCGTACGTGCGTGCGTGCGTGCGTGCGTGTGTGTGTGTGTGTGTGTGTGTGTGTGTGTGTGTGTGTGTGTGTGTGTGTGCATGCGAGTGAGTGTACATTCGAATTTGTTAAAACTGTAAATTACTGTTGATTGCTTGTGTGTTGTGTAGGTCGAATGCAAGCGCTTTGATTTGTTTTTACAAGATATAGCGCTATACAAGTTCCATGTATTATTATCATTATTATTATTATTATTATTATTATTATTATTATTATTATTATTATTATTATCATGTTCAGTGACAGGGTGGTGGATGGGTGCCATATAGTCCACAGTAGACTGCTTCTTTTCTGTCCCTTCTCCTGTGAGTGATACCCACCCTCCCCATCCAGGGACAAGTTGACTTCCATTTGTGGCCTGGAATCTGGAGAAAAAAAACACACCAAAAATCAGCAAGTTGAGCTTTGTAGACTGCCTCTGTGTTTGAGAAATGAGTTTCCACAACATGCAACTTAGGTTCTGCCTTTACTTTTGCAAAGCATGGAGGAACATCATGTGGCTCATACTGCACTGAGCATTGGCGGTCCTGATAATGAGGAGGAGGTTCTGTCTGAGACAGAAAAGTGTCAGGCATTGTGTCCCCAGTAACCTCTTCAATGACAATGCCATGAGTGGAGAGGGTGGTGTTGGCTCCTGATGGAGTTTCTTCGTTCAGGTCAAAGTTATCCCAGCAAAAATGGATAACCTTGTTCTCTGTCAAACTCACTGTTGAAGGAAGAAGACTTGCGCACTGAAGTACAGAACTGGCCATAGCAGTCTCAAGTCGCACAATGGGTTTGTATCCAGCAACATGACCAAACCTATTCAACAGACTTATGATTTCAGAGCTGCCAGTTACATGTCTGACAGACATTCCAAGCAAAACATGTTTAGGCATTTTCCACTTCCTTCCTGTCACAGATTAGCATATGTCCTGGGCAATTAAGGATGCCAATCTGGTGGTTTGGGGTTGCTCCATAGAACTACTCTTTCCAGATAGCAGTGTTTTTAGAAAGTCTGTGAAAATATCTGGAGGTTTAACAGCATCAGACTGAAGAAATTCTGCAGAAGGAGGCCATGGCATATCAGGTGTTGCCCTGAAAGCATCCATAATGTATCGGCGAAGAACATATGCAGATTCCTCAAGACGTCTTTCTTCTGAAGCTGCTGACACAAATGCTGTCTCAACTGCCTGACCCTGGGCAAGTTCATCACAATAAACAAGATCACTGCGGTGGTTCGGAGCCCAGAATTGAATTCTGAAGCCAAAATGTTTCATTATTTTTTTCTTTCAGTTTGTAAGTCTTGTATCCTGGGTTGTAGAAGTCAGGAGAATGTTGTTGCATGTATTCACAGTACTTCTCACCTAGCATGGTCATTCTCTCCTCCTGTGAACCTCTGATTATTGCATTTTCATCATACTCGCATATGTACTCAAATGCCCTCTAGTGTGCCTGTAGCCGCTCAGTAGTTTTCTGGTCTGTTGATGTTTCAGCATGCCTGTCTTCACATCTCAGATAGTCTTTTCTACAACCTTCGTGATAGTGAGCTTCACGTACTACAAGATCTGTATCTTGATAATGAGTGAAAATGTCATCTTGTTTAGTTTTGGCTGCATCCTGTATAGACTGTTCTGCTGTCTTGGTGATACATTTTACAAGTTTTCCAAAACATGGAACCCCTTTTGAAACTTTCTTTTTGAATTTCTTCTTGCAAAAAATGCAACTGTCTTTTGGAAGCAATGGGCCTGAAGTAGCGACAGTCCTTTAGGTTTTGATGGTCCTGCAACCTCTTCACTACCTGTCTCACGCTTTCTTTTCCTGGCAAATTTCACACTTGTAAACTGTGCATAACAGCTTCCGTGATAACCATGGCGTGTAAAGTCAAGGTCTTCTGGAATACAATTACAAATCTCATCTAGTCTATGACATGCCACATCTGAAGAACGTCTCAAGTGAAGAGACTTTTAAATAGTTTTTTTGTGCTTTCTTCAGTTAGTGGAGTTACAGTCTTTTCTGTTATTTTGGAAATGAGTTATACAAGTTCTCCCACCCCTGGAAGTTTTTCTTTTGCACTTAAATGTACTTTTGAAGGTCACTGGATGTTCATCTGCCATGTTGAAATGTTCATTTTATACAGGAAACGTCACATGGGGAAGATGAAATACACTTTCAGTGAGAGACTGCACACTTGCCAATGACTCCACTCTCCTCAAAAGTCTTTCGGATGAGACTGTAAACCGAGGCTCCGTGTGCGAACTTACCCAGAACGTCTTACGCACACGTTAAATCATGTTCCGCTTTTCGTAAGAGTAGGCCATTGTGTGCGGGTGGGAACAGATGAAAATATTTACACAACTGCATACACACGGGGACTGGATGAAAAAAGCACATGAGTGCTTATTCCATTATCCTCGATATAAAAGAATGAAATAAAAATAAAAATAAATAAAATAAAATGACCTGAAACAGGATGGTTTAAAATGGATACTAAAAGTACTACTCAACAGTTTGCCTTATCCCCAACCTTTGTGGTGGAGGATGCGGAACTGAAAAGAACAACGAATTATGACCACGCCTTGTTCTATTTTTAGATGTATGTTATCGTGTGTCACTTGAATGTGCTGTGGTGTGTGTGTGTGTGTGTGTGTGTGTGTGTGTGTGTGTGTGTGTGTGTGTGTTACATGCGTGCACACCCGCGACTGATCTGCTTATTATGTGTAATTTCTTGAAGAAAAAAAAAAGAAACTAAAAAAATCATAGACTCAAAGCACTGTGGTTAACACATCCTCTTCGTTAATGATACTTATGGCTGTTGCAGTACTTACTGTGTGTTACAGACATTCTCTGATCAATAATAACATCTTGATGTAGACTTATTTGTGCATACTTTGTGGAACATACTGATAGTTGGATACATTTTTGGCACCGGACACACAAGGCGTGAGATGAGAAAGTGCCGCTCAACTGATGGTGAGAGAACGGAACAGCGCTGGGCTTGGTTGAGTGGTAAGACAGATTTCAGCTGCTGCGGTTCAGACGGCGGCGCATTAAAGTCATCACTGTAGTTTTGTTTTAAATAGGTCAGCAAAAAACTGTGCCTATATAATTGGGAAAATTATACTAGATGCTATTCACAATAAAATTATGAGAAGTTAAGCCAGATTTTGTGCAATAATCGCAGCCTGAACATCCCTACCCCAAAAACCTAAATATAGGGCACAAAGAGGGGAAAATGCACTGTTGATACACCTCTCACTCCTGAAATAACCTGTATCCCAGAGGGTAACATGTCAAATGTTTTTACCAACATCATAAGCTTTCAGAAAAACAAAGTCAAAAATCCCCCCCCCCCCCCCCCAGGTTTCCCTCTCCTAGATCATGGTCTAAATGATGTGTCATCTGGCTTTAGACCATGCTTGAATAAAGAGTCCTCTTTAAATAATGATCTTGGTACAGTTGATAGCATTAATTTGATATCTTGTCATATTAATGGAAGTAGTGAAAATGTGAGTTTAGATGATGTAGTAGATCAACTAGAGTGTGGCAATACAAATCAAGCAAATAAAGCTTTTTCATTTTTGTCCTGGAACATAAATGGATTATTTTCAAAACTGGCTGGTGGAGATTTCGTATCTTATGTGTAGCTTTGATGTTATTTGTCTGACAGAAATGTTCTTGGAAAATATCCAGCCAGATGTTTTTAGTGGCTATAAAGCCTTCTGTAAGGCGGCAACTAAAGTTAGCCATCAAGGGAGACCATCAGGGGGAGTAGTTTGTTTGATTAAGAATGAGTTATCTGCTCTTGTAAAATGTTTAGATGTTCCATACCCTAACATTTGTACTTTTCTCTGTGACAAATCTTTATTGTGTACCTCAAGAAATATTTTGCTTGTATGTGTGTATATCCCACCTGAAGGCTCTCCTTTTCATAACATGTTTGACAATGACAGTGGGATCGCTATGATGGAAGAATATTTAGCCGATTGTGTGGTTGCTTTGGATGAAGTTGATATAATATTGTGTGGAGACTTAAACAGTAGGACATCAAACTTTTCTTGCCATCATGTGGCAGATGATTTTATTTCAGAGCTCCAAAGCAAAAGCATGTCTCTTAGTGGTAATCGTTATTCTGAAGATTCTGTTATAAATAATTAAGGTAAATTATTATTGAATATGTGTACTTCATTTAGTTTACAAATTCTGAATGGTGTATGTAATGGTGATCAGCAGGGTCGCTATACGTACATTTCTGATGGAGGATGCAGTGTTAATGATTATTTTTTAGTGTCAGATGATTTGTTCTCTCAGATTTTTGACTCATGCCGTTTGTTTGTTGCTGAACGTTCTGATTCAGATCACCTTCCTGTGGAATTACATATTAATCCATTGTGTAAAACTTATGTAATAGCTGAAGAGCCATCTGTTGTGGAAAAGTTTGTGTGGGATGAAAACAAACTCTCAGCTTATAAAGATAATCTTTGTGAGGAGGACATGTGTGTAACTTTTTCAAATGCCTTACAGATGATTGATGAGAACATTAATGAAGCTCTAGAGTTGTTCAATGGCTGCATAAAGTCCAGTGCTGAATGTATGAAGAAACAGGTACATGTAAAAAAAGGTTTTTCAAATGCAACAGGGTTTGATAATGAATGTAAAAGTATGAAATACAGGGTAAGAAAATTATTAAAGACTTACCGGAAAACGTTAAAGAACGAAGACAGAAACTTGTTCTGTGTTTTAAGAAGGGAATATAAATACATGCTAGAAAGGAAAAGGAAACAGTATAATATGACATTACTTGCAGACATGGTGTCTTCAATCTCTTCTGAAGTCCAGTTCTGGAAAAGTGTTAAGAAGGCGTCATTTAGAAATAGTCAGCCAAAGAATAGTATATCAGTTGACAGTTGGTTTCAACATTTCAAAACCCTGTTGGAGAA
>CM060322.1:38751794-38754294 GCA_030674155.1 Stramonita haemastoma
GTCTTAGGCCTAGTTGCCTTGCATTTTTGTACAGTATCTTGCTTGTCTATCTGTCTGTCTTTCTGTCTTGTCTTTCTGAAAAGAGTTTGACTTGATTGCCTATCTGTCTTCCTGTCTGTCTGTCTTCCCGTCTATCTCTTTTTCTGTCTTCCTGTCTGTCTATTTCGGTCTGTCTCTTGTTTATCCTTCTTCCTGTCTGTCTATTTTTCTGTCTGTCTATCTTTCTTTCCTGTCTGTCTATTTTTCCGTCTGTCTTTCTTCCTGTCTGTCTATTTTTCTGTCTGCCTCTTTTTCTGTCTGTCTCTTTTTCTGTCTGTTTATTTTTCTATTTGTCTGTCCGTCTGTTTCCCTGTCTGTCTCCTATCTAACTACCGTCCTGTCTATCTTTCTGTCTGTCTTTTCTGTTGGTCTATTTTTCTGTCTGCCTGTTTTTCTATCTGTTTTTCGGTCTGTCTCTTGTCTATCTTTCTGTCGGTCTGTTTTTATAATAATAATAATAATAATAATAATAATATAATAATAATAATAATAATAATAATAATAATAATACATGGAATTTGTATAGCGCTATATCTTGCAAAAACAAATCAAAGTGCTTGCATTCAACCTACACGACGCACAATCAGCAACTATTTACAGTTTTGACAAATTCGAATGTACAACACACACACACACACACACACACGCACGCACGCACGCAGCACGCGCGCGCACGCACACACACCCACAAACGTTATGCACTTTTGCAGGTGGATGTTGAAGGCAGGGACAGGTAAGAGATGGAAGCGGAAGGAGAAAAACTGTCTGGCTCACGTCTATTTTTCTGTCTGCCTGTTTTTCTATGTTTCATGTCTGTCTTTCTTCCTGTCTGTTTTTCTGTCTATATTTTTGTCTGTTTATTTTTCTGTCTCATGTCTATTTTCTGTCTGTCTACTTTTCTGTCTGTTTTCTGTCTGTCTCCTGTCTATCTTTCCGTCTGTTTTTCTTTTTTGTCTAGTGTCTTTCTGCCCGCCTGTCTTTCTTCCTGCCTGCCTGTCTGTCTTCCTTCTGTCTCTCTATCTTCCTGTCTGTCTTCCTGCCTGTCTGTCTGTCTTCCTGCCTGCCTGTTTGTCTTCCTTCTGTCTGTCTGTCTGTCTGTCTGTTTGTCTGTCTGTCTTCCTGCCTATTTTTCTTCTGTCTTTGTGTTACTGTTTCTTCCCCTTTCCTTTAAAAAAATACTTCTCTCGTTTGTTTGTTTCATTTATTTGTTTCTCTTCCCTCCCTTTCTTTTTTTCTTCGTTTCTTTCTTTCTTTCTTTTCTTTCTTTCTTTCTTTCTTTCTTTCTTTCTTTTCTTTCTTCCCTTTCTTTATTTTTGTCTTTCTTTCTTTCTTTCTTCCCTTTCTTTATTTTTGTCTTTCTTTCTTTCTTCCCTTTCTTTATTTTTGTCTTTCTTTCTTTCTTCCCTTTCTTTCGTTTTTTTTTTCCTCCTTTCTTTTGGTTTCTTCTGGTCCCGCCTACCTCTCTCCTTTGTTTGTGTTTTTTTCGTCGTCGAACGCTCAGACACAACTAGTGCTGTCTGTCATATGAGCGAAAACGCGTTGCGCTGCCGTTAAGCGCCTGACAAGTCAGGCCCAGCACATCCGACTTCGGCATGGGGGATAATTATCTTTTAAGTCTTTCTGGAAAAAAAGCAGTAGAATGGATCAAGAAGGCAGAAAATAAACAAGAAGGCGATAGGAAGAAAAGGAACAAGGCAGAAAGAAAGAGAAGGATAGAAAAGAGGGAATTCCTAACACAGAATTTCCAGAAGGTGGGATGCGATTTATACTGACAGCCCCCTTCCCCCTCCCCCCCTCCCCTCCCGCCCCCCCGGCATCCCCATGGAGGTTTTCCTTGTTTCCTTACTCCTTTGTGTGTGTGTGTGTGTGTGTGTGTGTGTGTGTGTGTGTGTGTGTGTGTGTGTGTGTGTGTGTGTGTGTGTGTGTGTGTGTGTGTGTGTGTGTGTGTGTGTGTGTCGTGCGTGCGTGCGTGTATGTGTTGTGTGTGTTATTTCTATTTTGGTTTCAACAGGGTTTATTCAAAAGACACACTTTCTAAGCAGACAACAATACAGCAGGAAAAAAGGCATCAAGCTACAGTTTAGTTTCAGTACCCCCACCCCATGGTAAATTCACATCATTGTTTATGCAGACAAACTGCCTTTTAAATTTACACATATACTGAGTCACGTTGCCACACAATAAACTACAACTACACGAGAAAAAAAAAGGGGGGGGGTGGGGGGGGGAAGCATACAACATAACATAGGAAATTTAAGATCACCAACAACAATGTCATGAAAAAGGCACAAACACACCGGGATGCAATGGCTCCTCTGAGCCCAAGGGGAACAGCTTCCTTTATTACAAACCCCTCCATCACAGACATATCTCTTGACAGTCATTTCGGTTTATAGTCTATATTCGTTTGGATTTATCAGTTAAATCACGCACTCTTTTCATTTCTATCTCCTTTCTACCC
>CM060322.1:38759294-38761794 GCA_030674155.1 Stramonita haemastoma
GTCACACCCGCCACCTCACTGCGTGCGTGCGTGCGTGCGTGCGTGCGTGCGTGCGTGTGTGCGTGCGTGCGTGCGTGTGTGTGTGTGGAGAGAGAGAGAGAGAGAGAGAGAGAGAGAGAGAGAGAGAGAGAGAGAGAGAGAGAGAGAGAGAGAGAGAGAGAGAGAGAGAGAGAGAGAGAGGAGAGAGAGAGAGAGAGAGAGAGAGAGCCGGCGGGGAAAAGAAAGCAAAAAGAATCCGCCGAAATAAATTGCGACTGTTATTGATAAAAGATGCGAAGGGACAGGACCTATCCACCCCCCCCCCCTCTCCCCCCACCACGAAAAAGAATGTTAAAGATGCTGTGCATAATGAAAGAGACAAAGGGTGGTTAGATTTGGGATGGATGAGTGAGTGAGTGGAGGGGAAAGGTGAGAAGGGGGGATGAGGTAAAACAACAACAAAAACAACAAAAGCCCCCACAACAACGAGACAGTTGTCCCTAGCAAAAGTCTGTAGCGAAGAAAGCCGCTGTGATTGGGAAGCAAACCCACTTGCACACAAGGAAAAAAATGGGTGGCGCTGTTCTTGTGGCGACATGCTCTCCCCAGGGAGAGAGCAGCCCGAATTTCACGCAGAGAAATCTGCCGTGACTGAAAGTGATATTCAATACAATTCAATCCAATTGAGATGTTTATTCAGAAAACGATGTATCGCGCGTAAAGGCATAGAAAGCATCAAACCAGCGACTGATAAGTCTGCTCCAACCCCCCCAAAAACTTAACCGAATCCTAACTTGACAGATGAAAAGAATGTAATCAAGAATAACAAGAAAACGACGAACTCCACAGCAGTTCTACTTCAATCCCATGGGTCCATGAAGTCGTAAGTTCGAATCTCGGCGGTATCTGGTGAATTACGGGTGGGTTTACAATCTCCCACGTCAACTTCAAGTGCAGACCTGCCAGTGCCATGACCCCCTTCGTTTATAATTATACAAATGCAGAAGATCAAATATACACGTTCAAGATCTCGTCATTCATGTCAGCGTTCTGTGGGCCACGGGAACACGAACACACCCAGCACACATCCCCGAAGTTGCAATGCGGCTACCTTAATGGTGGAAAACTGGTCACGTATGCAAAATCCCAGCCATTGGTGATCCTTATTTATTTATTTATTTATTCATTTTATTTATTTATTCATTCGTTTTATTTATTCTTTTATATCGAGGATAATGGAAGAAGCATTCATATGCTCTTTTTTTTACATCCAGTCTCCGTGTGTATGCAGTTTTATAAATGTCATCTGTTCCCACCGGCACACAACGGCCTACTCTTACAAAAAGCGGAGCAGGATTTAACGTGTGCGCAAGGTGTTCTGCGTGCGTTCGCACACGGGGCATCGGTTTACAGTCTCATTTTTTGCCCTCCTCGGAGCTCTAACCGAGGATGGCAAAAAAAAAAAAATCCCAACAAGGGTTATCAAGCATGGTGAAGAGACAGTCAGGGACAGGACCACAGCCAGTGATGCCCAACAGCACTACTGACTGACCTGACTGTCCCCTTCCTCTTCCTCCTGGACCCATAGGATGGAAGGTCCGAACCACTCGGCTGTAATAATAATACATGGAATTCATATAGCGCTATATCTTGTAAAAACAAATCAAAGCCTTGCATTCGACCTATACAACACACAAGCAATGGACAACAATTTATAGTTTGGGATGTACACACACACAAATTCGGATGTACACACACATGCACGCACGCACGCGCGCGCGCGCACACACACACACACACTTATAAAGGTTATACACTTTGGCAGGTAGATGTTGAAGGCAGGGACAGATCAGAAATGGAAACAGGAGAAAATCTTAGGTTTGAAATAAGTGTGTCTTGAGGTTGGATTTAAAAGTGTTATAAGTAGGCTTTTGCCGGAGGGAGAGAGGGAGGTCATTCCAGATTGAGGGACCATTGTAGCGTCCGTCATCTTTATCAGACGCAGCCCTTCCAGTACAAGTAAGTGTCATCAGCAATCTTACAATGGCATTGCTTTCATCTTCCAGTACAAGTAAGCATCATCAGCAATCTGACAATGGCATTGCTTTCATCTTCCAGTACAAGTAAGTATCATCAGCAATCTGACACTGGCACTGCTTTCATCTTCCAGTACAAGTGAGTATCATCAGCAATCTGACAATGGCATTGCTTTCATCTTCCACTACAAGTCAGTGTCATCAGCAATCTGACAATGGCATTGCGTTCATCTTCCAGTACAAGTGTCCATCAGCAATCTGACAATGGCATTGCTTTCATCTTCCACTACAAGTGTCATCAGCAATCTGACGATGGCATTGCTTTCATCTTCCACTACAAGTGTCATCAGCAATCTGACAATGGCATTGCTTTCATCTTCCACTACAAGTGTCATCAGCAATCTGACAATGGCATTGCTTTCATCTTCCACTACAAGTATCATCAGCAATCTGACAATGGCATTGCTTTCATCTTCCAGTACAAG
>CM060322.1:38784294-38788711 GCA_030674155.1 Stramonita haemastoma
CCTGCTGTGGCCTGTCGCATTATCCAGTCAACCACCAACAGGAAGATGGTTGGTGACAGCAGACAGCCCTGACGAACGCCGGTTTGTACGCAGAAGGGTTCCGTCAATTTACCATCATGGATGACTTGGCAAGTGGCATCTTCATAGAGCTGTTGGATGATGGTGACGAACTTTGGTGGGAAACCATAGTGGTGCATCAGTCTCCAGATGACATCTCTGTCGACGCTGTCAAATGCCTTCTGGAAGTCGACAAAGACTGAATACAAGGGGTCTGCCACTCTAGGGACTGCTCGATGATGATGCGCATTGTGGCGATCTGATCTGTGCATGATCTGTTTTGTCGGAAGCCTGCCTGTTCATCCCTGAGTGTCTTGTCTAGTGCCGTCTTCAGTCTTTCTAAGATTATTCTTGTCAGTACTTTCCCTGGTATAGACAGCAGCATGATTCCTCTCCAGTTGTTGCAGGATGACAGGTCCCCTTTCTTTGGTAGCTTCACGAGGTAGCCTTTCTTCCAGTCTTCTGGCACACTCTCTTGCTCCCAGATCTTGTGTAGGAGTGGATACATCATGTCAGTTGAAGTCTGGATGTCTGCCTTCAGTGCTTCAGGGGTATACCATCAGGACCTGCTGCTTTGCCTGACTTTAAAGACTTTATGGCTTTGGTGATCTCATTTTTGGGTGGGGGGGCCGGTGTTGATGCCAAGGATTTCAGTAGGAATTGAGTGAATACAAACCCCAAAAGCATGTAAGTTAGGTCATGTGAATAAAAGTGAAGGAAAATAGAAAAAAAGGGATTTTGAGGCAAAGAAGGGCAATGAGTTCCATCGCTTTCCGTTGTAGGTCCTTGTTTCGCAATACCCTGCCTTCAGATCTTTCATCTTCCAGATAATGCAGCACACCTTGGTCGACATGGCCAGATCTAACTGCTGGTCCTTTTGACAGTTTCCGTTTTTGTTTGTCTTTACCCTACTGCTGTTCAAGTCTATCTCTGTTTTCATTCCATTCCCTGATCCTCTTCCTATCCACAGAAAATTCACGGGCACACTCCGAAACATTCCCACCTGCTTCCTTATCCAGATACTGGAGGGCTTCCAATTTGAAAGATACAGTGTCGCTTTGGCATTTTGCAAAAATGGCACAGAGAGATTCAAGAACCAACTTCCGGCCACCATGAAGCGTGGTCAAAGTATCAGTACATCACTGACAGACAAAAGACGTCAGTGGAAAAAGCATGACGTAATTTTAATTCACTTTGTTGGAGATTGGTGGGAGTGAGGAGAGGGGACAAAGAATAAGAAAAAAGGAAGGAAACACGAAAAGGTAAAGAAGGGGAAAAAGATGACTTTTAGAACAGTCTGCACAAATCCTAGTGAAAGTGAGCATAGTGTCTTTGAAAAAAGCAGGGTGGGCGTTTGCTAGGTAGTTACCCCTGTGCACAACTTTTGGCCCAAAGTGGGGGGTGGGCGTTTGCTAGATGGTGGGCTTATGCTGGGGATTTTACGGTATATGTTGGGACTGATATCCATGCTCAATGAATGGACAAGAGAGAGCTGAAACCTCGTGAGTTGAATATTTGAATATACTAACAACAACAACAACAACAAAATATTTGACATGCCTTGTATCACCATGATACTACATCTACCCCTTGTTTATTCCTCGTTTTTTTCCCTGCTTTTTTCACAATCTTCAAACAGTTACAGTTATCATCTTATTTTTCCATCTATTTCACGCAATTTTGTTCTGTTGCAGCCATTTTTTTCATTTAAATGCTAGAGTACTCATAATCATAAGCATCCCTTTTTGCACTCATTTCATGTATTTGCGCCATTTGTTCTTCAGACGAATAAAATTTAGTTTAAACCAAAGAAAAAAAAGTGCGTCGGCCGGGAGTCGAACCCGGATCGACTGCTTGGAAGGCAACCATGCTAACCGTTACACCACCGACGCTTCTGGTCACCTGGCTAAAAACTGATGTGTCAAAACACACACACACACACACACACACACACACACACACACACACACACACACACACACGCACACACACACACACACACGCAACACACACACACACACACACACACACACACATATGCCCGCACGCGCGCGCTCGCACGCACACACGCGCGCTCGCACGCACAAACGCACACACGCGCGCTCGCACGCACACACGCACGCACACACACATACAGATACACACACACGCACACATGAACACGTGCACACACACACACACACACACACACACACACACACACGCACGTACGCACGCACGCACGCACGCACGCAAGCAAGCAAGCATGCACGCACAGAGAGAGACAGAGAGAGACAGAGAGATGGGGGAGCACTTTCATGGGCTTCGAGACAACAGTTTTCAGCCAGGTGAACAGAAGCGTCGGTGGTGTAACGGTTAGCATGGTTGCCTTCCAAGCAGTCGATCCGGGTTCGACTCCCGGCCGACGCACTGGTTCTTTTTGTTTGTTTGTTTAAACATAATTTTATTCGTTCAAAACAAAGAGTAGCCTTCACTTGAAATGTGTAGAAAACTCAATGCTTATAATTACGAGTACTCTAGCATTTATATGCATATGCGTGTAGCCTATGGATGGATGGATGGATGGGTGGGTGGGTGGGTGGATGGGTGGATGGATGCCTGGATGCCTGCCTGCCTGCCTGCCTGCCTGTCTGCCTGCCTGTCTGTCTGTTTGTCCATCTATCACCTACCTACCAAACCTACCTACCTACCTACCTACCTACCTACCTACCTACCTACCTACCTACCTACCTACCTACCTACCTACCTGCCTGCCTGCCTGCCTGCCTGCCTGCCCGCCCGCCCGCCTTTCTTTTTCTTTCTTTCTTTCTTTTCTTTCTTTCTTCTTTCTTTCTTTCTTTCTTTCTTTCTTTCTTACTTTCTTTCTGATTTTCTAATACTCCTTTCTCCTTTCTCCTTTCTTTATCAACCCCTCTTTCCTTTTTTTCCGTTAAAGGGAAGAAGAGGGGGGGGGGGGAGAAAACTGTTGTGAGTCAGAGTGTACCTGATTCTGTAAGGGAAAAAAGTATTAAAAATCGAGATTGATAAAAAAAAAAAACACACCACACCCAAACCCCCACAATTTTTACGATGCACCAGCTATTTTCGTTAATTAATTAATTAATTATTTATCTTTTTATAAAGAAAAACATGTGTGTGTGTGTGTACACACACACGCGCACGCACGCACGCACGCACACACACACATAATTTTTTTTGGGACTGATATCCATGCTCAATGAATGGACAAGAGAGAGCTGAAACCTCGTGTGTTGAATATTTGATATACTACACAACAACAACAACAACAAACAACAAAAAGAATATTTGATATGCCTTGTATCACCACGATACGTACTTGTACCCCCTTGTGTATTTCTTGTTTCTTTTTCATGCTTTTTTTCCCAATCTTCAAACACTTACAGTTATTATCTTATTTTTCCAGCTATTTGACGCAAGCTTGTTCAGCTGCAGCCCATTTTTTTTTGCATTTAAATGCTAAAGTACTCATAAATTTAAGTATTGCCTAATGTACTTATTTCATGTAGGTAAAGGTAATTAAAAAAAAAAGGAAACCTCACCTCAGAGACCTCAGCTCCTCTAGGAGCTAGCATATTGAGGGCGGCGCCCATCTCCTCTCCCTCGCTGCTTTACCTTCCCTGACCCTAAAGAGGGCAGGTACCCCATTTACAGCTGGATGGACTGGGGAACTGTACTGAGGCCAAGGCGGGCAAACCAACAACAATCAATCACCAATCCAACAGGTAACCAGGCTTGATGCTGCTTAATTAACCTCACACTTGGGAAAGCCAGGTTCTGACCACTGAGCTATCCCTCCCCTTTACTCATTCCCCTACTTGGGCTATTATATATATATAATTTATGTTCTGAACAAACAAAATTCTGTTTTAGCCAAAAAAAACAGTGCGTCGGCCGGAGTCGAACCCGGATCGACTGCTTGGAAGGCAACCATGCTAACCGTTACACCACCGACGCTTCTGTTCCCTGGCTGAAAACTGAGGTCTCAAAGCACGCACGCATGCACGCACACACGTGTACACACACATGCGCGCGCGCACAACACACACACATACACACGCACACCGGTATAACACACACATACACACACACACACGTACATCTGCACGCACACACACACACACACACACCACACACAACACACACACACCACAACACACACAGCCCCGCACACAGCCCGCACACACACACACACACACACACACACACACACACACACACACACACACACACACACACCTGCAAAGCCCGCACACACACACACCCGCGCGCACACACACACACACACACACACACACACACACACACACAACACACACACACACACACACACACAACAACA
>CM060322.1:38788811-38793811 GCA_030674155.1 Stramonita haemastoma
TGAGTTCTCTGGCTTTCAGAGCATAAAAATTATACATACCCAAATGTCTCAACTGGTAACTTTTCACTATTCGAATAGTTGTTGGAGCAATGTTCATTATCATTTGTGGAAGTATTTGGATAGGTATTTCTCTCTCAAGTCTGTAAAACTTTGTACATTAAAAATAGAAAATGGATGTTTCAGTTCAATTTTGTCCACAAAAGGGCACTTTTTATTTAGATTTATCATTATATCTGCTATTCACGTTTAGATCACCAACTCCAAGTCGAAACTTGACCGGTGCATGTCTGAATTTACCTATGGTGATAGCAGTAAGATATTTTTCGGGCTGTAACAGTGATTTAAATGAACCTATACGTTTCGAATCTGTCACTTTCTGACTACTTTGCATGCCAGTCTTGATGAAAGCAATCAATCATGCGCTGCTTTAATTCTTTTAGAAAAGTCTTATTCATTTCCCACCCCACCATTTTATCCCACACTTCCGAGAAAGCCAAAAAGATCAAGACATCTTTTGATACAATATGGCCAGTTATTTACATCTAACTGTCTTTCGGTGTTTTCTGGATCTTGTTTGCAGTCATCAAATATATGCCTGTTTTGGAAATCTGCATAATGACATTCTGAAGTTTAAACCCGTACGCATAGATCTTATGGTGCTATCAATATACATAGGATAAACGTCCTGTTTCCCCATAGATCATTGTGTTAGGAGTTTTGGTGGTAAAACGTTTAACAAACGTTTGCAAGCAAATAAATGCACCGATTCTATACAGTGAAATTTTGTAAACCCCCAAGCTCAGAAGCATATAACAACATGGGTTGACCTGGGCCATCGAACAACTTAAAAAACACAAACATATCCATGTTGCCCAAAGCCCCATCGTTCTCAAAAACTTTATGTTTAGCACGTCTCGCATACTCTTCCAGTGCTGTGTCGAAAGATACTTTAGTTGTAAGAGTAAACCAAGATACTTGTAGCTGTTAACAACTTCGATATTTTGACCTTTAAAATGCCACTTTTCCGATTTGGATAAATTGCCCACCTTTCCTGGAAACACCATAACATTCGTTTTTATCAAGATTTACAGTTAATCCTAAAGTGTCAGACGCTCTTAGAGAGAAGAGAGAAGAGAAGAAGGAGAGAAGAAGAGAGAGGAGAGAGAGAGAAGAGAGCGAGAGAGAGAGAGAGGATGAGCGAGAGAGTAGTAGAGAGAGGAGAGAGAGAAAGCAAGGCAAGGCAAAGCAAAGGCAAGGAAAGGGCAAAGGCAAGGCAAAAAAATTCTTTTATTCGAGGATAATAGATAAGCACTCGTGTGCTTTTTTACATCCATCCCCGCCCTTTTCAGGGATAACATCAAGATAAAAAAGATAGCCTCAACTAAAAAACAAGTATAATGATTCAAATACCAAGAGCAAGAAGCCATACCAAGTATCAAACAACAGGTAAGAAATAAGGACAGAGATACAATATTAAGGTAATGTTATAAAAAGGCACTCATTCAGAAACGAGAATAAGAAATAAGAATCTATGATGACTCTGATTTGAATATATATATATTATATATATATATATATATATATATATATATATAATATATATATATAATATATATTAATTAGAAAAAAAAACACCAAAACAACAAACAAACAAACAACAACAAACAGACCAAAAAAAAAAGGCACAATAATTAAAGATCAAACATGAGAAATGATGACTTTTAAATGACTGAAAACATCCATCCACCACCATCTATCATCAAAATAAGTCCCATAAAACATAATATTTTGATAAATGGGGAGAAAAGAACAATAACATGTAAGAAATAAGACAGAGATACTATATTTAAGGTATGTGATAAAAGGCACTCATTCAGAAACGAAATATAAAGTAAGAATCAGTGATGAATTTGATTTGAATAAGAAAACCAAACAAAAACAAGACAAAGCAAAAAAAAAAAAAAAAAAAAGCCCACAACCCCCCCCCCCCACCCCCAAAACAACAACAACCCAACAATAGCAACAAAAATCAACTACATTCAGCACGTGATTATTAAATAGTACAAATGTGAATAAAGTATTTCTCAATATGGATGGGGACATGTTTAGACAACAGGTAAGAGAGAGAAGAGAGAGAGAGAGAGAGAGAGAGAGAGAGAGAGAGGAGAGAGAAAGGGGAGAGAGAGAGAGAGAGAGAGAGAGAGAGAGAGAGGGGAGTACACAGTACCCTTTTTAAGCCAAGGTAGTGTTGCGTACAATTATCAACTGACCAATAATATCATCACTTATATACTATCTATCTTTCTATGTTATGCATATAGCAAATATACCATAATTATGATTAATGTGATACAAAAATAAAATATTAAACTATACCCTTTGAAATCAATTACAACTACACAATGATAAATACATATAAAAATATTTACACACACACACACACACACACACACACACACACACCACACAACACACACACACACACACACACACACACACACAACACACACACACACACACAGAGGAAGAGAGAGAAAAGGGAGGAGAACTATATATATCCAGCAGGGTGAGGCTGGTTCATTTTGTTTTTGATGCATCAAGTGGATTAGAAGGTGATTTTTTAAAGGGCGTCAATGATTGGTGCTGTTTAATTGAATCGGAAGGGAGTTCCACAGTACAGGGCCTGAGTATAGTAAACTAGACTGTACAAGTCTATTCTTGGGATTGGACACTTGGCTTTTCAGTATATTCTGGCATGATTCCATTGGGGAACTTATCTCTTTAGGATGTGGGGACAGTTTCCTGCCATTATCTTAAACACCCGGATGCCCTTTGTTATATTTTAGTCTTTGTTGTAGGGGGAGAATACTTAACTGAGTATAATCCGCTTCGATTAAGGTTGTTTTCTTCAGGAGGATAAGTTTGAGAGCACGTTTATACAGACTTAATAAGGGTTTCATTGTGTTTGCACTGGCAGAATCCCATAGGGTTGAGGCATAGTCTATTGAGGATTGTATATAAGCTTGAAAGAATAATTTCCTTGAATGAGAGAGAGAGAGTGCACATGTTTGTCATAGGCATATATGAATGTATATGTTTGAGTGAGTGAGTGTGCGTGCGTGCAAGCTTGCGTGCATGCGTGTGTGCGTGCGTGCGTGCGTACATGCTTGCGTGCGTGTGTGGTGCGTGCGCGCGTGGTGTGAGTCTCTGTGTGTCTGTTGTGTGTCTGTGTACTCTCGGCGTGCATATGTACTTGTCTGCAGTTCAGATGCACGCATAGAATAACCACAATAGAGATGAGATGTTTCCGTGACAAAACTACACTAAATAGAACCTTCTGGTGTTAACAATACACTGAGAAACAGGAAGACATAATTATAGTAGGAAGGAGAAGGGGGGACGAGAGGGGGGATAAATGCTGTCTATTTACATTCCATTCATAGCCCCTAGTCTAGTAGATCGTTGGGGCACCACTGAAGGTTTTGTAACCAGCTTCCTCCACTCCTCCCGGTTTTCAGCTTTCCATGCTGATAAAAAGAACAGTCTCCCAGAATCAATACATTTTTTAAAATCTATAATTACGATACCTTTTTTTTCTTTTTATCAGAGTCTATATCAACCAACCAACCAGTAAATCGACCAGCCTAACAGCCAGCTATCCAGCCAGCCAACCAACCAACCAACAAACCAACCAACCAGCCAACAAACCAACCAACCAACAAACCAGCCAACCAACCAACAAACCAACCAACAAACCAACCAACCAACAAACCAACCAGCCAACCAGCCAACCTAACCAGCCCATGGATGAGTTCTACTCCAACACCACGAAACGCGTACCGCTGAGATG
The DNA here is from genome assembly GCA_030674155.1 of Stramonita haemastoma. Lineage (NCBI taxonomy): Eukaryota > Metazoa > Mollusca > Gastropoda > Neogastropoda > Muricidae > Stramonita > Stramonita haemastoma. Next base: position 38,792,662 of record CM060322.1, read on the forward strand.
GCAAGCCATTTTGTCATCCTCGATACCATCATCCCCTTCATCGTTATCGTCGCCGCGCCGCCACGACGCAAACGACTGCTACAGCAACAGTTGGGGCTCGCGGCAGCGTCGCAGCGTCTCGCCTTGCTGCGCGTCTGCTGCAGAGCCCGGGGAAGAGGAGCAGGAGGGCTGCGGCAGTGATGTATGCTTCGTGTCGGGGTCGCGTCAACGGCTGTACGACAAATGCTGGTCGCGTCTGGAGTGTGAGGAAGTGACGGGGGCCTCCTTATACGGCAGTGTGAGTGGTGCTTTGTTTGTTTGGTTGTTTGGTTGTATGTGTGTTTGTTTGGTTGGTGGGTTGGTTGGTTGGGTTGGTTGGTTGTGTGTGTTTGTGTTTTGGTTAGTTGGTTGGTTGGTTGGTTGGTTGTGTGTGTGTTTTGGTTGGTTAGTTGGTTGGTTGGTTGGTTGTGTGCTTAGTTGGTTGGTTGGTTGGTTGGTTGGTTGTGTGTTTAGTTGGTTGGTTGGTTGGTTGTGTTGGTTGGTTGGTTGGTTGGTTGGTTGGTTGGGCGTATGGTTGGTTGTGAGTTTGTGTGTTGTGTGTGTGTGTTTTGGTTGGTTGGTTGGTTGGTTGGTTGGTTGGTTGGTTGGTTGGTTGGTTGGTTGGTTTGGTTGGTTGGAAAGAAAGAAAGAAAGAAAGAAAGAGAGGGAGGGGGAGAGAGACACACAGAGAGTGTGTTTATTTATTTATTTATTTATTTATTTATTTATTTATTTATTTATTTATCTATTTATTTTATTTATTTATTCTTTTATATCGAGGATAATGGAATAAGCACTCTTGTGCTTTTTTACATCCAGTCCCCATGTGTATGCAGTTTTGTAAATGTCATCTGTTCCCACCGGCACACGATGGCCTACTTTTACGAAAAGCGGAACAGGATTTAACGCGTGCGCAAGATGTTCTGCGTGCGTTCGCACACGTGTGTGTGTGTGTGTGTGTGTGTGTGTGTGTGTGTGTGTGTGTGTGTGTGTGTGTGTGTTGTGTCTGTGTCTGTGTCTTGTGTCTGTGTGTCTGTATGTCTGTGTCTGTGTGTAAATGTGTTTTTTTTAGTTAATAATTTTATTGATTCATTCATTAACTGCCTGCTTGCTTGCTTGACTGATTGATTGA
>CM060322.1:38798811-38806311 GCA_030674155.1 Stramonita haemastoma
TCTCTCTCTCTATATATATATATATATATATATATATATATAGTATTATGTGTTGTGTGTGTGTGTGTGTGTGTGTGTGTGTGTGTGTGTGTGTACCACAAGGTAAAACAACAAACACACACACACAAGCAAGCAACAGGTGGCAACTGGAGCAATCTAAAATATTAAAGCAAACAAAGAAAAGATCCCCCTGGTCTGTCTGAAGTCGTTTGTTCCACCCCCAGGCCACACCTGATGAATACAATTTATTTTTTGCGATCTCACAGGTCAACAAGTGTGCATACCTGCCCTTGAACCTTCACCTCTTATGCTACACCATGCAGAAAACCAACTGCGCAGGTTACAGATTCTTGCTGTTCACGCCAGTGTTACCATATGTTAACAATGAGAACGTTTCTTCTAGGTTTGAAATAGATCTTTATTCAGAAAACACGAATGATATTCAGACACATGTTGAGAGCAATTCCGTCAGTCAAATAGTTTATTGTATGCTCCAAACAGTAACATCTGACTCCTTTAGTTTGGCAGCTAATCAGCAGAAGTAAATCGGCGTCACAACAAGGTAGTGCTTTCCAAATACCATTCATGGACCCATGGGATTGAAGTAGAACAGTCTTAACCACTGGGCTATAGTGTCCATCAGTGATTGATTTATTGGCAGAGTAACCCACTGACTGACTGGCTGGCTGGCTGGCTGACTGACTGGCTGACTGACTGACTGGCTGACTGACTGGCTGACTGGCTGGCTGGCTGACTGACTGATTGGCTGGCTGGCTGGCTGGCTGATTCACGCTTTGACTGACTGACTGGCTGACTGACTGACTGACTGTCTGGCTAACTAGCTGGCTGGTTGACTTACTGACTGACTTACTTACTGACTGACTGACTGACTGACTGACTGGCCGGCTTGGCTGGCTGGCTATCTGTCTGGCTGTCTGGCTGGCTGATCCAATAACAACAACAACAGAAAAAAGTAAAAGCAAAGCTCATATGAGGTAAAGACCAGATACCAAGTGACAATTCACACCAAAAAAAGTTTTTAAAGTATAACATTGATCTTGGTGAACTCTAACACAGTCACGAGACGTAATGTGTGCAAAACACCTTTGACCTTATAACCTTTTTGCACGTGCTCTCTCTCTCTCTCTCTCTCTCCTCTCTCTCTCTTCTCTCTCTCTCTCTCTCTCTCTCTCTCTCTCTCTCTTCTCTCTCTCTTTTTTCTCTCTTCTCTGTCTCTCTCTGTCTCTGTCTCTCTCTTGTGTGTCTCTGTCTGTCTCTCTCTGTCTTTTTCCCTGTGTCTCTGTCTCTCTCTCTCTCTCTCTCTGTTCTCTCTGCTCGTCTGTCTGTCTGTCTGTCTTGTCTGTCTGTCTGTCTGTCTCTCTCTTCTGTCTGTCTGTCTCTTCTCTTCTCTCTCTCTCTCTCTCTCTCTCTCTCTCTCTCTCTCTCTCTCTCTCTCTCTCTCTCTCTCTCTCTCTGTTGGGGGGAGAGGAGCTGGATGGAATCTGCCGATAACAGTGAGGATTTGGTATTTGGAACTACCAGAAGGACAGTTGTCAGATAGGTGAGGTGGCTGTGTGATACAGATAGCTAGTTGTACACTAGACATTGATCTGTCTACATATAGTCATGTCTGTATTCAACGCCAGTCTTCAAGAATGAAAACTTCGTTTTTGTTGTTGATTTTTTTTTTTGGATTAATTATATTTTTTTAGGTAAACAACGTATTGCAACCCATGTTTCCACTCTCTGCCTGTCTGTCTGTCTGTTGTCTGTCTCTGTCTCTGTCTGTCTGCCTCTCTCTCTGTCTTTGTCTCTGTCTCTGTCTCTGTCTCTGTCTCTTCTCTCTCTCTCTCTCTCTCTCTCTCTTATATATATATATATATTATATATCTGTCTCTGTCTCTCTCTGTCTCTCTCTGTCTCTCTCTGTCTCTGTCTCTGTCTCTGTCTCTGTCTGTCTGTCTCTCCTCTCTCTCTCTCTCTCTCTCTCTCTCTCTCTCACTCTCTCTCTCTGAGATGATAAAGTGTTTGAATTGAAATTGGATGGAATGTAAAACATGCTATTTCTACTGTGACATTTATTTGTTTGTCTGTCTAGCTGCCTGTCTGACTGTCTAGCTGTCGGTCTGTCTGTTTAGCTGTCTCATCCTCCTTCTCTCTTCTGTCCTTTACTTCTTTGTATGTTTTTTGTTCTCTTTTTTTCTTGTTCATTTATTTTATAATTTTATCTCCTTTTTGTCTATTTTTTCCTTGTTATTTTTCCTCTGATTTCTCTGTATAATTTTACGAGGTGACATCCCGATATGGCCCGTGTGGTAGGCGGGGCTATAAACAACAAGATTGTCTCTGCATCTAAAGACTGTACAGTTGTAATGTATAACAATGCATGACATCATGAACTTGAATAAAATTGGTTGAAAAAAAGACTTCTTATTTATTGCTTTCAATGTGTAAAAAGTAGGAAGAAGATGACGATCTAAAAAAAATTCTTGATTATTAAGTTTTCCTCTGTGGGTGTGTGTGTGTGTGTGTGAAAACAGCTACCTTCCACCCCCATCAGCAGGAGGAAGAGTCCACTAACAAGCATCACATCCATTGACAGCGACGCTTCTAAGGTCAGGTCCATTAACAGTAGAGGGGTGACAGGGAGTGACCATGTGTGTATTATGTGCACGGTGTGTGAGTGTGTTTGTGTATTTTCCATTGCCTTTTTCTTGCAATGAAATAAGGGCAACAGCCCTCGAACAGTCAGCCTGGAGACAGACTGTGCAGACAGGTCTCTCCAAGTTCAAAGAGACACTTGCTCAGCGGCACGAGGCAAAGAGAATGAGAAGAAAGGCTGCAGCCCAGGCAGACAGACCAGCGTCAGACTTCATCTGTGCCCTCTGCCATAGGGACTGTCATTCCCGTGTCAGACTGACCAGCCACACCCGACGCTGTATGTACCAGAAATCACACCTAGAGCGCAACTCCATAGTCTTCCAAGACTGAAGGCTGCCAACTGACTACTGACTTGTTTATTTTACTTCAATTTGGCTTTGTTGTATATGTTTCTTCACCTTTTCCCTCTGTAGTGATTCTTGTAGGTATGGTAACGTGACTTTGTTTATGTGTAAATGTTAAAGTCCTTTATCTGCATGATCGTCCAAAGGGAAATTACCGTGATGTGTGGCTGAAAATAGGCTGAGGCTGAATGCCTTTCCCAGCTGTTTTACTGTTGTGTTGTATTATAGAATGAATCATGTTTAAACCAATTATCCCGAAGTCGGAATGTGGCTACCTTGATGGTGGTGGGAAAACTGTTGCATAGGCGAATTACTGGATATAGGAGACGAGGAAGAGAGAGAGGGGGGGTGGAGAGAAGAGGAGAGGAGAGAGGGGGAGAGAGAGGGGAGAGAGAGAGAGAGAGAGAGAGAGAGAGAGAGAGAGAGAGGAGAGAGGAGAGAGAGAGAGAGAGAGAGAGAGAGAGAGAGAGGAGAGAGAGAGAGAGAGAGAGAGAGAGAGAGAGAGAATCAGAAAAAGAAAAGGCAGATAGAAAAGACGTTGATGTGAACACAGCCCCATGTAGTCCAGACAAAAACAGCTGTAGTTTATCTGTGACCTGACGGACATTGTAACCGAGTGGGACCATTCGACTTAAGTCCCGTGGCTCCATGAAGTCGTGGGTTCGAATCTTGCCGGCATCTGGTGGATTAAGGATGGGAACTCTTACTATCTCCCAGGTCAACTTCAAGTGCAGCTCTGCCAGTGCCTTCATTTCCTTCTTATAGAAGATCAAATGTGCACGTTAAAGATTCTGTCCATCATGACTGTGTTTGGTAGGTTACGGAAACACGAACATACCCAGCATACATCCCCGAAGTCGGATGGTAGCTTGGTGGACAAAACTTGGTCGCATATGTGAAATCTCACCGTTGGTGAACCTTGGAGCTCTAGCCAAGGACCGAACAAAAAGATGTCATTAGCTACTGAAATTGTGACATTTTTTTTAGTATTCCGTGTATCTTATGTGTGATCACTAACTGAAAATCCATGTATTTCATATGCATCCGCAGTTGATGAAATTGTGAACCTTTCAGCATTCTATGTATCTTATATGTCATCACTTGCTGAAATTGTGACTTTTAGTATTCCATGTATTTCATCTGTGTCCTCAGTTGGTGAAATTGTGAAGCTGTCAGCATTCCATGTATTCCACATAATTATGTCCTCAGCTCCAAAGCGGTTCGTGTATTCTATCAGTCCTCAGTTGCTGAAATGTTGACTGTTTCAGCAAGGTTCGTGTATTCTATCAGTCCTCAGTTGCTGAAATGTTGACTGTTTCAGCAGTTCGTGTATTCTATCAGTCTCAGTTGCTGAATGTTGATGTTCAGCAGTCGTGTTTTGTCTCGTCTGAAATGTTGACTGTTTCAGCATTCGTGTATTCTATCAGTCCTCAGTTGCTGAAATGTTGACTGGTTTCAGACAGTTGGTTGTGTTCTATCTGTCTTCAGTTGCTAAAATGTTGACTGTTTCAGCAGTCCACCTTGTGGGGTTGTGAGGAACCAATGTCTCTTCACTCCGCATCCCTCACCGGGCCTCCCCGCGGCTACAGCAGCAACAGCAGCAACAACAGCAGCAACAGCAACAGCAACAGCTGCAGCAGCAACAGCAAGAGTCCAGAGAAACCCACAGCCGAGATCCACTTCGCTAACCTGCAGCGGATTCTTCTGAGGTCGGTATGAGTTGTGTGTGTGTGTGTGTGTGTGTGTGTGTGTGTGGTGTGTGTGTGTGTGTGTGTGTGTGTGTGTGTGTGTGTGTGTGTGTGTGTGTGTGTGTGTGTATGTGTGTGTGAGGATGTATGTGAGTGTGTGTGTGTGTGCGTGCGGGCGGGCGCGCGTGCTGTGTGTGTGTGTGTGTGTGTGTGTGTGTGTGTGTGTGTGTGTGTGTGTGTGTGTGTGTGTGTGTTGTGTGTGTGTGTGTGTGTGTGTGTGTTGTGAGGGAATTCCTAGCACAGAATTTCCAGAAGGTGGGAATGCTATTCATATTGATAGCCACCCCCCCCCCCCCCTTCCGGCATTCATCCCCATGGGAGAGTTGTCTTTATATAGCCCGAGGTTGTTGTTTTGTTTTTGTTTTGTTTTGATTTTGGGATAGGGGGTGGGAGGGTTGGGGATGCTGAATTGAATGGAATGGAACTGAATGGAATGGAATGAAACTGAATGGAACTGAATGGATTGGAACTGAATGGAATGGAATTGAATGGAATAGAACTGAATGGAATGGAACTGAATGGAATTGAATGGAACTGAATGGAATGAAATGGAACTGAATGGAACGGAACTGAACTGAATGGAACTGAATGGAATGGAATGGTACTTAATGGACTGGAACTTAATGGAATGGAATGGCACTGAATGGAATTGAAAAGACCTGAATGGAATGGAATGGAACTGAATGGAATTGAATGGAACTGAATGAAATTAAATTGAATGGAACGGAACGGAACTGAATGGACCTGAATGGAATGGAACGGAACTGAATGGAATGGAACTGAATGGAATGCAACTAAATGGATTTGAACTGAACTGAATGGAATGGAATGGAACTGAATGGAATGGAACTGAATGGAACGGAACTGAATGGACCTGAATGGAATGGAACGGAACTGAATGGAATGGAACTGAATGGAATGCAACTAAATGGATTTGAACTGAACTGAATGGAATGGAATGGAACTGAATGGAATGGAACTGAATGGAACGGAACTGAATGGAACTGAATGGAATGGAATGGAACTGAATGGAATGGAATTTGATAGAATGGAATTGAGTGGAATGGAACTGGAACTGAATGGAATTGAATGGAATAGAACTTAATGGAAGTGACTGGAACTGAACTGAATGGAATAAAATTGAATTGAATGGAACTGAATGGAATGGAATGGAATTAAACGGAATGGAATGAAATGAATAAAATCGAATGGAATGGAATTGAATGGAATTAAACTGAACTGAATAAAACTGAACAAAAATTGAACTGAAACTGAAATTGCATTGCCTGAAAGGTTCGCGGACCGGACCTCCATGCAAGGCATCCCCTACATCCGCTCCTCGCGCTCCGCGGCGGGCAAGCTGGTCTGGGTGCTGCTGTCGCTGCTGTGCCTGACGCTGCTCTCGGGCCACCTGTACTACCTGTGCCGGGTCTACTACTCCTACCCCAAGCACTCCACCCTGGAGCTGGGCTTCAGCCCCCTGGCTTTCCCCGCAGTCACCTTCTGCAACGTCAACCCGGTGCGGAAATCTCACCTGGACCACCTGCCCTCAGACCTCCAACACCTGGTCACCTTGACCGAGCCTGCGACCATCGCTGAGAAGATGGTGAGAGAGAGGGTGGGGTAGGGAGGGGGGGGGGGGGGAGGGAGGGGGAGGGGAGGGGGAGAGGAGGGGGGAAAGGGGAGGGGGATGGGGGGAAAGTGAGGGGAGAGGGGATAGGTTGGAGGATAGGGGGAGGGTGAAGGGGGGTAGGGGAGGGGTTTAAGGGAGGGGACGGAAAGGGGGGGGAGAGGAGAGGGGAAGGGAAGGAGAGGGGTGGTGGTGATGGTGGTGGTGGTGGTGGTGGTGTGGTGGTTTTGGCCGAGCCTTTGGCTGATCTTGTGCATGTGTATATATACACGAAGGGAATCAAGGCACTGGCAGGTCAGAAATTGACCTGGGAGATTCTAAAAAATCCCCACCTTGAGTTCACCAGACATTGCCGAGATTCGAAACCACGACTTCATGGATCCATGGGATTGAAGTCAGATGGTCTTAACCATTCGGTTATAGTGCCCTTCTTCTTCTTCTCTTCTTCATCTTCTTCTTCTTCTTCTTCTTCTTCTTCTTCTCTTCTTCTTCTTCTCTTCTTCTTCTTCTTCTTCTTCTTCTCTTCTTCTTCTCTTCTTCTCTTCTTCTTCTTCTTCTTCTTCTTCTTCTTCTTCTTCTTCTTCTTCTTCTTCTTCTTCTTCTTCGCTTCTTCTTCCTTCTTCTTCTCTTTCTTCTTCGCATTCTTCTTCTTCTTCTTGCATTCTTCTTCGCATTCTCTTCTTCTTCTTCTTCGCATTCTTCTTCTTCTTCTTTTGCATTTTTCTTTCGCATTCTTCTTCTTCTTCGCATTCTTCTTCTTCTTCGCATTCTTCTTCTTCTTCGCATTCTTCTTCTTCTTCGCATTCTTCTCTTTCTTTTTCTTCGCAGTCTTCTTCTTCGCATTCTCCTTCTTTTTCTTCTTTGCATTCTTTTTCTTTTTCTTTTTCTCCTTCTCCTTCTTCTTCTTTTCTTCTTCTTCTTCTTCTTCTTCTTCTTCTCTTTCGCCCCTCCTCCTTTTTTTTATTCTGTGTTTTTTTCTCTGTGTGTTTACTTGCTCTGTGTGTGTGTGTGTGTGTGTGTGTGTGTGTGTGTGTGTGTGTGTGTGTGTGTGTGTGTGTGTGTGTGTGTGTGTGTGTGTGTGTGTGTGTGTGTGTGTGTGAATTGGAATTTGTTGAAA
>CM060322.1:38813811-38823811 GCA_030674155.1 Stramonita haemastoma
TCAAGTCAAGCCAAAATGATCCTTTGTTTTTTTGGTGCTGCCTCATCTTCTGTAAGCCACAGAATCAGAGATAATTTTCTTCCATTGCATGATGATCAATGACGATGAAGATGATGTAACGATGCGGCTATGAAAGTGCATCTGCTTTGAGACTACGTGGCAGGGCTGTACTCCACGCTTTCAATCAAAATAGGATCTAGGCGTCAACCGGGCTCAAGAGATACAGATACCTGCGATGTTGGCCAGATAATAGAAGCAACATTCTCAAAATAGCATCCGTTAACTGGATGAAGCTCGACTGTGTAGTCCCAGTCTTCCCAAAGAGCCCACAGCACACTCACTTCTGGGTAGGAGCCGGCCGAATCTTATATTAAGGAGTAAAAATATTAAGTTTGTACAACTTATTTTTATCCAGCCCTCTCACAAAAACGTTTTTAATTGACATATAAAAGCTAACAAAAATAGTGTTAAAACTATATTATAAAGACTCTCTGACAAGGAGGCTTGACTTGCGCAGTCCTTAATGAGCTGCAGCCCTGGAGATAGTTGGCCTTTGGAGAACATCTCCAACGCTGACTTTCTTATGCCATCTTGGCCGAGAGAGTGGGGATGTGCTGTGGGCTAGGTACCTCCACTATAATCAAATTTCTGCCCAGTTTCCGAAACAGCAGCTGCCTTCTCTGCTGTTTTAGAGGTCATCATCGAACACGACAGACAAAGGAAAAAAAGTAAAGGGAGTTAGTTAATCCGCAGTGTTTTCCCCTTTTTTTTCCTTTTTTTTTCTTTGAATAAGCAAGACTTCACCTTCATAGATTATTTCGGGGGGGTGCGTGTGTGTGTGTGTGTGTGTGTGGTGTGTGTTGTGTGTTGTGTGTGTGTGTGAGAGAGAGAGAGAGAGAGAGAAGAGAGAGAGAGAGAGAGAGAGAGAGAGAGAGAGAGAGAGAGAGAGAGAGGGGGAGAAGAGAGAGAGAGAGAGGGTGGGTGGATGTTAAGTCAAGTCAAGTCGAAATGATCTTTATTGAAGTAAAAGAGTAAGCTCATAAGCTTTTTTCATCCTTCCCTCATACACACACACACACACACACACACACACACACACAACACACACACACACACACACACACACACACCTCACACACTCACACACTCACACACTCACACACATTCTGTGTGCGTGCGCGCATGTGTGCTTGCGTACGTTTTCGTTTCACTTGTAACACGTATATACCCAACATACTGAGACCTTTTTCAGGAATTTCACGGTCCTGTCTTCAACGATGTTTGGCAACTGCTTTACTGTGGACCATCCCGCCATGATCACCACACGAGGAGGGTACCAGGGGGGTGAGGCTGCTACTCTGTACACCTCTGTGACATCCTGTCATCATTATAACGTCATAATTATCACTGCACCCCTTTGACGTTTAGCTTTTGTCGTTCTCTTATTTTGAGGATAATTGAATAAGCACTTACCTGGTTTTCTTTTTTTATTTACATATCTAGTACCCCATGTGTATGCAGTTTTGTTAATTTTGTCACCCTTTCCAACCGTCACATAATGGCTTACTCTTCTGAAAGCCAAAACAGGTTTTAGCATGTGGGTAAGATGTTCTACATGCGTGGCGTGTGGTGTGGCGCGCGTGCATGCGCGTGCACTTGTACCTGCATTTGTGTATAGCTATAACATTATTGCAAATGCGTAAATCTTTTACATACAAATGATTTGAAGCACAACATAGTCTTTCTCTTCTTCTTCTTTAGTCTTCTCCTAAGTTCGAGTATGGCTGTCTTATTGTCAGGTGTGGGTGGGGGTGATATTCTAGATTGATATGCATGCTAGTATGTCGTTGTGTGCTCCATGCTTGCTTCCAGCTTTTATTCATATTTCAAACTTGCCATTTATTGGACTTTTGTCACTTCTGATTAACTGCCATTTTAGCCGATTAACGTTGAATTTTAGCCGTTGGTTTGGGGGGGTGGGGGGGGAGGTGATTTGTCGTTAATAATTATGGGTTTAAATTTTTGTTGTTGTATTTCTTCTCTGAATGATGGCATTATTACGAATGACCCTTGTGGTCAGATTGGTCAACAGGGCTGCAAATTAACTTCAATAATTTTGCATGTTTTAGACTGTAGTAATTATTTTCCATTCAGATGAGGTGATAGTGTGTCAGGGTTGACTCCATTCTGCTCAGGTTATCTCTTATTTGCTTCGTTGTTTCTTCTTCTTCTTTCCTCCTCCTCCTCTTCTTCTTCTCCTTTTTTCTTCTTCCGCAAACGTTCAGACAGTAATTCCTGTTGTCTGTCATATGTTATGAGCGAAAATACGTTTCGCTGCTGATTATGCGCCTGACAAGTCAGACCCAGTGCATCCGTCTTCGGCGATAGAGGCAATTGTTCTCTTTTTTTTTTTTGTGGGGGGGGGGGAAGACAGGAGATTGGAACAAGAAGCTAAAAAATAGACAAGAAAGTGACGGGAAGAAAAGGCGCAAGGCAGAAACAAGAGAGGAATAGAGAAGAGGGAATTACAAGAAACAAACTTTATTATCCACTTACATATTGGTACAATTCTCAAAAATAAGGCAGATTTCCAGAAGGCAAGAAGACTTTAAACCGAGCCCCCGTGTCGAACGCACGCAGAACATCTTGCGCACACGTTAAATCCTGTTCCGCTTTTCATAAGAGTAGGCACCGTATGCTTGTGGGAACAGATGACAAGATTTACAAAACTGCATACACACGGGGACTGGATGTAAAAAAGCACAAGAGTGCTTATTCATTTTATCCTCGATATAAAAGAATAAATCAAAAACAAAAAAAGGTGGGGATGCTATTTATACTAACAGACCCCCCCCCCCCCCCCCCCCCCCCCGATTCCAACAGGGGGGGGGGGACTTAGTGGTACTAATAAATATTTTTTACTGTGTTACTGCTCAGTGAATCACCAACCATGACACTTCGCGGATGAAGTGGGAACAGATGACAATATTTACAAAACTGCATACACACGGGGACTGGATGTAAAAAAAGCAGCACAAGAGTGCTTATCCCATTATCCTCGATATAAACGAATTAAAAAAATAATAATGAAAAAAATAAAAGATTACCCAAAGCGCTGGGGGTTTTTTTGGAGCTGAGGCAGATTTTGATTTATTCTTTATCTATTTATTCTTTTATATCGATGATAATGAATAAGCACTCTTGTGCTTTTTCCCATCCAGTCCCCGTGTGTATGCAGTTTTGTAAATGTCATCTGTTCCCAACCGGCACACGATGGCCTAACTCTTACGAAAAGCGGAACAGGATTTAACGTGTGCGCACAAGGTGTTCTGCGTGCGTTCGCACACGGGGCCTCGGGTTTAAAGTCTCACCCGAAGGCTGTGGTGGTTTCCTTTTCAGGCCTGTCCCTGGTGGTGTTCCTGGAAAGCGACGAGTACCTGCGAGGTGTGTCCACGGGCACGGGCATCCAGGTGATCATCCACCCCCACAAAACCCTGCCCTTCCCAGAGGAGGACGGCATTGCCGTCATGTCCGGCACAGAGACCAACATCGCCCTCAGACGGGTAAAGTGTGTGTGTGTGGGGGGGGGGGCTGTTGGTGTGGTGGTGGTGTGGTGTGTGGTGGGTGTGTGTGCGTGTGTGTGTGTGTGTGTGTGTGTGTGGTGGTGTTGGTGTTGTGTTTGGTTGTGTGTGTGTGTGTTGTGTGTGTTGTGTGGTGTGTGTGGTGTGTGTTGTGTGTGTGTGTGTGTGTGTGTGTGTGGTGGTGTGTGGGGTGTGTGTGGTGTGGTGTGGTGGTGGTGGTGGTGTGTGTTGTGTTGTTGGTGTGTGTGTTGTGTGGTGTGGTGGTGGTGGTGGTGGTGTTGTGTGGTTGTGGTGGTGTGTGTGGGGGTGTGTGTGGTGTGTGGTGGTGTTGGGTGGTGGTGTGGTGTGTGGGGTGTGGTGTGGTGGTGGGTGGGTGGTGGTGGGTGGTGGTGGTGGTGTGGTTGGTGGTGTGTATGTGTGTGTTGTTGTTGCTGCTGCTGTTGTAATTTTAATTCCGCTAGTATGCAATGTACGTAAAAGTGAAGTAGACAGCTAAAATGATCGCAACATCTATGACAACCTGTTGTTTGCTGCAGTATCATGAAACTCTTTCTGGCCTTCCTAACACACTGGCTTATGCACTTGATGAAGCATCTTGGTGGGTGGGTTTTTTTTTTGTTTGCCAGATGTTATAATGAATATGGAAATATCTGCTGTTTTTTTGTTGAGTTTTTTTTTCGTACTTCGGCTAGAGCTCCGAGGTTTACTGATGGTCAGATTTTTGCGTTGCGACCTTTTTTGCCCACCATGAAGAAAACCGCATTTATTCCGACTTCGGGATGTATGCTGGTATGTTCGTGTTCCAGTAACCCACCAAACGCTGACATGAATGACGGGATCTTTAACTGTATCTTTGTTTGATCTTCTGTATGTGTATATGCACAAAGGGAATTAAAGCACTGGCAGGTCTACACTTGAAGCTGCCCTGGAAGATCATTGAAAAAAAAAATTCCCCACCCTTAATTCATCAGACGACGCCCTCGAGATTCAAACCCACGACTTCACGGACCCATATATATGATTGAAGTCGAACGGTTGTAACCTCTCGGCTCTAGTGTCCGTCGAATTGTCTGTATGGTGTGACTGACATGTCCCTGAGGAGGAGAAAGAAACGCAGGCTGACTTGTGTTGTGTGGCTTTTGGCTTTTTGTTCAGCTGAACATCAACAGACTGGGCAAACCGTACGGAGAGTGCCAGGAAGGGAGCGTGTTCAGACAGAAGTACAACCACACCTACACCCGCAGAGTGAGTGAGGTCTCATCATCATCATCATCATCATCATCATCATCATCATCATCTCATCATCATCATCATCCTGTACACCCAGTGGTGTGTAGGGCAGCAAACAAAGACTTTCCACCCCTGCCTATCCTGGGCCAGCCTGACCAATGAACTCCAAGAGTGTTGCATGGCTTCCATCTCACATTCCACTGTCCTCCTCCTCCATGTTGTTCTAGGTCTTCCCCTCTTTCTCTTGCCGTCTGGGGTCCAGTGCAGTGCTGTCAGTGTTTTAGCGCTGGGCCCTCTTGGACCGTTGACTGAGTGATGCTGGATTTTGCTGCTGTGGGATGGAGATTTCTGCTGCAGGAACAGCCATCCCACAGCAGGCAAATCCAGCATCACTCAGTCAACGGTCCAAGACCCCAGCGCTAAAATTAGCCTGCCCCTTCCTTTTACCTTTGACGTTAATATATAAAACCCGTTCCCTTTTACGGAGAGGGGTCATTGTGTGCGATGGGAACGGGATTTTACAAAACTGCATACACCGGGGACTAGATGTATATTAATAGAAAATAAGAATAAAATAATAATAATAAAAAAGAAAAAGAAAATAAAATAAGAAAATAATAATATTTTAAAAAAGCACATGAGCGCGTTCCGTTATCCTCGAAGTAAAAGAATAAAATAAAATAAAAGTCCGAATGTGGTCAGTTTCTGCTGTAATTAGCACTAACCGGATGGGATGGATGGCGGGGGCTGAGAGTGAGCTGAAAGTGTTACAGTGAAGGATGCTGAAAGTGGAGGAAACACACACACACACACACACACACACACACACACACACACACACACACACACACACACACACACACACACACACACACACACACACACACAATCAAATATATATATATATATATATATATATATATATATATATATATATATATATATATATATATATATATATATATATATATAATGGAATGGCACTCGTGTACTTTTTACATCGGTCACTGTGTTGTACTTTGTAAATCTTGCTCTGTTCCTGACAACAATGGTCTACTCTTGCAAAAAGCGAAACAGCTTTAACTTTAAGATGTTCTGTGTGGTTCGCCACGACAAATGTCTATCTGCTTTGGGGAAAGTGAAGGGGGCTGATGTTAACTCCAGGCAATGTGTGTGGTGTGGTGTGTGTGTGTGTGTGTGTGTGTGTGTGTGTGTTGTGTGTGTGTGTGTGTGTGTGTGTGTGTGTGTGTGTGTGTGTGTGATGTGTGGTGCATGTGTGCATGTGTACGCGTGTTTGTGTGCTTCCACTTGTGTGTCTGAGTATATGCATGTGTGTACATGATTGTGCATATGTGTGTGTGCATGCTACGTCAGTGTATGTGTGCGTGCGTGCGTGCGTGGTGTGTGTGTGTGTGTGTGTGTGTGTGTGTGTGTGTGTGAACTTGACTTTATGACCATAATAGTTCAATGTAAGCTCTCTCTCTCTCTCTCTCTCTCTCTCTCTCTCCTCTCTCTCTCTCTCTCTCTCTCTCTCTCTTGCTGTGTGTGTCTGATGTCTCAGTATGACGTTTAAGTATGTCAAAACAAAAGTTTGTAAAAATTTCAAAACAAATTACAAGTTTCAAATCATAATCACGTTACTCAAAATTGAGGGGTCAAACCCGAATATTGGAACATAATACACTCCCATGTGACTAAAAGCGTAAATATTAAATAATATGGTATTTTTTATTTCGTATTGTATATATATCCCAGTCCTGATAAAATGACCTGCTGTCGTGTATGCTTCTGTGGAAACAAAGCGTATTTTCTTTCTTTTTTAAAAAACTTTTTTTCTTCCATCGCGTCGTCGAACGCTCAGACAGCAAATATACTTTCCTTTAATATGAGCGGAAAATGCATTGCACTGCCTAAGTCAGGCCTAGCATGTCCGCTTTGGCATGGGAGAGAACTGTTATCTTCTTTATCTGCCTTCTTGGTCCATTCCCTGCCTATTTCCCGGAAAGACTTCATTCTGGAAAATAGGCAGGAGAATGGACCAGGAAGGCAGAAAATAGAGAAGGAGGAAGTGACAGTAAGAAAAAAAACAAAGCAGAAACAATTAAAGGGATGGAAAAGAGGGAATTTTTAGCACAGAAGTCCCAGAAAGGTTGGGATGCTATCTATAGCGACAGGCCCCTGGCATCCCCACGGCGGAATTTTTTTTTTTTAATTCTTTCATTCCGTGGATAAGAGAATTTATTTATTTATTTATTTATTCTTTAATATCGAGATAATGAAATAAGCATCAATATGCTTTTACATCCATTCCCCGTGTATATGCAGTTTTGTACATTTTGTCATCTGTTTCCACCGGCACACAATGGCTTTCAAGGTTTTAACGTGTGCGCAAGATGTTTTTACGTGCACATCCAGACCCTGTGTGCATGCGGTTTTTGTAAATTCCGTTCTGTGTGTGTGCGCGCGTGGTGCGCGTCGCGCGTGTGTGTGTGTGTGTGTGTGTGGTGCTGCGTGCGTGTCGCGCTGTCGTGTGTGTCGTGCGTGTGTCTGTGTGTGTGTGTGTGTGTTGCGCCTGTAGCTGTTCTGTGAGCACAGCCGTCATGGCCTGTGTGTGTACTGTGAGTGGTCGGTGAGTCTGTGCAATGTCTTGGTGTGCTGGGGCCCCACCTGCAGGATCGTGACACGATATGGTGGTGTACTGGCTGGCTGGCTAGCTTGGCCCTGGGCCTGACTGGCTGGGCTGAAATGGCTAGCTGGCTGCTGGCTGCTGTTTGGCTGCTCTGTCTGTCCGTGCTTGCTTCTTTCTGTCTCTGTCTGTCTTCTCCTCTGTCTCGTCTCTGTCTCTGTCTCTGTCTCTCTCTCTCTCTCTCTCTCTCTCTCTCTCTCTCTCTCTCTCCTCTCTCTCTGCCTCCCCCTGCTTCCTCTCCCCCTCTCTCTTATAATATGTTTGTCGAACACAACACAACTCACTACATCCCATTACACTACACCACACCATGACCACCTCACAGCAAACCAGAATGTATGCACAATATAAAATAAATGGAAATGCCCCAAGAAAATTGGTTGCCAAGAAAAACAGGCCTACTTAAAGATTTTTTTTTACCCATGCCCCATAATAATCTCTATATAAGTCAAGCCTTGCTTATTCAAAAACATCATGGAATAATGTGCCTCCCTTTTTTTTAAAAATAACTCCTTCAAAACAAATGTTTAAGAAATTGTCTGATAGAAAAATTAGGAGGCCACTTTTTATGCTAAAGGTTAGCTTCCAGCTGGTTGCTTTGTAAATTGTTATTCTCACCCTTGTTATTTTGGTTTTTCCTTAGTTGTTTGTATAAATTGAGTATAATTATTGTGTTGTACTGTCTTGGTTTTGTTTTTATCTTATATTGTGAGGTGTGGATTTGTTTTTTTTAATCCCTAAATCATTTTCATTTTTTAACATATATAAACACTGTAATTTGTTTGCTTTTATGAATCAATGTTCTCTCTCTTTTTTTTTGGGGGGGGGGGTGGGGCGGTTGAAGGCAGGATGAACAAAAGTTGTGTAAACTTAATTTTTTGCCCTTAGTAAAAATCATTTTGGTCCAACTTGACAATACATCTGTATACATCACACCACATTGCACCATACCAAACTTTACCTCACACACCACACCACACACCAAGCCAAACTATACCACTCCACACCACACAACCCAACACCACACCACACCACTCCACACCACACCCACACCCCCCACACACCACACCACGCCACACCATACCACACCACATCACACCACACCCACATCACGCCACATCACACTACACACACACCATACCACACTACAACCATACCACACCACACCACACCACACCACATCACACCACCCCACACCACACCACACCACACCACACCAACCCACACCACACCACACCACAGCGCACTGACGACAGTGTTGTGTGTTGCTGTGCAGAGGTGGTGTGTATGCTGGAGGTCCAGTTCGACTTTGAGGAGGGCTATCTGCACTGCGACTGTCAGAACCCCTGCTTGTGAGTGCGCCCCATCCCCCTGCCTCTGTACCATCTGTACTTCTCTCTCTCTAGCTCTGTTTTATTGATGTGTTTATTTATTTATTTATTTGTTTATTTATTTATCTATATGTTTATTTGTCTGTCTTTTTTTAATTTCATTCTTTATTTCGAGGATGGTAGCACAAGCACTCGTGTGCTTTTTCTGTATCCAGTTCCCAAGTATATGGGTTTTGTAAATTTTTGTACCTCTCTCTCTGTGTTTTATTGATCTGTTTGTTTATTTGTTTATTCATTTATTTATTTATTTATTTATTTATTTATCTGTCTTTTTTATATTTCATTCTTTATTTCGAGGATGATAGCACAAGCACTCGTGTACTTTTTCTGTATCCAGTTCCCAAGTGTATGGGGCTTTGTAAATTTTTGTCTTCTGTTCCCTGTGCTGGTGGGAACGGATGGTTTAATTAAATAAAATTGTTTAAAGTTGTTAAATTAAAGAAATTGTTAAATTGTTCCGGTTCACGGAGAAATTACTTGTCAAGCAGCACACGCGGCTGTTTTCATCATCTTAATAAAATTGTTTAAACCATGCGTTCCCATCGGCACAGAATGACCTACTCTTCCGAAAGTAGGATCGAGTTTGTCTGTCTGTCTGTCTGCTTTTCTGTCTGTCTGTTTGTCTGTTGGTCGGACGGTCAGTTGGCTGATCAGTTAGATTGTGTTGTATTGTATGGTGTCGTATTGTGTTGTGTCGTATTGTTTGTGATGTTTACGTGTGGATATGTGCATGTTTGATTGTGTACGTGATCACAATGTGTGTGTGTATGTGTGTGTGTGCGTGTGTGCGTGCGTGCGTGCGTGCGTGCGTGCGTGCTACATTACTTATGAATTAGTCTTGTTTCAGCGAACAATCGTACTACAAAACTGTTTCCATGAGACATTGGCCTGCAGATGAGTATACAGTAAGTAAATAATTATATGTATGTGGTGTGTGTGTGTGTGTGCGCGCGCGCGCGCGCGCGCGCGCGTGTGTGTGTGTGTGTGTGTGTGTGTGTGTGTGTGTGTGTGTGTGTGCTTGATTGTGTGTACACGATCGCAATGTGTGTGCGTGTGTGTATGTGTGTGCGCGCGCGTGCGTGCGTGCGTGCGTGCGTGTGTGTGTGTGTGTG
>CM060322.1:38828811-38906311 GCA_030674155.1 Stramonita haemastoma
TTCCCGCAAGGATGCCAGGGATCCGTCAGTATAAATAGCATCCCCAACCTTCTGGATATTCTGTGCCAGGATTTCCCTCTTTTCAATCTCCCGCGTTGTTTCTGCCTTGTTCCTGTTTGTCCTGTCACCTCCGTCTTGTCTTTTTTTCTTTTCTTTTTTTTTCTTTTTTGCTTTCTTGGTCCGTTCTCCTGCTTTTTTTCTGAGACTTAAAAGATAGCAATTATCTCCCATGCAGAAGTCGGACACGCTGGGCCTGACTTGTCAGGCGCTTAACGGCAGCACAACGCATTTTCGCTCATACAACTGACAACAATAGCTGCTGTGTAAGTGTTCGTCGCAGAAGAATCCCAATCATATTCACAGTGTGCTCTGGCTTTGTTTTATTGTCCCAACTATTTTTTTTTATGTCAACAACAATTTGAGAAGAAATGATGCTAACATTAACACATTTTTGTCTTTGCACTTTGAACACATAATGTTTGATTTATGTTATTATGATGTACATATTTTGCTGCATGTATTGCATTTCCATGTCGAAAATCACCACATATCACTTACTTATTTCAATACACTTGGACTATTGTATTGCCTAAACAAAATTAAAACCATACACGTATGTGTAGGACATGATTTTCCGGTTTACTAATCTTAAATATGTCAATTTCTCCTGTTTGTATCATAGAAAGATATTGAACATGTACGGCCCGAGTATTCATCCTTATAAGAGGCTTTTAATGCCTTAGGTCAAACTCTGTAATGTATTTTACAAACCTTTCGTGAAAAATCCAGCATATATCTTTTAATCAAATCCATTTTGAATTTTTCATTTAAAATGTAACTGCATAACTTTCCATGTCCTGCATTTGCAGCATTGTTTTGTGTGTCAGTCAGTCAGTCGGTCAGTCAGTCAGCCAGTCAGTCAGTCAGTCTTCAATTTTAACAATTTTAACATCTTTCCATTTTAAGTTATACCAGACGATCCTAAGATAGGAAACTGGATCGGGGAGGGGGGGGGGGGCGAGAGAGAGAGAGAGAGAGAGAGAGAGAGAGAGAGAGAGAGAGAGAGAGAGAGAGAGAGAGAGAGAGAGAGAGAGAGAGAGAGAGAGAGAGAGATTTAAAGTGTGTGTGCGTGCGTGCGCGCGCACGCACGTGTGTGTGCATGTGTGTGTGTGCGCGCGCGAGCGGTGTGTGTGTGTGTGTGTGTGTGTGTGTGTGTGTGTGTGTGTGTGTGTGTGTGTGTGTGTGTGTGTGTATGTGTGTGTGTTGTGTGTGTGCGTGCGCGCGCGCGCGCGTTCCTAGGATAATCTTGAAAATCCACTGAGCGACATATCAATGAGTGAATGGTTTTTCAAGAAGACTCAAATAAATCGAGATTGTCTTAAATAAAGCATTGAGATGTTCATTATTTGTCATTGTGTATTTGTAGTATTCAGTATAATTTGCATGAAATTAGTGCATTCTAACAACTTTGATGTGGTTCGGTATTACTCAAGCATACACTTTTTATCATCGCTATCGCTATCGGTGCCTTATTGCCTTATGAAACAGTTTCTATGTAAGAAAAACAACTGTTTCGTTTTGATGATCAAGGAAAACTGGAAAATAAGAGTGTGTGTGTGTGCGTGTGTGTGTGTGTGTGTGTGTGTGTGTGTGTGTGTGTGTGTGTGTGTGTGTGTGGTGCGTGCGTGTTTGTGTGTGTGTGTGTGTGTGTGTGTGTGTGTGTGCGTGCGTGCGTGTTTGTGTGTGTGTGTGTGTACAAAGTCTGCTTACAAGTTTCATTTACCTATGATGTAAACGGATCTGATCATTGTATTCATTGTGGATTGTTTTGTGTTTTGTGGGGTTTCTGTTGGTGTTCATCGGCTAGACTTCCAAGGTGCATCAATGGCGACCTGTATATGCTACCGTTTTAGCCCCCCATTGAGGCAGCCACATTCCGACTTTAGGAGTGATTCTAAACACAACACCAATGTGCATGCGGGTTTGGTGGAATTTTTTTTTTTTTTTTTTTTTTTTTGGGGGGGGGTGTTTTGTTTTTTGTCATCGGTTCCTTCCAGCACGCAATTCATATGGCCTACTCTCCCAAAAGACGAAATGGATTTTTGCGTGTACGTGTCAGCAAGATGTTCTGCGCATGTTTGTACACAGGATCTCTGTTTATAGTCTCATCCAAAGGGCTTTCGGGCGAGTGAAGTTGGTACTGATGTTAGCTCCAAGGGGGAGATCCCCTTGACAGGATGCCACTTCAATGGCTCGATCCCAGACCGTCAAATCACAAGCCCAGTGCTTGTAACGATTAGACTAACCCCCCCCCCATTCACCGAGCCCATTTTTTCCTTCAAATATGAGTTATGAATATAATTTGTGTCTATTATTTTCAATTAAATAAAATGTAATAAATGGTCGGCTGGTTTAAAAACATGTTGCTGGCATTTTGTTGTCTTTTTTTCTCTTGTTGTTGAATGCACACATATGTGAGTGATGCAAATATTAGTGCATCTTCCCTCATCCCCCACCTACCTCCACTTTCTCACACACACACCACACCACACACACACACACACACACACACACACACACACACACACACACACACACACACACACACACACACACACACACACACAGAGGATAGCCTAGTGGTCAGAACATTGCGCTGGCAATTTGACGACCCCGGTTCGATTCCCGTTCGAGAGGATTTTTCCTCTGGAGTTAACATCAGTCCTGACTCCTAAAAGTCCTTTGAATGAGACTATAAACCGAGGCCCATGTGCGAACGCACGCAGAACATCTTGTGCACACGTTAAATCCTGTTCCGCTTTTTGTAAGAGTAGGCCATCGTGTGCCGGTGGGAACAGATGACAAGATTAACAAACTGCATACACAATGGGAATGGATGTAAAAAAAGGACATGGTGTTTATTCCAATATCCTCGATATAAAAGAATAAATAACTAAATATCACGCGCACACACAACACACACACACACACACACACACACACACACACACACACACACACACACACACACACACACACACACACACACACAAGATTCAAGATTCAAGATTTAATTCGCCTTTGACCCCTCTTGGGGAATGGAGGATTTCAGTAAACAAAATCAACTGAACATATATATAATTTGCGTTAACAAAATAATTATGTTTACAATGACAAAATTTCACAGAAATAGAAATATAGTCAACCTTTCATCAATGTCATGCAACCTTACTCTTCACTAGAAATTTGCTAAGTTTTAATAAAGTATGTTTGTCAGAAGAGAACAAATTACAAAATGTGAATATGGATCTTGTATACAGATATTCCTGAGGTACGACATTCTTCCGAAGCTCCGAAAACTTCGGACATTCCATTAGAAAAGTGAAAATCATCTCCTATGGCTTTCATGTTACATTGTTTACAAAGACGATTTTCGCGTTGAATGCTGTTAACACACACACATGCTGTCCACGATCTGAATCAACGTGGGGGAGAACTGTTATTTTTTTTACTTTTTTTCTGGATGTTACTTAAAGTTAAAGTCTGTCCCGATCCTAAGGCTCATCAGGCCGGTGCTTATCCCGGTTTCTGTGGCGTTAAGCGACTGAGAGTCATAGACTCCCCCCTGGATAGGACGCCAGTCTATCGCAGGGTTAACCCCCAACACAAGGTTGGTACCCCTTTTACACCTGGGTGGGGTGAGAAAAAAGCCGTGAAGTGCCTTTTCCAAGGGCACAACCCATAGCCGAAAGCTGGGATCGAACCCGCAACCTTTAGATTACGAGTCCAACACCCTAACCACTAGACTAAGCGGCGGCTTTTCTGGATGAAAAGACAGGATAATGAACCAAGAAGGCAAAAAATAGACAAGAAGGAAATGACGGGAAGATAAGGAATAAGACAGACAAAAAGAGATAGAAAAAGAGGGAATTTCTAGCACATCATTTTCAGCAGGTGGGGATGCTTTTTAGCTAATAGCCCCCCCCCCCCCCCCCCCCGCTCCAAAGGCATATCCCCATGGGGGAGCCGGGATTCAAACCAACGGCTTTGTGGGCCCTCTGGATGGATGTCAACTGTTAGAACTATTTATTGGACCACAGCATTTATGGATACATTTTTCATGTGTGAACAGTAACTTTTTGTCCAAAGTGCAAACACTTTATCAGTATTTGTGGCATGGTGTGTTGATTGCATACCCCCCCCCCCCCCCCCCCCCCCCCCCCCCCCCCCAATACACTATATAGTGTGTTGGTAGGGGCATAAGGTAATTTGTTTTTTTAAGTAGGTTTTAAACATTAATTCCTTTTTATCCACAGGTTTCTGGCAGGCAGCGTTCCACCATTTATTACCTTTATGTTTATCAGATTTTACAGACGGTAGTTTACAGATAGAATTATCTGCAGCCTTTAAGATTATGTCTGTAAATTTAGTATAAAATTTGTTAATATCCTCATCTCTTAAAATAGTTAGTGAGTACCGCTCTTAAATTAATAGGGGTTTAAACTTTACCCAGTCAGCATTATTATAGTTATATTTTGGAATTATATCCTTTACTTTGTCAGTTTGCACTGATTTATCATATAGAGTTATAACAATTGGCCCAGTTGGTCACTTCCTAATGTATCATTCTGTCACAGGGTTCCCAGGTGCAGGGCATGATGCAAAAAAGGACCTTTAAAGGACTTAAAAGGACCCTAATCAGATTAAAAGGACCTAGACCATTGCAATTTTATGGAATCTTTAAAGATCAGAATATGCAGAAGCCCACTGACTTCAGCCATTAGAGGATCATTGTGAGCATCACTTTTCCCTGAAACGGTTTGGGGGTCCAGGGGGCAGTGCCCCCTTGCGGGGTCAAGTGGCAGAGCACCTTTGTGGGGGTCAGGGGGCGTTGCCCCCTGAAGCTGAGGTTTTTCAGCAATTCTAGCTAGTAAAAATGCTTCTCCTTAAACTAACTTCAGTTCTTCATACTAAACAATTTCTGCCCTGAAATAGCTCTCCTAGAATGACTTTTCCAATCACTTCTTCATCCAAAGGAGGTTTTATACCCAAGTATTTCATAGCAAAATTGAGGGCCGGGCATATCTAGGCAAATGTGCACTTTGGCAGATAGATGAAGACAGAGAAAGGAGGAGAGAGAAGAGCAGACACAGGGAGAGAAACAAAGAGGAGAGAAAGAGAGGGGTGGTGGTTGTGGTGGTGGTGGTGAAGCACATGGAATAATAACAAAAACCCACACAAAAAGCATGTGTGTGTGTGTGTGTGTGTGTGTGTGTGTGTGTGTGTGTGTGTGTGTGTGTGTGTGTGTGTGTGTGTGTGTGTGTGTGGAGGTGTGTGTGTGTGTGTGTGTGTGTGATAGAGAGAGGAGTGTGTGTGTGTATGTGTGTGTGTGAGAGAGAGAGAAGTGTGTGTGTGTGTGTGTGTGTGTGTGTGTGTGTGTGTGTGTGTGTGTGTGTGTGTGTGTGTGTGTGTGGTTGTGTGTGTGTGTGTGTGTGTGTGTGTATAAGAGAGAGAGAGAGAGGAGAGACAGACAGAAGAGAAAAAGAAAGTTGTGTGTGTGGGTGTGTGTGTGGTGTGTGCGTGCGTGCGTGGTGTGTGTCGTTGTTGTGGAGAGGTGTAACTGAGTGTGTGTGTGCGCGCGCGGGTGTGTGTGTGTGGTGTGTGTGTGTGTGTGGTGTGTGTGTGTGTGTGTGTCGTGTGTGTGTGTGTGAGAGAGAGAGTAGAGAGACGATGAGAGGGGTGATGAGAGAGAGGAGGAGAGACGAGAGAGAGAGGTGGTGTGTGATGGAGGGGAGAGGAGGAGGATGAGGAGGGATGGGGGAGGATGGTGAGAGAGGAGAGTAGAGAGAGAGAGAGAGAGAGAGAGAGAGAGAAGAAGAAAAAACTCGAAACTCGAAACTCGAAACTCGATTTTAATTGTAAGGCCACCGGCCTGTATACAAGGGGTACACATTTTAACCGAAGAAACTAAAAGCAAAACATTGAACAAACAACAGAATTTTGGCATTGTCATGAGTTAATTTCCAAAGAGACATAAACTACATCAACTTTTTGTACACCATTGTACCTAACTGAGTTCTCTGGCTTTCAGAGCATAAAATATATACATACCCAAATGTCTCAACTGACAAACATTTTCACTATTCAGAATAGTTTGGAGGCAATGTTCATTATCATTTGTGAAGTATTTGGATAGGTATTTCTCCCTCAAGTCTGTAAACTTTGAACATTCAAACAGAAAATGGATTTCAGTTTCAATTTTGTCACAAAAAGGGCACTTTTTAATTTATCATTGTATCTGTTATTCACGTTTAAATCACCGACTCCAAGTCGAAACTTGACCAGTGCATGTTTGAATTTACCTATGGTGATAGCAGTAAGATATTTTTCAGGCTGTAACAGTGATTTAAATGACCTATACGTTTCGAATCTGTCACTTTCTGACAGTTTTGCATGCCAATCTTTATGAAAGCAATCAATCATGCGTTGCTTTAATTCTTTTAGAAAAACTTTCTCATTTCCCACCCCACCATTTACCCACACTTCAGAGAAGCCAAAAAGATCAAGACATCTTTTGATACAATATGGCCAGTTATTTACATCTAAATGTCTTTTGGTGAGTTCTGGGATCTTGTTTTTCAGTCATCAAATATGCCTGTTTTGGAAATCTGCATAAAGACATATTTTGAAGTTTAAACCAGTACGCAATAGATCTTATGGTGCTATCAATATACATAGGATAACGTCCTGTCTCCCCATAGATCATTGTGTTAGGAGTTTTGGGGTAAACGTTTAACAAACGTTTGCAAGCAAATAAATGTACCGATTCTATACAGTGAAATTTTGTAAACCCCCAGAGCTCCGAAGCATATAACAACATAGGTTTGACTTGGGCATCAAACAACTTAAAAAACACAAACATATCCATGTTGCCCAAAGCCCACATCGTTTTCAAAATCTCAAAAACTTTTGTTGCACGCCTAGCATGCTCTTCCAGTGCTGTGTCAAAAGATACTTTAGTTGTAAGAGTAAAACCAAGATACTTGTAGCTGTTAAGAACTTCGATATTATTTTTGACCTTTAAAGTGCCACTTTTCCGATTTGGATAGATGCCCACCTTTCCTGAACACCATAACATTGTTTTATCAAGATTTACAGTTAATCCTAAAGTGTCAGATGCTCTTTGCAAGTTATTTAGCTGTTTTGAAGGCCACTGGGGCTGTGAGAAAACAAAACAACATCATCTGCAAACAACAGGAGAAAAATTTCATGTAAGTCAGGTAAAAACTGAAAGCCATGTTTTCCCTTTCGTGAAACTTCTTCTGCTACTTCAGTGATTAATAATGAAAAAATCAAAGGAGACATCAAGCAGCCCTGTTTCACGCCCAGTGGACATTCAAAAAAATCAGACACTTCAGAACCCCAGCGCACACAACTTTGCACACTACCAACATACTTTTCAACATAGGATCATTTTTGATGAAACATTGATTTTTTTTTTTAGCACTTTCCAAAGCATATCACGATTTACTGTATCAAAAGCCTTTCGATAATCAATGAAAGCAACATATAGTTTACTTCTCTTCTGACCATACAAACATGACCTAACCATTTTAACTAGAGTAAATATGTGGTCTACAGTAGAGTAATTCCTGCAGGGGCCTGTTCTTCACTAATTTTCCCTTCCTTTTCTGCCCATTTATACAGTCTCTGGTTTAAGATAGAGGTAAAAACTTTACTAACAATACTGAGTAAGGAGATGCCTCTATAATTTTCAGGGTTGCTTAGCATCACCATTTTTCAGTAATGGAACAATGACTGACGTGTCCAAGCTATAGGATAGAAACCAGCTGTATACATATGGTTGAACATTTTTGTCAAAAAAGCAATATGAATGGTTCTGCATTTTTTAGGAATTCACAGGAATATCATCTAGTCCAGAACCTTTATTCACTTATACTAACAGCCTGTCGAATTTCCCTTCAGATATTTCGTCATCTAGATCAGAAACATAAAGTTCTTCCTCCTCAATATCTCTATCTCTAGTATCACGCTCAATGTGATCCATAGCGGAATGTTTTCAAAGTGTGTTTTCCATCTATCTATTGAAATAGAAGGTAAATTAGGCTTCTTTCTCCTAACTTTTCGTATTGTTGACCAAAATGTGCTGCTATCCCCTTTACTTTGAGTCAGAGTATCTATAATGATTTCCAGTAACTCTTTTTCTTTTCCTTTATATAATTTTGATACTGGGACCTTTTTTCTCCGTAAGTCTTTTGGTCCTCAGCACGTTCTGTACCAGTAAACTTGTTTAATGCTCTGCCAGCTTCACGCTTTTTCTGCAAGCACTCCCAGTCAAACCAGTGGTTTGTTTTCCTTGCACTGTTCCCATAGAACTGTGTGTTGCATGCACTGCCCTGCCTTCTGCAGTAAGGCTGTAAATTTGTCAACAGCAGTTTCTATGTTTAGGTTGATATCATTTGTGGCATCTGCCAGAATATTTGTGGCTTCTTCTGATGCAAAAAATTCTAGAAACAGCTCTGCTTTTCCAGCATTTCATTTAACTTTCTGGCAAGACTTATCTTTTGCTTCCTCATCCATTTGCTTGTCATGTATACATTTTATGTATAATATAAGAGGCAAATGGTTTGATTCCATACGATTAGTAATACAGAAATCTTTCACAAAAACAACAGATCAAAGAGCATAAAAAATAATCAATCACACTGTTTCCCCTTTCAGAAAGGAAAGTAAAGTGACCATCTTTGTCCCCATCACACAATCTGTTTAAAGGGGTTAACTGAAAGTCGAACACAGTTCAATCAATGACTTTCCAAAACCGTTTGTAACACTGTCTTTAGATTTTCTAGCAAACAAACCAACATCATTGTGTACAAACATCTCATCTGCACTTTCTTCTTCCAGACTCCACTCTCCAATTCTGGCATTCATGTCACCTGCAATGACAAAATACACATCTTCCACCAGTTCATATCTTGTAAGGAGGAACTGTTCTAGCATTTCAAGGTTATTATCAAAAGTTTGATTTCTGTAGTACAGGTTGTTCACAGGATGATTGTACATCCCTATAAACAAAATATCTTTGTCCACACCAAAAAGTGTTTTGCTTAGTTTGACACAAACAATATTTTCCAATCCTGTTTCAATAATGTTAGCAAACTGACTTAGTGTTTTCTTGATCAACAACACAGTCCCCCTGATCTGCGACCCATTTTAGACAGCTTTACTGCTGGGTTGTGAATAACCATAAAGTCACTGAAATGTAGATCAAAATCAAAATCAGGGACAGTAAATGTTTCAACAAGGCAAACCATACCAAAAGAGATAACATAGCTCACAAAATCTGGGTCTGATAACTTTGTAATAAGACCATCAATATTCCAGGACAGGAAGGAAAGAAAACCATCTTTATATACTACAGAGGGAAGACTGTGTGTCTGTGTGTGAGAGTGTGCAGTGTTGTCACTGTGTGTGTTTGAACTATGTCCCAGGCCTTGGCCACATCCCTATTTCTTCTTATTCCCCTTGCCTGGAGGAACCGTCTTCTTCATTCCCCATGGGTCAGGCAGATTGGACTGCCGCTCACTCGATCTGCCGCCTCTGCCCCCCGGCTCACTCGCTCTGGCTCACTCGCTCTGCCACCCGGCTCACTCAATCTGCCATGGGGACTGGATGTAAAAAAAGCACACGAGTGCTTATCTATTATCCTCGAATAAAAGAATTTTGCCTTGCCTTGCCTTGCCTTGCCACCCTGTTCCCTGGCTCTGCCACCCCGCTCATTCCCTCTGCCCCTTCCCTCTGCCCCGTAACTGCATACCAGCGTCTGTTTGGTTGGAAGAAGTGGCTGCCCCTGCTGTGACGTCACGGGAAACCCCCTCTCTCCTTGCTGGGTGAGCAAAGACAGGTGGGGAGGAATGCGGAGAGCTCCCCTCTGATGCCTGAGGGTTTCCCGGCCACATTGCCTCACGTCCTGTAGTGCGGGTGTCAGAGTTGTTCACATGTAGCTTGCCTCTGACCAAGTAGCCGGTCTTCTCCTCCTCCCTCAGCTCCCTCAGCTGTGCCGACTGTCTGCGGGTCAGGTCCTGTGCCACTGTCGGCCCCTTCTCCTTCATCTGCGACCGTGCAGCATGGTCAGTCATGACGCGCATCACGTCTCCCCACCTTTGAAATTTCACGATCATAGGTCGTGGTCGTCTGCTAGGGCCTGCTAGGGCCGCCAGGGGTAGGTTTTCCTAGATGGTGGGCACGTTCGATGACGTCATCAGCCCAGTGCTGGTCAGGTTTGTGGGTGTGTAATATATCACGCACAGTCTCCACACAAGTAACACCGTCCTCCCTCCCTTCGACTTCTGGGATGCCAAGTATTTTCATATTGTTTCTTTTCGAGAAACTTTCCAAGCGGTCTATTTCCTCATGGAGCCCACAGATTGTCTCCTGCAGCTGCTCCTGCTCTGACTGTACGCTTTGGATAGCTGCACTGTTTTCATTTACAGTTTTGCCTAACTCTGTCACATCACGGCACAGCTGGGCGATGGTTCCCTCCATGGCAGGCTGGCTTTCCTCAATCTTTTTCAGGCTCTCCCCATGTCCCTGCACTGCCTGTAAAAGGTGAGAGATCTGCCCCTGCAGGGATTTTTCTAGAGAAGAGAACTGTTGAGTCAGTTTGTCTTCTAGTTTGTTAAAGAAAAGCTCCATCCTCTCATCCATGGGGTCAGGTCCAGGGTTCGTCTCCACATCTCCTCCAAGTGCTACTTTCCGACAGGCGAAAAGAAAATTGGCAACAAGCAGCAGTGCTAGGGTACCGCTACTGGATATAAGTGTACCCAATGGTACATCATGTACCCATAGATCTCCCCGCTACATAAAAGTCATAGGTGACAGTTCTGTCTAATAGGCCTACAACTGTTGGTAACAAGTCTTGGCTGGTGGGTGGTAAGTAGGTAGATGTAACAGTCTTAGTGAAACAGGACACCACAGCCAGGAGAACACACGTAGTTGAGGATTACATCAGTCACTGTAGCACTGTGTTCATGCCTTTGTTGCCTTCTATGGCTGACTGGCTTTTTTCTTTGTGACTGTCACACAGCTTACTTCTAAAGCCCCGATCCTGGACCTCCACAACTCTAACGACACCATTTTTGTTGATATTTCTCATGCACAACAGTCCTGGAATATATTTAAAGCACTAAACAGAAACTATTCGGGCTGTTTCCAAGTGAAAGGATTAGACTTTTGCGCAGCTCACGTCAGGTTGACTTGCTCTCGCCATCTTGCGCGTGCCCCCATAGAGAGAGAGAGACAGAGAGAGAAAGACAGAGAGATGGAAAAGAGAGGGATAGAGAGTGTGTGTGTGTTTGTGAGAGATTGGATTGATTTGATTTGATTTGATTTGATTAATTTTTTTTATATTGAGGATAATGGGATAAGCACTGTTGTGTTTTACAGCCAGTCCCGTGTGTATGCAGCTTTGTAAATGTCATCTGTTCCCACCGGCACACGATGGCCTACTCTTACGAAAAGCGGAACAGGATTTAACGTGTGCGCAGAACATATTGCACACACATTAAAGAGAGAGAGATACGCAGAGAGAGAGAGAGAGAGAGAGAGAGACAGAGACAGAGACAGAGACAGACAGACAGACAGACAGACAGACAGAGACAGACAAAGACAGACAAAGACAGAGACAGAGAGAAAGACACAGAGAGAGAGAGAGAGAGAGAGAGAGAGAGAGAGGAGAGAGAGAGAGAGAGAGAGAGAGAGAGAGAGAGAGAGAGAGAGAGAGAGAGAGAGAGAGAGAGAGATTTATTTTTATGTATTCTTTTATATCGAGGATAAGAGAATAAGCAATCATGTGCTTTTTTTCATCCGGTCCCCGTGTGTATGCAGTTTTTTGTAAATATTGTCATCTGCTCCCACCGGCACACGATGGCCTACTGTGACGAAAAGCGGAACAGGATTTAACGTGTGCGCAAGATGTTCTGCGTGCGTTCGCACACGGGGCCTCGGTTTAAAGTCTCATCCGAAGGACTTTTGGGGAGAGTGGAGTCAGCACTGATGTTAACTCCAGGAAGAAAATTTCCTCGACCGGACTCAAGTCGGGTCTTCAAATTGCGAGCGCAATGTTGTGACCACAATGTTCTGAGAGAGAGAGAAGAGAGAGAGAGAGAGAGAGAGAGAGGAGAGAGAGAGAGAGAGAGAGAGGAGAGAGAGAGAGAGAGAGAGAGAGAGAGAGAGAGAGAGAGAGAGAGAGAGAAGAGAGAAGAGAGAGAGAGAGAGGAGAGAGAGAAGAGAGAGAGAGAGAGAGAGAGAGAGGAGAGAGAGAGAGGAGAGAGAGAGAGAGAGGAGGAGAGAGGAGAGAGAGGAGAGAGAGAGAGAGAGAGAGAGAGAGAGGCTGGTAGGCCTGCTGGTTCTTATGTAAACATTGCTCTCTGACAGCACACACTGCTGAAGTACCTAGGGCTAGCCTAGTGATGACTCATGATGTAAAGCAGTGAAGGGAAATTATCAGCATGGAAGAGTTAGATCCCTTGATTAACCAATTTTCTGGGTTTCTTTTTTTTTTTCATCCTTTGTTTCGGAGATTTTTTTTTTTTCATGTTATTTCTGCGAATTCAAAAAGATGTACCATGTCAATCTGTCATGCCCTTTTGCTTGATTTAATAGGAGTTTAAAGAACTTTTTAGCAATTAAAATGATCTGATGATATTTTAAAAGGACGTACTTGCTGAATCAAAGGACTTTAAAGGCCCCTACGAACCTCGGGGGAAATGTGTGTGGGCATGTGCATGCGTGCACTCTCACTAAAGTGTGCAAAGCAAAATCTGAACTGTTTTTCAGAGAGACAAGGTGGTCCTGCAAATTGAAGTACAAAACAATATTTATATTCACAAACACATGAATACTCCACGTGTAGCACACACTCACAAAAGCATGGAGAGGTAGGAATAATGGAGCCTGTTTCGGAACAGAGACTATTGTCATGGCTGATTCTGCTCCTTTAGAGCAGGAGGAGCAAGATCAGGATTAGGAGCAGGGTCTTCTAAGAGCACACCCCTACATGTAGCGTCTCCTGTCAAAAGATAAGTGCTTTTTCTGGAGCAGGATTAGCAAGAGTAGGAGCAGGATTAGCAAGAGTAGGAGCAGGATTAGCAAGAGTAAGAGCAGGATTATCTAAAAATGCGTCTTTCTGTGCTTCCAGCACTTGTACTGCAGACTCCTCCTTTTCTCAAGTAGCCAGAAAAATCCTCAAGCAACCAGAAGAATCCTCAAAAGTTCCTGACAATATTTCCTAGCTTATGTCTATGTCTGAAACTGCTGCAGTTAGCGGGAGTGCAGCAGGATCATTCCTGCCAGGACTAGGAAGTGTTGGGGAAGGCAGAAGCATTTTACCTTCTGCTGCTGCCTACAACACAATCAGTCAGTCCAAGTGCAAACCAGAATCACAGGAATTGTGTAACCCTCCTAGCAAAAGTAATGCTACTACTAACTGTTTAACACTGACACACGCATAACATCATTTTATGTATGGTCCAGTAACCAATGATTATCCTAGCAAAGGCAGTGCTACTGTACAATACTGACTCTATTTCATTCCTGATGGTGGGTACAATGACCATCCTAGCAAAGCAGTGCCACTGTACAGTACTAACTCTATGTCCTTCTATGTATGATACTGTGACCCTCTTAACAAAGGCAGTGCCACTAACTGTACAACACTGACACAGACACAGTGTATGTATGAATGCAAAAAAAAAAACATCATAGGGAATACACTATTGGCTTGAATTAAAATTACAAATATTGTGAAGTAAATCTCAAAACACAAACACACACACACACACACACACACACACACACACACACAACCTGGAGTCAACATCAGTGCTGACTCCACTCTCCCCAAAAGTCTTTGGATGAGATGAACAGATGACATTTACAACTGCATACACAGGGGACAAGATGTAAAAAGCACGAGTGCTTATTCCATTATCCTCCATTATTCCATTATCCTCCATTATTCCATTATCCTCGATATAAAAGAATAAATAAAACACACACACACACACACACACACACACACACACACACACACACACACACGGACTACACACCCTTCACATGATTAAATTTGGTCACATTCAGAGAATGTGGTATGTGTGTGTATGTTGTGTGTGTATGTGGTGTGTTTATTAATTTTTTAATTCTTTTATAGAGGATAATGGAATAAGCACTCATGTACTTTTTTACATCCAGTCCCTATGTGTATGCAGTTTTGTAAATCTTATCTGTTCCCACCAGCACACAATGGCCTACTCTTATGAAAAGAAGACAGGATCTAACGTGTGCGCAAGATGTTCTGCTGCGTTGGCTCACAAGCCTCTGTGTAAAGTCCCATCCAAAAAGCTTTTGGGGAGAGTGGAGTCAGCACCGTCTGAGTCAAGGTTTCCCAGGTACACTGAGGAACAAGAATGAGAGAAATGGCAGAGAAATCAATTGCACCAGCCCTTTGGTTTGAAATATCTGGGATCCTGGTGATTCGACCATCGTTAAGGAGACAGAGAGATGAATCTACAATTTTTTTTTTTTACAAAACAGCGACTAGTGTTAGTTATACTGTTCTTGTCTCAGAATGGGGAGTGGGCATTAAAACCACCAGCAACTCACCACCTTTTATCCCACAAGCCAGTCTGTATGGTCTTCACTTGGGCCTTTGAGCAAGAAGACAGACACGACATTGATGACTTGCTCATTACTAAGTTTATCGGAGCAGCACATGAATATAAGTTTGATATATATATTGCTTGGTGCAGGTGAGGAACAGGCCTTACAGTCCAAATTTTCATGTATATAAAATTGCTGTCTTGACTCTCTCAGCTGTCCTACATTTTCATTAACAGGTGGATAAAAATACTTGGAGAGTTTTGGTAATTTCTCTCTAGTCACATATAGAGACTGCAAGATGAGTACCTGATAGCTATCTGAAGCAAGATGTGTCCAATTTTTATTTTATTTTATTCTTTTATATTGAGGATAATGGAATAAGCACTCGTGTGTGTGTTGTTTTTTTTACATCCAGTCCCCATTGTATGCAGTTTTGCATATCTTGTCATCTGTTTCCTGACAGGTTAGTGTTGATGCATTTGAAATTCCACTGTATAATCTTCATGGGATGTGTCTTGCACATGATTAATGTACACAGTAAAATGACAATTATCAATGAATGATAAATGAATGATTATTGTAGTTGTGATGAGCTTAGAAAACGCAAAAAGAAACTAGCTACTGGCTAAACAACTAGTTAACAACTAGCTGACGAAATAATAATCACTATACATAGAAAATTAAAAGAAAAGTAGCAATGGTAAAATAAACTAATGGTGTAAGTCAACACAAAATAATGAGGAAGAAACTTGTATATGTAATCTAAATTTTTAGTCCTAAAATTATGAGAAATGTCAATGTGATTGACAAGTGGCAAAAGATAAAAGTAATAGTCATACAGTAAGCTGGCTAAGTTACCCCATATGACTGATGGCTTCGTTACTCATTTAGTACCAGTCCCCCAGGAAAGAGCAGATGTTTTCCCATGGTCTTGGATGATCTTCAGTATTGCCAAACGTCCCTAAAAATGCTTGAAACCCCTGGATGAGCCTGGCTGTGTTCTTCTTGAAGTCTTCCTTGGTTTCTCCCAGAAGAATCCCCTCATGTGTCTCCGATGTTTCCTGTTAAAACACTGGCCCTCTTGGAGTTGGGTGAAAATCATCCTTCAGTGTTCTAAAGTTTGTAAATCTACATGTTCGTGACTGATCAAGAACACATTTTTCAGTCCGAACAAATTTGACGTTGTTAGAGCATTAAACACCTCTCTTCCATATTCATTTGAGGATATTTCACTGGTGCAATCTTGTTGATGACAATTTTCAGCTACAGATTTGCACTGGTAATTCTGTGAACAGTTGGCTGCAAGCCAATTTCCTCTTTCCAAGGTTTGACTTTGATGACATTTGATTTCTTGACGTCACTGGTTTTAGAACTTGCAGT
Organism: Stramonita haemastoma; assembly: GCA_030674155.1. NCBI lineage: Eukaryota > Metazoa > Mollusca > Gastropoda > Neogastropoda > Muricidae > Stramonita > Stramonita haemastoma. The sequence goes on from CM060322.1 coordinate 38,844,874, forward strand.
GCTTCATGCCTAATTTTCTTTTTTTCTTTTTTGTCTTCTTTCTGCAATGCCAGCCACTTTCTTGCAGTGCGGGTGTCCCTTTGATCAACCTGACCAAGCATAGGAAGATCGGGTGACTTCAGCAGAAGTTCGAAAATTAGAGGTTTGAGTGGTGTTGTCAGGGTTGTTCTTCAGGGTGTTGCTGGCTGCAGACGCCATTAATTTGTTTTGATGTTGAATTGTCTTTGTAGATTTCGACACGATTGCGCAGTGTTGAATGAGTTCTCATAATCAGGTACAGCACTCAGGGTGTCAGCCACAGATGTGGCTTTCTGCTGTCATTGTTGGCTGCCTTCCTTTCTTCCTTGTCAGGCTGAGGCAAGGTGTTTATTTGAGCAACGTTTTGATGAAAACTTTCAGTTTCTCCCTTTGTCTCGCTGGTTTTAGCGTTTTTCTAGGGAGCTGTAGATGTCACATGGCCTCCCAAGCTTCTAGGTCTCGTGAACCTCGTCATTGTCACAGTGCAACGGTGACTTAGCCAGCTGTAGTCTAGAGGTAGCGAGATCAAATCCGCCATCTTGTCATGTGTGTGTGCACGTGCGCGTGTGCAGAAAGGGGATGCGTATTTACACACATGCACATGCACATGCTCATGAAATAAGTAAGTCCTATATCTTTTTTCTATTGATTTTTTGCAGATGTATATATATATATATATATATATATATATATATATATATATATATATATATATATATATATATATATATATATAAAGTTTTTATGTCTTTTCTAGTCAATGGTCTTAATAACGGCGTATTCCTACGCTGTGTGTGTGTGTGTGTGTTTGTGTGTGTGTGTGTGTGTGTGCGTGCGTGCGTGCGTGGCGCGCGAGTACGTGGGTGCGTGCACGTGTGTGTTTATTATATTTTTATTTGAAGTTTTCTTGGGATGTTTAAACATATATGAAATGTAGCCTCTTGTGTCTTTTGAGACTATGTTGCCTATCAATGTGCCTGTCAGTATTGTAATTGCCCTTCTTGGGGTGATTAAAGTGTTTTTGACTTGATTTGACTTACCAGGTTCTTGCTCCTCTCCAGCTAGACCGTCAGTATCATCAGCAAAACGTAATTTTGTGATTGTCCTGCCTCCAATATTGACTGTTCCATCGTGATTTTCAAGTGCATCAGCAATTCTCTCTCAGAAGATGTTGAACAACAATGAACAATGAACAAGGTTTATTCTTGAGGCCACCAGCCCCAAGAATGGGGTCAACAAAGAATAGTAAAACAGCAAATATAGCAAAAACAAAATAAAACCTCTTGTGGGTGAAGATTGATTGATTTATTCTTTTATATCGAGGATAATGGAATAAGCACTCTTGTGTTTTTTTTACATCCAGTCCCCGTGTGTATGCAGTTTTGTCATCTGTTCCCACCGGCACACGATGGCCTACTCTTACGAAAAGCGGAACAGGATTTAACGTGTGCGCAAGATGTTCTGCGTGCGTTCGCACACGGGGCCTCGGTTTAAAGTCTCATCCGAAGGGCTTTTGAGGGGTGAGAGAGCAGACATCCTTGGCGTAGGCTACTCCAATTGTAGCCTAGTTTGGAACCAATCTCCTATTTTCTGTCATAATATACTGCACTGGTTGTCTTTATTATAGTGGTTCTGATCATGATGGCATTGGTGTCAAACAGCCTCGTGGTTGCCCACAGAGCTGCACGCTAGACAAACAAGAACTCCTTCATAAAGTCTATGGAGACATGGTAAGAGCTTGCTGGTGTTGCAAGTATTTCTCACAACGTATTCTAAGATTCGAACAAATTTTCAACCTGAGAATTCTGATAGAGAAGCATCTCCAACACCAAAAAGACTTGTACCACAATTTTATAGACTTCAAAAAGGCCTTTGACAGGGTATGGCATGACGGCCTCTGGCAAGTACTCAGGCACTTCAACATTGACAACTGCCTAATTGAAGTCATCAAGGCTCTGTATGAGAATGCAAGAAGTGCAGTTTTCATGAACAATCACGTGGGCGAGTTCTTCAAGACCACGGTTGGAGTCCGCCAGGGCTGCCTTCTCTCACCTGTACTCTTCAACCTCTTCCTCGAAAACATCATGACAGAGACACTGCAAAACCACCACACTTCCATCTCCATTGGTGGAAGACCCCTTTGCAACCTCAGATTTGCAGATGACATTGACCTCATGGGCAGCAGCAAACAAGAACTGCAAATCCTCACAGACAGTCTAACAGATCGAGCGAGCGCATACGGCATGGAGGTCAGTACAGAGAAATCGAAGATCATGGTCAACAGCGCGAGTAATGACAGCACGGAAATAAAGATGAATGGAGAAATATTGGAAGAGGTCAGCCAATTCAAAACTTAGGCTACATCCTAACAAAAGATGGCACATCAAACAATGAAGTGAAAGCTCGCATTGCAACTGCAACATCTGCTCTAGTCAGACTCCAGAGGATCATCAGAAGCAACAACATCAACTTCTGCACCAAATACCACCTCTACAAATCCCTCGTGATATCTATCCTCCTATATGGCTGTGAATCATGGACTCTGACAGCAGAGTTAGAGAGAAGAATCCAAGCATTCGAGAACAAGTGCCACAGAAGACTCCTCAAAATATCATACAAAGAACACAAGACCAATAACTATGTGAAAGAAGAAATCAAAAAGCGTGTAGGCCCCCAAGAGCCTTTGCTCTCCACCATAAAGAGGAGAAAGCTGATGTGGTTTGGTCACACCACAAGACACAACACCCTAGCAAAAACCATCTTGCAAGGAACAGTCGAGGGCAAGAGAAGAAGAGGCCGCCAAAAGAAATCATGGGTTGACAACATCAAAGACTGGACTGCCCAACCCCTGCAACGCCTCCTACTAGCCACACAGGATCGTGAAGCATGGAAAAAGATCTCCGTTGCGTCTTCTCTCATGTCCCCCCTACGTCCTTTGGGACATGGGACTGAGGAGGAGGATTCTAAGATTGAAAATTTGTTTGGTTGTGCTCCATCCTGCTCTGAACCCTGCCTGCTCTTCTTTGATGATCTCCTCAGCTTGAGGCTTTAGTCTGTTCAGGAGGATTCTTAGCATGACTGCTTTGATGACTGATCAGGCTGATGATACGATAGTTTTTTGACATAGTTGTGAGTTGCCCTTCTTCTGGGAAAGTGATAACCAGGGACTGTGTCCAAGGTGTTAGCCACTCCCCTGTCTGCCAGACCATATTGCAGATAGTAAAACCTCTATCATGGTCTCTCCTCCTGCTTGAACCAGTTCTGATGGAATGTTGTCAACTCCTTCTGACTTCCTTCTTTTTAGTGATCTTATTGCACTTTCAACCTCATCCCTAGGATGGGGGTAGCTGCTGCTGTTGGATGGTGGAGGAACATCTAGCATCTTGGGGTCTCCTGTTGTTGTGTGCGTGTACGGCTCAGAGCAGTACTCTGTCCACCTCTTTAAAATATCTTGATCTTCTGTGAGGTGTTTCCCTGCTTTGTCTTGGATGTTAGTGATTATTCCTTGTTTTCAGCTTGTCAGGTCTTCCACAAGCTAGTAGGCTTTCTTGCTGCTGGTTTTCTTCGATAATTTTGCATTTTTCTTCGACCCATGTCTCTTTCTGTGTACATACATACGTAAATAATAGTGGTTATGTCTTTTCTAGTCAATGGTTTTAATAACATTGTGTCCATATATTGGTGGTGGTGGGTGGGGTGGGGGGGGGGGGGGGGGGTATGTGCATGCACACGCACTTACGAGTGTGTATTATGATGTTTTTATTTGAAGGTATAATGTTTGAACAAATATGAAATGTAGCCATCTTGTATCTTTTGATTACGATTCGTATCAATATGCCTGTCAGTAGTGTAATTGCCCTTCAGGAATGATTAAAGTGTATTTGACTTGACTTTCTTTTCCCATGCCTTTTTCAACTTGTTGGTTGATTTCTCTGTATAGCCTACTTTTGCACCTTCGGCTTTTTCTTCTTTTGCTTCTGCTCTGTGTGTTTGTCGCACAGCTTCAGTATGTCTTCTGTGACTCGGGACATTTTTGTTGACCGGCGTTTGCCAGGGATGTCGCTAGGCCTAGCTGTTTCAGTCACCAAAGTGTTTAAAGCTGTTGTTCAAGGTATCTACTTCGGTGTTTTGGTTGTCAAGAACGAGGAGTAGGGCAACTTACATATTAACAAAAAAACTATTTTTAAAAATATAAGTTGATACTGGCCCCTTAAACTGTAAATAAGCAACAAAACACCATAGCATAAATGGGGAGAGGGGGGTAAAAAGAAGTAAGGGAGGGGGGGGGGGGGAGGGGGCGTGGAAAAAGGACATCATGGACATAAATGAATATAAATAGACAAAAATCGGATGGAGATGACAACATAACCAGACGTTCATAGGTTTTTAAAAAAACAAAGTTTTTCAGAAAGTCTAAATTGGGCTATGTCCAATATGCAACTGCCCACATGACTTTTGTTTTCACATTGCCAGTCGTTTTTTCAGCTGACATGAACTGAAGTTGTATAACGAAAAGTATAATTGGTCAGCAATGTCTAGATTATCCAATCACAAAGCATGTTATTGCGCAGCTGTTTTGCGCCCTCTAGCGTTTGTGACTCGGCAAGTTTATGTTATTTCTCACCAGACGACACAGAAAACTGTTTTGGTGTGAAGACCTGTTTACTGATCACTGCTGTAAAATCATGTGGAGTTTTGAGGGGGAATTCAGAACTAAACCAACACAGTCACTTCGAGGAGCGAGCAAAAAGGTACGTTGGGCGATTCACAAGTAAATTATGTCACGTTTGTTTTGAAACTCAACTCGATCTCTTTCTTGGCTTAGGCTGTCTTAGAATTGGCCCATGGAACAGAAAACCGACATAGTGCTGGGGTTGCCGTTTGCCTATTATTTTTAAAGTTTACCAGAGGCAGTATAGGTCATCAGTAATGATATAGACATGAAAAATCAGATTCGGTTTCTTCGTGATCATTCTCCACTAGTCTACATCCAGTTCCCCCACATCCACAGAACCGGCATAATTTGCATCATGATCTAGCAGAATCTGAGAATGTGACAACTCCTCCCCTCCCCCTCCTCTCCTCGATTGGTTGAGGTTAGACATGAGTGGACATTTGTTGTTCACGTAAACAATAGAGCCTTATGTCAATGCCTAGAAGAAGAGGCTCGGATCATCCAGATTCGATATCAGTCATAGACTTAGTTGCTTACAATACAAGTAGTAGCAGACATGGCACTATCAGGGCAGGGAGTCAGCCAGCCCAGACCAAGAATCTATTAGAATTTTAATAGATACTATATTTTAAAACAGCCTTTAGTGTGTAAATTTATTTAGCCCAATATATTAGGGACTATAAATTTCAATTCAGCTTTTAGCTACTGAAATGGATGCAATTCTTTCCACTAGGCACTATGTTGGCCATTGGTAGCCCAGCCCTTTTGGCGTAGATTTAGGCTTACTTTATGATGATTTTGGGGAACATTGTGATCATGTGTGTGGAATATGTCTGCCCCAAAATCATCACTTTCAAATATCTCACTTCATGCATTCACAGTGCCTTATTTTTTATTTCTAGTGTTTCATATGAGACTATAGTATAATATAGTATTAACTAAGTAATAAACTGAGGTCCCGTGTGCGAACACATGCAGAACATCTTGTGCACACATTAAAGCCCGTTCCACTTTTCGAAGAGCAGGCCATTTTGTCTTTTATTTATTTTTATTTCGAGGGTAGTGGAATAAGCAGAGTAAAGCACTCGTGTACTTTTTCACATTCAGTCCCCGTGTGTGCAGTTTTGTAATAATTTGTCATCTGTTCCCACTCTGCCACACAGTGGCCTACTCTACCAAAAAGCGAAACGGATTTTAGCATGTGCACAAGGTGTTCTGCATACTTTTGCCTACAGGACCTCTGTTTATTGTTGTGTGTGTGTATGTTTGTGTGTCACTGTGTGTCATGTTTCACTGTGACTATCACTATCAGTGTGTGTCACTGTGTGAGACTGTCTCATTTTAGCGTGTGTGTGTGTGTGTGTGTTGTGTGTGTGTGTGTGTGTGTGTGGTGTGCTTGTGTGTGTGTTATTCTGAGCATAAATGTAAACATGGCTGTAAATTTGCTAAACTCAAAGATTGCATTATGTCACCAGGTAAGGAAACATTTTTGTTGTTTTATAAATTTGATACAATAAGTACAATTTGTGAATCTTTATCATTTATGTTTGACAGGAAGGGAAAGGCTCACTGCTGAAGAGAGCTCAGGAGGAAAGAGAGAAGAGAGAAGTAATGTTTTGTTTTATTTTAAGAACTTTAGACAAATTAGCCTGCATGTGTTATGTTAGTTTTATTTTCATTTTATTTCCCAAACTAGGCAGTATTCATCTTCTGTCTCATTTATTTGATTTATTATATAAACAAATGGTTTTAATCAATCTTTGTTTACACATGACTTAGTCCTTCTTTGATCTGCAGTCTTGATTAAAAATTGTTTTTTGTCACTGCTGCTGTATCAGTGTATGGTTGCATATTATAAGTATTATGATAATTAATACAAGTGCACACACACACACACACACACACACACACACACACACACACTCACACTCACACTCTTTCTCAGTCACTATCTCTGCCTCAGTGTTTCTGTCTGTCTGTCTGTCTCTGTCTGTCTGTCTGCCTGTCTCTGTCTCTGTCTCTCTCTGTCTCTCTCTCTGTGTCTCTCTCTCTCTCTCTTACTAAATTTATGTTTAGTCTAAAATGTTGCAAACATTCTAATCAGGTACATCATACATGTATGCTAATACCACAAGTGAATGTTATAATCGTTTGCTTGGAAGTGTTTTCAGGTGCATTCTTGGAAAGGATTGAGAACGAAATTAATGTGAGGGGGGGGGGGGGGGGGAGGGATAGCAAGTGTGTGAAATTGTAATGGGTCCGGTGCCTTCTACAATAAAATCGTTTCTCTCTCTCTCTCTCTCTCTCTCTCTCTCTCTCTCTCTCTCTCTCTCTCTCTCTCTCTCTCTCTCTCTCTCTCTCTCTCTCTCTCTCTCTCGCACTGATTGCTTATTCTGTTATCCTCGATATAAAAGAATGAATAAATTCTCGATATAAAATAAATTCTCTCTCCACACACACACACACACAGACTGACAGAGTCACACACACACACACACACACACACACACACACACACACACACACACACACACACACACACACACACACACAGGAGACGGGATACCAGATAGCCTAGTGGTCAGAACATTGCACTCGCAATTTGACAACCCGGGTTCGATTCCCGTTCGAGGAGATTTTTCTCCTGGAGTTAATATCAGTGCTGACTCCACTCTCCCCAAAGTCCTTCAGATGAGACTACAAACCGAGGCCCCGTGTGTGGACGCACGCAGAACATCTTTCGCACACGTTAAATCCTGTTCCGCTTTTCGTAAGAGTAGGTCATCGTGTGCCAGTAGGAACAGATGACATGATTTACAAAACTGCATACACAAGGGGACTGGGTGTAAAAAAGCACAAGCGTGCTTATCCCATTATCCTCTATATAAAAGAATAAAATAAATTAATTTTTTAAAAAAGAATAAATACACACACACACACACAAAGTATATTTGAATAAATAAATATAATTTTAAAAAATACACTTATTGCACACCACCACCCCAACCACCTACTCCTCCTCCTCCACCTTCACTACCACCACCACTATGATCTAACATCAACATCAGTTCAGTCCATCTCAATGCCCTTTGGTAAAAGTGATACTACTATTTTATGTCTATTTTAGTATTTATCATAGAACCTATTTCAATACAGTATTAGAAGACTTAGATCAGCATTCAAAAATCATTAAATTATTATTATCCCTTTAAAACATACCTTAGATAGTATCACATGGTTGATTAACTGTCAGAATTACATGTAGAACTTATTAGTAGAAGATTACATTGTTGACCTTTTTAATTTTTGTGTTATTGAATGTACAGGATCACATACAAATAATTCATTTGCTTCTGTAAGTGTAAATTACAGATTCTGATGACAGATACATGTATGTATTTTTTATATTACCTTTTTGATATAAGGTTTTACTTTTTTTTAATCTTGTTACAGCAAGTTCGACTCCGAGATGCCAGTGCCAGAAAGATACAGTCTGTTTATCGAGGTTATCGGGAAAGAAAGAAATGGGTAAGTGATCATTTGATTCAGTAAAAAATAACTGGGAAGGTCAAAATTCTCTGTAAAATAATGTGTACATGTTTTCTTGAAAACATTTATATCTTAAACAACATGAATATGAAGTTTGTGAACTTCAACTAAAACAACATGAAAACTTCTTTGGAGTACAAGAGAAAGTAACTCACCCATGATTTGTTAATATTTGATCAATAAATAGGAGAATAAAATGGACTTTTTTGGACATGTTAAAGTAAACTTTGAAACTGTTCCTGCCTTTGTGATTTCATACTTGTTCTGTATTGGAGCAGATTTTCTGTGTGTGTGTGTGTGTGTGTGTGTGTGTGTGTGTGTGTGTGTGTGTGTGTGTGTTGTATGTATGTGTGTGTGTTAAACTGAATCTAAACATCTCTACCCACATCTTATAGTTTTTAAGAAAAAGTTCGAAACCAAATAAGAAAGAGGGTGGCAGGAAAGGCTAATACATTCACTTACCAACAAGTAAACCATGAGGTTCTGGGTTTGATTCCCAGTCTTGCCCTTTCTACCCCATTTGACGAAAAAATTTAACTGAATGTCAAAGTCCTTCAGATGAGACTTAAACTGAGGCCCCATGTGTGAACACACGCAGGACATCTTGTGCACATGTTAAATATCCCTTTCACCCTTTGGAAGAGTAGACTATTGTGTGCTCATAGGAATGGATGACAACAACCAAAAAACCCAGCATGCATGTAGGCGTCGTGTATCTATAGACACCATCCCCAAAGTCAGAATAAAGCTACCTAAATGTGGGGGAAGGGGGGGGAGAATGGCGGTTGCATACACAAAAATCTCACCATCAATGAACCACAGAGCTCTAGCTGAGGAACAACAACAAAAAGCCAGATAATCAAGGGAAACTCAATGTAACCCATACATTATTTACATATTTTTTATTCACTGTTGTTCATTTTCACAGAGCCAGATGGTAGAAAGACAGTTTGATGCTGAACTGCAAGAGGCCACTAAGAAAGGGCTGGTTAATGCAAGCCTGCTGTCCAGACTGCTTCAGAGACTGTGCTTGTTCTTCAGGCCACTGGCAGATGGCCAGAGATTGGTAAGATGGCAGAGAATCTATAGACTAGTCCATTTTTTGCTCTTCATATGTTAGCCCAAACACTTACACATACTAACAGGCGTTCGTGCAAGTATGCTCTAGACTAGTAAATTTTTTGCTCTTTATACGTTAGCCCATACACTTACACATACTAATATGCATGCATGCGTGCACTCACATGCACGCACTCACGCACAGCACGCACGCATGCACACACACCACACACACACACACACACACACACACACACACACACACACACACACACACACACACACACACACACACACACACCACACACACACCTCTGCTGTAAGGGGGAAAAAGTCGGCACGTCTTTACCCTGATCAAGTCATTGAGTAAAAAATAATGGGGAAGGGGGGAACCCAAAGTGAAGGTCAAAGTCTTGTGATTAAATGGAGTGCGGGATAGCCTAGTGGTTAGCTCATTGCGCTTGTGATCTGATGGCCTGGGATTGAGCCACTGCTGAGGCAGGGTTTTTCTTTCTGGAGTTAACAATAGTACCGACTTAATTCCTCCTTAAGTCCTCAGGATGAGACTATAAACTGAGGGCCCTATGTGTGAACTAACGCAGGACATCTTGCGCGCCTGTTAAAAGCCTGTTTCGTCTTTTAGAAGAGTGGGCCATTTAGTGCCAGAAGGAAAGTAGGACAGAATTTTTGAAACTCTGGTTTGTCTTGATCATCAGTGTGAGGAGGTGACAGCCCCGATATGGCCCATGTGGTTGACGGGGCTATAAACAACATGATTGGATTGGATTGGACCATCAGTGTGTGGAATGTGTGTTGAACAGGTTTCAGTAAGCCAGCAGCTCCTGAAGCAGAAAGATGACTATCTGTCGTGGGTGTTCAGAGACCCTTCCCAAGCCATCCTTCAGATCCAAAAGTTCCTGGAGCTACATCTCAGGTGAGTGTTGTCACTACTGTTGAGTGGATCTGTTATAATTTGAGGGTGTCATTTTGAGGTAGCTTACATGTGATTATGGAGAAAATAAACTTAATGAGGAGGGAGGGAAGTGTATTGTTTATTTGTGTCTTTTTTTAAATTTTATTTTTTTAGAATTTCTTTTTTTATATATACAGGAGTCTTTTGTTGGTTTGTTTGTTGGGGGGGGGGGGGGGGCTAGAACTCCATGGGCAGACCTGCCTGCTGATATAATTTTTGTGATTTTTTGTCACAAAATATTGATTTCAAATACTTAGGTATGTATTTGTAGATAAAACTACAAAAATAAAAGGGGGAGGGGGCATGCCAGTTATTTTATTACCCCATGTTTATTAATTTGCATGTCTTCACAGAATTTTTTTTTTTTTTTAAATTTAAAAAAATAGTCTTCACAGAATTGCATTCTGAAAGTGAAGTGAACCATTTCTGTTGCGGCTCAAACCAAAAATGAGTTGTTTTTAATCTTGTTTTAATCTGTGCATAGTTGCACAGTTTTAATTTCAGATTTAAATTTTAAGGAGATAACAGCCGTGATATGACTTCTGTGGTCAAGGGGCTGTAAACAACAGAATTGGATTGGAGCAGTAATGCCTGAACTGATAAAGCTGTAAAACTTTGTGTTCCACTGCTTGATCGTCCAGCATAGGTCCTTCAGGTTATTATGCAGTGTTCCATTTTGTGTGATTTGTAGTTTTTCATCACAGATTCTTTTAAGCTTATGAGGTCATGGTGCTGTATATATCAGGTTTCTATTTCAGCTTGATATCTCTTCTGAATCTTCCTTTTCTTTCCTGTATTGTGGATGTGTGGTTTCAGATACCTGAGGGACATTGTGAGCAGTCCCACACCTATCGCTGTGCCCATGCGCATGTTGGAACTGTTCATGTCCCCCGCTACCTATGACCCTGTCACCAAGCACTGCGGCAAAACCACAGATGCCATTATGTGCCAGCTCTGGAAGCATCTGATTAGTCGTGGTCAGTGTGTCAGTCTTGAAGTACTTGTTTCCTTTTGGACTCTTCGAATAGTTTTCCTGTGCTTCCTTTTTTGTTTGAGCATTCCTCAGACAGCAAATCTTTTTTTTAAAAAGGCAGGAGAATGGACCAGGAAGGCAGAAAATAGATCAGAAGGAGGTGATGGAAGAAATGGAACAAGGCAGAAACAAAGAGAGGGCTGGAAAAGAGGGAATTCCTAGCACAGAATTTCCAGAAGGTGGGGATATTATTTATTGTGACAGTCCCCCAGTATCCTCTCAGGGGAGTTTTTGTGTTCTTATATGGGATTATTGCATAAGGAGTTAGGTTGTTGTGTCAGTTAAAAATGTGCTTCAAAGTCTTAAATTATTTAATGGTTCCCAGCCTGGGAAAAAGTATAGTGTCTGTGACTAATGGTCAATGGAATTTTTTTTATTAAAAAAACCCAAAACAACACCCAATCATTTCTGTAAATCATATAACACCTTGAGTACAGAAGAATTTTCATAATCCAGAGTGAGTTATTCCCTAGCATAATTACTTAGCAGGTGTGTGTGATAACCTTTTTTTTTTTTTTTTTTTTAGGATAATGGAATTAAACACTCATGTGCTTTTTTACATCTAGCCCCGTGTGTTTGCAGTGCTGTAATTTTTGTCATCCGTTCCCACCACCACACAATCGCCTACTCTTTTGAAAAGCAAAAAGGGGTTTAATGTGTGCGCAAAATGTTCTGCTTGCATTGGCACACGGGACCGAGGTTTATAGTCTCATCTGATGTCTTTTGGGGGTAGTGGAGTTGGCATTGAATTTAACTCCTGAGGAAAAATCCTCTTCAGCAAGATTCTTTGTTTGTAGGTCTTTGTTAATGTTTTTTTTTCATCTTTGTAACAGGGAAGGAAAGGCTGTAAGTAAGCCAAAATGGGCACCCATGTCAAAATGTCTGAAGCACTCAGCTTCCTAATAACGGCTTAAGATGTGAGGATCTATCTGTTCAGATTTACAGAAGTGATTTAGGAATGTTTGTATCAGTTGCAACATAGTCAAATGTATGGGAAGAATGTAATTTTCAAGACAAAAGAAAAACTTTGAGAGAGGGAAAGGCTGTTCAGTGAACATGGGTCAGTGAAAAGAAAAAGTGTCGGGAAAAGAAAAAAATGGGGGGGGGGGGGGGGATGATAAAGCAATTAAAAAAAATCTTTTATAAACAATGCCTGCCCTCCCCTCTCCCTACTCCAAGACATGCAATATAAACTGTAGTAAGTCATTCCAATGAAATAATCACACACACGCAGTATATATGCTGAAGATTTATCAACTTTGTGCAATAAATAATGTCATATCTTAGCTGTCCACACCCAAAAAAAACTTGTGCTCCATGATGATGGTGAAGTCCAAGAGAGAGAGAGAGAAAGTGTGATTTTCAGGTGTATGATTTGTGGGGTGTGCAGGTTACTTTGAGTGCATGAAGGAGATATTGAACCAGAAGGTGCCGTCCAGCTTGGAGAGATCTGCAACACCTCCCACTCCTGTGGCAGCCAGCGTGCTGGACCTCATCATGAGTCCTGTCAGCTTTGCCACCGCCACCACCGACAGAGTCTTCAGGTCAGTGGGACAGGGGGGGGTCTATTTATTATTATTATTTTATTTTCATTTATTCTTTTATATCAAGGATAATGGAATAAGCACTCATATGCTTTTTTTACATCCAGTCCTCGTGTGTATGCAGTTTTGTAAATGTCATCTGTTCCAACCGGCACATGATGGCCTACTCTTACGAAAAGCGGAACAGGATTTAACGTGTGCGCAAGAAGTTCTGCGTGGGTTTGCACACGGGGCCTGAGTTTTTAGTCTCATCCAAATTGTCTAGAAGTAATATGCCCTGGTAGAAAGAGAGCACAGCACGCAAATCCAGCATAACTCGGTCAAGGGCCCAGAGCAAAAAGTAGCGCATCCCTTCCTTTTACTGAGTCCACGTGTGGTCAGTTCCTGTTATAATTAGCACCAGCTGGGCTGGGTTAGGAGGGAATGGATTGCAGCTGAGAGTAGTTGGAAGTGAGGGAAACTGACAGCTGATCGAGGTCAAAGATTTTTCCTCTGGCTCTGTCAGTATGCCTGGGGAAGGGGGGGGGGGGGGGGGGGGGGGGGGGGGCTTATATTCCTCAAGAACTTAACACAGAAATTCTTACTAGTTTATCTGGCTTGACCTAAATGCTTTATATCTGTGAGTATTGATTTAACAAAGATCTTCATCTCTCATTCGCTTTACACCGTCAGGTGTGTCTGGGTAGAATAATGGCATGTCCTTTCTAGCTCCTCTCGTGGGCACAGTTTTATTCTGAGATTTAAAATTTTACAAGATGATAGCCCAGATATAGCCTGTGTTGTTGGCAGGGCTATAAACAACATGATTGGATTGGAGTGGGCCATACAGTTTGGTTTGTAAGGTTATCTCTGTCAGCCACACAATCTTCCTCAGGTCGCTGAGTAGCATACATCTCTGAAGGATGTGCTTGTCTTAAAATCACTACTTGTTCTTCTCTTTTGAGATGGGGTAGTCATCCTTTTCTACTCTAGGTCAGGTCATTGATTTGATAATTGTCTTTTTTCCATGGAAAGTGAGGCTGCTTTCACACTGTTCTTTCTGTGCCCCTTGTTTTGCAAGTTTATCAGCCTGTTCACTGCCAGGTATGCCGCAGAGGCCAGTGTTACCTGTTTGTTTTGTGTGAGGACCTGTAGTTCCTGTAAAGATGACTGACAACTGTTGAGATATTGTGAATTCATTGTGTGTTCAGAGATAAAGTTGTGATAGCCAAATGCAACACGGTTTTAATCCCCATGGTATTTTCTCTTTCTTTAGGTTACAATACAGCATTAAAATTAAAACTGTGAAGTGTTTAATCAAAATTGCATGAGTATAAAAAAAAATAATAATGGAACCTTTATTCATAGCAGTATGGTGGAGGTGCTCCTCCTGTATGTGTAATGCCCACATTTGCAGTTTCAAACATGCAGAATGTACAATTTTTCCAGCTGTATTTCCATACTGTTTTCAGTCGTCAGGTGTTGCTGGCTGTGTGTCAGACTCTGCTGTGCCCAGCCTTCTCAGAGCAAGTGGCCCAGTTTCTGTTACCAGCCATGGCCTATGGCAAGTACCCCTTCCCTTTTGTGGAGCTCATTCAGACCCTCATCACTCAGACCTCTGAGATGGAGACCCTCAGTGCCAAGCCCACCACCTCCTCACAGAAGACATCTCCCTCCTCCTCCACATCGTCTGCTTCATCCCCAGAAACCATGATATCGCCATTGTCACCTGCACCTCCTAATGATTTACTGGCTTCCCTTGGCTGCTTCTGTCAGTGCTGATGCTGGGAGAGAAGAAAATTGGTGAGTGCACGTGTTCCTGGCACTGTGGTGTCTTGCTGGTTGAGTGATAAGTTTTAGCCCTGCAGTGCAGTGCAGTGCAGTGTAGTGTACAAGCGTCTTGTCTTGTTGATTGAGCAGTGAGTTTCTTCCTCATGACTGATAAGTGTCTTGTTTGATGACTGATGTTGATTTATTCTGAGTAATACCAAGTTTTGTTGGGATTTTTTGTTGTTGTTTTTGGTACCTCCGCTAGAGCTCAGAGGTTTACCAGTGGTGAGATTTTGCGCATGTGACCAGTTTTGTCCACCATGAAGATCACCACATTCCGACTTCAGGGATGTATGCTGCATATATTCATGTTTCTGTAACCCACTGAATGCTGACATAAGTAATGTCATGTGCATATTTGATCTGCGTGTGTATATATACAAAGGGAACAAAGGCTCTGGCAGGTCTACACTTGAAGTTGACCTGAGAGATCATAAAATTCCCCACCCTTTATCACCAGATGCCGCCAGGATCCAAGCCCAAGATTTCGTAACTACTCATAATGACTTGGCTATAGCATCCGTTAAACAATACCAAGTTTTGTCATTTAATTGATTAATGAGTTCTTTATCTACAGTGTAGTGTCTGTCTTGTTAGAGGCTGATGATTTTATGGTGATAACGTTTTGTTACTTGAAGAGATAATGATAGAATGTATGTCAGCAGACCACTTATCATAGTAGGTAACATATTTTTCAAAGGAAGATGTAAGCAGAGCATGATTGTACCAGCACATATTTGTGTGCCCAATATAAGGGATGTGACAGGACTACATATATACATATTTACATGAAGAAAACTTGAGAAAATACATCTCATCTGAACATAGGCGCCACTGTTGTCTACAAGAGACAAAAATGCAGAAAGAGTACAAACTTAACTTTTGACGATAATTGTAAGGGGGGGGGGAGATTGAAGCTAAAATGTCATCAGTGAGGGGCTAGTAGACAGTATCCTGCATAATTTATTGTGTTTGGTCCACTAAATGACATTGAAGTTGTCCTGTGGAAGTGCAGGGCCCTTTTGGTTGTGACCTCATGGTGGCAAAACACTAAGCTCCTCATGGTCTTCTGTCCCTAGTGATACAAGATGAGCCTTGGCAATAATGGCAGGGCAAGTGCATCACAGAAAATAGAGCAGAAAAAATGAAACTAAATACACCCCCCTCCCCCGACACACACACACGCACGCACGTGTGCACACACACACACACACACACACACACACACACACACACACACACACACACACAATGCCAGGACAAGAGCTTCACAGAGAAAAGAGCAGAAAAAACAAAACTAAATACACCCCCCTCCTCCCGACACACACACACACACACACACACACACACACACACACACACACACACAACACACACACACACACACACACACACCATACACACACACACACACACACGCACACACATGCACACACACACACACACAAAAGTATAGTCATAGAATGGTAAAATACATTACAGCTCTTTGAGTTATACTGAAAAATGGGGCTGGATAGCCTATTGGTTGGAGCATTGCACTCATGATATGACGGCCCAGATTTGAGCTACCACCAAGGCACTCATTCAAGGGGACTTCTTCCCCTGGAGTTAACATCAGTCAGTGACTCCACTCTTCTAAAAGTCTTCGGATGAGACTATAAACCAATGTCTCATGTGCAAATGTTCTCAGAACATCTTGTGTACACGTTTAAATCTGACTTTTCAGAAGAGGTAGGCCATTTGTGCTAACAAAAATGGATGACCAAAATAAAAGAAAAAATGCATGCACACTGGTGTCGTGTTTAGACATCATTCCCGAAGTCGGAATGGAGCTTCCTAATGGTGGGCAAAAACAGTCATATACCCAAAAATCTCACCATTGGTGAATGTTGGAGCTGTAGCTAAGCATGGAAAAAAAAAAGAAAAAAAGAAATGGAAGTGAGACTGATTCTGCCTGTGCAGGTCATCTGGACGCTGTGACTGGAAGTGCCTACCTGGAGCTGTTGCGACTGTTGATACCTCACCTACCCCCACCTGACCAGCCACGGACAGACGATGACTCTGACGATGATGACGATGATGATAAAAAGATGACACTGGGAGAGGTGGGTTGAATTATAGTTCTCTGCAGAAAAATAGGACTAGGCACATGGTACCTAAAAAAAAATCAACTTGATTGTGATTCACATCTAGTGCTTTTTTTGTTGCTGATTTCATCAACAGTGTTGTTGTTTGTTGGGTTTTTTGGGTTTGTTTGTTTTTTACCAAAACCACAATAATGGCTACAAGTATAAGAATTAAGTATAGTTGATTTATGACAATTTAACTGTGAAGATGTTATGACGGATAAGAGGTCATTTTCTGTGTACTGACAGACGTATGCTTTTGATGAGGGCACGCACTTTGAATAGCACTTTGTTGCCCTCACTTATGGAGGTCATAGAGTATTGCTGGGATCTTAAACAGTTGCTTTGCTGTCCATCAAACACCACTTGAATGCTGCTGCAAGACAACTGTAGTGTTCAGGTTCATAAGCTTACCCTCTGGCAAGTGTGTTCTTTAAATAGTTGTGTCTGATGGACGCTATAGCTTCTTCAATCCCATGGGTCCATGAAGTTGCAGATTTGAATCTTGACGGCGCCTTGTGAGTTAAGGGTAGGGATTTTTACAAGATCTGCCTGTGCCTTAATTTTCAATGCATATATACACATGCAGAAGATCAAGTATGCATGCTCAAAATCCCGTAATTTCTGTCAGCGTTTGATGGGTTACAGAAACAGTGTTGATTCTAGGGTGTGCCCTTGCAGGATTCCTGCATTTTAAAAAACTTTACTGCAAAATAATGTGACCAGTGCATCCAAACAGAAGGAGAAAAACATGGACAGCACGTTTTTGAACAGTGTGCCATCACAACTGCTGTGTGTATAATCTCGAAAATATAGCGCTACATGCATCAGTCATTCGTTGATACCCCAGGGACAGCAAGATTTACTTATCAGTACATACATTTGTCACAGTAAAGCCGGCTGGTCCATTTTGTTATCCTATTAGTTAACATCATTTTTCAAAAAGCCTTGTACCCCTGAAACAAGTGATGTCATTGTGACTGATCGCTAAGCATATAGCCGCAGAAGCTGCGTCCCAGCAGGTTTCAGAGCTAGTAGATTAAAAAGAGTTTTCAAGATGGTTTTCCAGATCTGGCTAGACAAATGGCCCTGGTTTGAGAACAGTGATGATGACATGCGGTTGGCAATTGTTTGTGTATCAAAAATGGAAAGAACAATGCCGTCACTAAAGGAGGATGGCAAATTACAGAACAGCACTTCAAGCATCACACAAAAGCACTGGTGATCACCAGGAGGCTGTACAAGATGTCCCCTTTTTTATGAAGGGAAGGGGGGCAAATGCACCCCTTTTTTTCATTTTATGGAGCCCTTGGGCCCCCTTTTTTAAATCCTAGAATCAACACTGCAGAAACACGAACATACCCAGTATACACCCCTTAAGTCAGAATGCATAAATACTCATATGCATACATATTATAAGATACATATATTTATAAAAAAAAATTTTAAAAGAAGAAGAAAAAAAGATACATATATTTATTGTTAAAAAACGCAACCAACATTGTCAAAATTGATCTCTCTCTTTCTCTCTGTCCTTAGGAATACAGTTGTGTGAACAAGCACCAGCTGCGAGAGGAGTGTATCCAGCTGCTGGACTCAGCAGGTCACATGAAGTGCATGGTGACCTGCCTGCAGGACCCTTCAGACAGCCAGAACATCCAGCGCTTTGCCAGCATCTGTCACCACCTCATGTCACAGCAGCATGTTGGCGTCCACAGACTCAGGTACTGCAAGTCCAGAACAAGTTTGGCCTCCTGTTACCATCAACTGCAATTTCTTTTTTTGTAGTTTTTCCCCAGGTTTTTTTTTGTTTGTTTGTTTTTTCTTTACTCTCTTTGTCTTTTATTTAGCAAAATCTACTTTCGTTTTGTTGTAGATTAGGGTTTAGATATTTCAGAAAGTTTTTTTATATTTTTATCTGACATAATTCAGTAGTCTTTATCTAAAGGTTTGTTGTCCATCAAACAGCACTTGGTGTAATGGTTTTGCAAGATATGTGTAGTTTTCATGTAAAGAAGCTTTCAGTTTGGTCATTTTGTTTTTGTTGTTGTTGCTTGTTCCCCAGCTTAACTCCCAGAGGGTCCCCAAAATGTGTACTCTGACTCGCTCATCCTTCCTGGGAATCACTGTGAGATTGAAATTGCATACTGGATGAAAAGTTCATGTGTGTGACTTTTTTTTTTTTTTTAAGAATGTCGCCATTACAGAAGCCATACTCTGACTTCAGAGGGTCAATTTGTTTTTAAATAATTGTATCTATTACTTAGTAAAGACTACAACCAACACTTTAAACCTTATAACAGATCTATTTGTCTATCTGATTGAAGATGTCTAATAAATGGTTTTTCGCAGGTGCAGTGTTAGGCTGCGTGATTTTGCCAGTATACTGTGTGTGTGATTTGTTTTAAGAAAAGCTACTATGCTGTTGTGGTCAGGTTGCTGTACAGTCTGGCGTTCAACAAATGCTTCATCCGCAGCCTGTGGCAGGCTTGTGTCTCTGTGTCCATGCAAACCGTCACGGGGTAAGGCAGCAATTCTCTCTCTGTGGGTGGGGGGGTGTCTGTGTGGGTGGGTGACTGAGTGTGTGTGTGGATGGGTTGTTTGTGTGTGTGTGGGGGGGGGGGGGGGGGGGGGGGGCTGGATGTGTGGGTGGCTGCGTATGTATGGGTGGTGTGTGTGTGTGCAATGATGCCTCATTCTGTTGTCTGCTGTTTCTTACTTTTTACCTTGTGTGTATTTTTTGCCTTCTTAGTCCATTCTTCTGCCTTTTTGTCCAGAAAGGCTTCAAAGATATAATTTTCTCCCGTGCCTAAGTCAGATGCGCTGGGCCTGACTTTTCAGGCGCTTAATGGCAGCGCGACACATTTTCACTATTATGACAGACAACAATAGTTGCTGTCTGAGCATTTGAGGAAGAAGAATACAGTAGCCTTGCTGTCAGTATCTGCTTAGAAAAGGCGAGTTTATAAATAGGAATGGAAAGGCTACAAGCACCAAGGATGTTAGTATTTGCTTAGAAAAGGCAAGAGTATAAATAGGAATGGAAAGGCTACAACCACCGAGGATGTGTCAAAGAAAGCAAAAAGGCGAGTTTATAAATACAAATGGAAAGGCTACAAGCACTGAGGATGTTAGTATTTGCTTAGAAAAGGCGAGTTTATAACTAGGAATGGAAAGGCTACAAGCAGGGAGGATGATGTGTGAAAGAAAGAAAGGAGGGAAGGACTGAGTGAGTTGTTGATGAAGACGGGGTTGCAGGTCCAGCAGCCCTCTGCTGATGATGCTGTCCAACGCCCTGCCCATGACGGAGGAGGACACGCAGAGGATCGTCCCCCTCCTCTCCACCTTCTGCTCCATGTTCTCCTACTCCCTCCTCACCCTGCACGACGCTGACTTCTATGGAGACAACAACGGTAAGTGGTTGGTGTCCCAGGTCTGTCAGCCGCTTTGTTGTGTGTGTTTTGTGAGGCGCCTGCCTCAGTCACTGGCATAGACATTTTTAGGTATTCTTGAGATTTTTACAGGAGGGTAAAGTACCCCTTTCAGCTCAATTCGCGAGCTATTTTTAGAATTTTTCTCTGATTTTGATGTAAAATTCCATTTGTTTCCTTTGACTTATTTTTCTGCTTTTTAGATATTTGTTTCTTCAAAGTAACATAAAACAATATAAATATAAAACTAGTTTCAGCACTGTCAGGTTCATAATAAGCATGAGGGAGATGTCCAAATAAGGCTTTATATAATGAAATGACATTTTTATCCCATCTGAAAAATTTTGAAGTGGTATATCTCAAAAACCGTCTAAGATAATGATATGAAATTTTGCATGCTTCTTGATCTTGCTACTGTCTTTCATTTTAGATAACAAACATCAAATTCTATGACGTCTGAAAAGATGAGTGGTCCTACCTACTTATAGAAAACAATGATCTAGTAAACACCAATCCTAACAAAAAGGCAGTCAGCCTTGAATTCAGTTGAAGATGTTCCTGCCAAACTCTGAAGTTTGAGTGTCCTTTGTTCATGTTGATGCATCCTCTATCTTTTAAATCAAAGAAACACAGTAGCCCAGCAGACTCATGACCTCTAATCCTGTTTCCCTTGTATTTTTTTGGTTGGGGGGGGGGGGGGGGGGTTGTTTTTGGTATTGTTTTTTCGTTGCTGTTAATTTTGGCTTCCACTGTGGTTAGCCTGCAGAGCCCAGCTCCAGCATGCCGTTCTCTCTGCGAGAGATGGTGTCCATGAGCCTGTCCCTGCGCAACGTGTGTGTGGGCATCATAGAGCTGGCCCACCCGACTCCAAGCTGACGGCTTCTGAGGACTATCGCATGGCCCTGTACAAGACAGGCTCGCGCAGGAAAGGACGACATCAGAGCGGGAGAAGAGGGAGACCAGCATGTGGGCTTTCCTCTTTAAGGTGAGCACACAGCTGCAGTCAGACTGGGCACAGAGTAAAGGTTTTCTTTGAGTGCTGAACCATGCGTGAAATGTATGCCAAAAATTAGGCAGCATTTCAAGGGGGGGGGGGAGAGGGAGCTGCGAGTGAATTATTTTACATGCATAGAACTTTTTTTGGTCAGACAGCAAATATTGTTGTCTGTTATGAGCGAAAATATGGTTGCACTGCCATAAAGCACCTGACAAGTCAGGCCCAGCACTTTGGCGTGGAAGGAATTGTTAAATCTTTTTCAGCCTTTGAGGGAAAAAAGGCAAAAGAATGAGTGTAAGGCAGAAATAGTGAGAAGGAAATGAAAGGAAGAAAATGAACAAGGCAAAAACAAAGAGAGGGATGGAAAAGAGAATTTCTAGCACAGAATTTCCAGAGTGGTGGGGATGCTTTGATACAGGCAGGCCCCCACATCCCATGGGGAGCATCTGAACTAAAATCAAAATAAAAGAAATAGATTATCCTTGAACCATTTAATAATTTTAAAGACAAAGAACTATAGCAGACTATAGGGCAGTGAGTATTGCTGTGACTGTGAGAATGAACAATGTGACCCACTGTCATTAGGGGATGAAGTTGGATATTACCTGAACAGCAGTGCCTGTAGTTGGGTACCAGCTACCAGCAAACACTGGAGATCCAAAGTAGGGAGTTTCCTCTGTCATACCCTTCCTGCAAGCTGAGGTTCTGCGGTAGAGGGTTACTCCTTCCTCGATGTCGGTTTGCAGATTTCCTCTGGCGTTTCTACCTGTGTGTGCATGTCATGTTTGTGGGATGGGAACAAAGTGATGAAGTTTCACACATGTCCCATCATGTTGCCACTATTTCAGATAAATAAATGTGTAAGCAACAATTGCTTGAATTTTTCTTATTTGCTAAGGATGAAAATTTCCTTGGTTTACTTCATGCTTGATCCTGCACCAAAAAATGAAATATTAGAGTTTTCGTCATGAAGATCATAAAGGTGAATTATTATTGCAGGACAAGCGATGTTTATGAACTATATTGCTGAACTGAATTCACTTTTCTCTCTTAAAGGTAAAGGTAAGAAATACTGAAAACCAGTTCAGCTAATGACACTTTATTTGAAGCATCTATATTGAATCCTAGCCGCCGCTGTGGTCTAGTGGTTAGGGCATTAGACTCGTAATCTAAAGGTTGCGGGTTCAATCCCAGCTTACGGCTATGGCATTGTGCCCTTGGAAAAGGCACTTTACAACTATTTTCTCACCCCACCCAGGTGTAAAAGGGGTACCAACCTTGTGTTGGGGGTTAACCCTGTGATAGACTGGCGTCCTATCCAGGGGGGAGTCTATGACTCTCAGTCGCTTAACGCCACAGAAACCGGGATAAGCACCGGCCTGATGAGCCTTAGGCTCAGGACAGACTTTAACTTTTTTTAATATTGAATCCAGATTTGTGCTTCCCATGATGTTTGTGATTGTTAAATTTTTAGAAGATACATTGTGCAGCATGTGTTGACAGGTGATAGCGACAGTGGTGAGGCAGATTTACAGTCGAGACAGTCGCAGACCGTTCTGCATGCATGGACACTGGCTGGCCGCCAATATCAGTGTAGAAGCTGATAAGGTAAGACATTAGTTTCTGATATGTGTATGAAAAAAAATCTTCCTATTTTATCAACTTAACAGTGTTACTGTCTCTCATTTTAATGCATACTGGGTTAAAATGGTAGAGTATTTATAAAATAGATCGAGATTTGGGCAGTTTTTTAATTTAGTTCTCGATCTCATCTGCTCATCTTATAAATGAAATTGAAAGGTGATGATTTTTCAGTCTTAGCTAAAATAGGGGGGAAAAAACTATCCAGTTTATCCACGTCAGATTGGCCCAGGGCAAAGAGTTTGTCAATTAGAGAAACAAGCTAAGTGCTGAGGCATGCATTAAAATGTTGTGTTGAGATTTTTTTTAGCCTTGACAAGCTCCAAGCATAACAACCTGCACTCTTCTTTATAGGCTAAAAAGTCCTCTGAAGTCAGAAAGCTGCCTGTATGGTGAGGTGCTTGAAAAGAGTCAAACATCCAAACTTCTCATCTGTTGCTTACTTTTAATCTCACAGTGATTGCCAGAAGGGATGAGTGCCTATTCTGGGTGACCCCAGGGTGTTATGCTGGAGAAAATGCAACAACGTCTACATCAAATAGTCGATTAATTGTGTAAAGTGTGGATATTGTCAAGCTTTTAATTGCATAGTACTACAGTTAAAGGGCTTTATCAGTGGATGTCACCTGTGTTTTGCTTTACACATAATTTCCCTTTGTGATGTGCAATAATATTTGTGGATGATGTGCAGCCTTTACGTATCTACGATGCCCCCAATGGGTTGTTTCAACGCCGCCCTTTTGCTGACCATAAGCCTCTGACCAAAATGAACCCTGGTGAGATGCATAAAATATTACAGAAAATGTCCATGTTAATAAGTTGTCTGAGTGATATGTTTGTCTTTGTGTGCTTTTTTAGTTTCGGGGGGTGGTGGTTTTGCTTTTGTAAAAGGTTGGTGGCCTGTTTTCCTGATTTGAGATTTTTGTATTTCAGTGATATTTTTTGCTAAAGTTTATACATTTTTCCATATACTCTACCATATCACATAGAAGCAGCTTTCGCCTATTCATTGCCATATCAGCTAAATGAAAATTATAAACTTTCAGAGGTAAAATATCTTCCTTTACAAGTATATTCCCCAGCTACAATTCATTCATAGTTAGATTAGGACTGTAACACATATAGCATTACAGTCAGCACATACAGAAAAAGTAGGAATCATTTCTGTCATATTAGGGTTCTTTTGCTGTCTAAAATAAAATTTAAAAAAAAACAACTTGTTCAAGATTTTGACAGATTTAACCACGAGCAACCAGTAGTTATGTGGCATGTAAAAACAGAATAGTTGTTTTCTGTGCGCCCCGAGCTTTGTCCTTCCAAGATGTCCCTTCTGACATTTTCTTCACTGTTTGGGTGTGAGCCCAGAACAGTGGTGGTATACTGTCTTTTGTAACTGTAAACAAAAATGGTATGAACTGACATGAATGTGTGTTGGTGTGAAGTAAGTTAGAGGAAGAATTGTGTTGCAGAATTGATGTTAGTTGAGACCTATACATATCATAGAACAGTGTTTCAAAAAAATCAATTGGAATAAAGTAAATTTTATGAATACATGATGTGTGTTTGGGCTGAAGTAAGTTAAATGTGAAGACATATATGTAACTAAACTAGGTTTAAAAAAGAGGTTGATGTAAGTTATGTGAGAGCAGTGCATAATAAGAAAACTGGTGAGAGAATCGTTTATTGTCATTTATATCAATTTAAGCTAAGTGTCAAGACCCACAAGAAAATGTCCTTAAGATTTACAATGTTTTGCTTTAAAGTGTTGTGGAGATTAACTTCAGCCATGTAACAAGCTCTTAGCATAACAACCTGCACCCTCCTTAAAGAAGAACAAAAATCCTCTGAAGTTGGAGTATGGCTGCCTAGATAGCAAGGTTCTTGAAACAATCATATACGCAAACTGGTCATCCAGTGTTTACTTACTATCTCATAGTGGAACATGTGAGGCAGAGAACATATTCTGGGTGACCTCCAGGGTGTTAAGCTTAGGAAGGCATAACAATTACTTTTTTTTTTTTTTCATTCTTTGACTAGAGCTCTGAGCTTCGCCAGTAGTGAGATTTTTGCATATGCTCCCGCTGTTTTCCCTGCCATTTAGGTAACACCATTTGGACTCCGGAAATGGTGTCTAAACACAACACCTATGTACATGCATTTTTTTCTTCGTAAAGTTTTGTCATCCATTCTTAAAAAAAAAAGTTAAAGTCTGTCCCGAGCCTAAGGCTCATCAGGCTGGTGCTTATCCCGGTTTCTGTGGCGTTAAGTGACTGAGAGTCATAGACTCCCCCCTGGATAGGACGCCAGTCTATCACAGGGTTAACCCCCAACACAAGGTTGGTACCAAATGGCAGAATGGGTTTTTAATGTGTGCACAAGATGTTCTGTTCTGTTTGCACACAAAGCTTTGTTTTATAGTCTAATCTGAAGGACATTGACATTCAATTCTTTTTTTTTTTCGTCAAGCTGGGAAGAAAGGGTGAAACTGGGAATTGAACCCAGAACCTCATGGTTTACTTGTTTTGCACGTGAATATCTTAACTGTCCTGCCACCTTCCACTTTCTTCCTTAACAACAATATGAAAAGTAGTTATGAAGACCTGTGGTGTGTGTGTGGTGACAGGGGAAAACCAGCCCCCCCTGACCAGCCGTGAGGTGCGCAGCCTCCTGATCCTGACTGAGCTTCCCTTGTGGTGTCCTTTGAGAACAGAGTCAGGGTAAGTGGGCTCCTTCCTTCCTTCACTGCAGCAGTGTTGACACCATAGTCCATCCATGTGTGGTGGAAAACAGGTTCCTTCAGCTTAAGTTCCTCCTATTTCACCTGTCAGTGTCTGAGTGTTCTCTGTCTGTTAAGAATAGGTCCTCAGTAAATTGAACCTGTTTCCATCCAAAAACCTGTAAATGTTTTCCTTTTTTTTTTTTTTTTTTTTTTTAGACTATTCTGCCATGGGGATGCCAGGGGCCTGTCAGTAGAAATGGCATCCCCACATTTTGGAAATGCTGTGCTAGGAATTCCCTCTTATCTATCGCTTTGTTTCTGCCTTGTTTCTCTTTTTCATGTCTATTTTCTGCCTTCTTGGTCCATTCTCCTGCCTTATTTTCAGAAAGACTTACAAGATAACAATTCTCTCCCATGCCTAAGTCAGATGCGCTGGGTCTTGTCTTGTCAAGTGTTTAACAATAGTGCAATGCATTTCCACTCATATGGCAGACAACAGTAGTTTCTGTCTGAGTATTTGATGAAGGAGAACTTTTGGAGGATAGGGTCAAGGTAGGTTGACCTGTTCATGGGTGTTCTCTGTATTTTGAGAAGAATCAGGGTAAGTTCATCTGAAATGTAGCAATATAACCTTGCTTAGAGCTCACCTTAAACTACTTGCATAGTGTTCTTCTGTGATATATATCCTCCTGTTTCTTTTTTATTTTTTATTTAACAATTGGATCAAAATAAGTTTTTAACAAATGGCTGTCCTTTGCTTGTCCTGTAAAGACAGATAGCCTAGTGGTCAGAACATTGCGCTGGTATTTTGACGACCCGGGTTCGAGTCCGGTCGAGGAGATTTTTCTCCTGGAGTTAACATCAGTGCTGACTCCACTCTCCCCAAAAGTCCTTCAGATGAGACTTTAAACCGAGGCCCATGTGCAACGCACGCAGAACATCTTGCTCACACATTAAATCCTGTTCCGCTTTTCGTAAGAGTAGGCCATCGTGTGCCGGTGGGAACAGATGACAATATTTACAAAACTGCATACACACGGGGACCGGATGAAAAAAAGCACATGATTGTTTATTCTGTTTCCTCGATATAAAAGAATAAAATAAAATAAAATAAATTTTAAAAGACGGTCAGCATCACATTTATGAGACAATAAAGTTGTCTTGAAGCTTAGGCCTGCATACAAATCTGTTACAACATTTGCCATGCTATAGAATCCAGTGCATTAATGGCTATCTAATTGCACTAATTTGGGGGTTTGGGAAGACAACCTTATCATTTCAGACACATACCAACCATCGACGTATTTAAATTTTCTCAAATCCTGCTGGTACAAATTTATGAGAAAGACAACCATATGGAGGAGAGTGTTGGTATGTTTTTAATGTCTATTGTTTGGGTTGTGCATGTTCAGATCCTTCAGCGCCTGATTCAGGGAGACCTGAAGAATCACCAGAGGGATCCCTGGCATGACAATGTAGGGGGTGGCCTTCACCTTCACATCCGACGCCCCTACATCTACGAAGGACTCCTTTGAGAAACTGTCTGTGACCAACGGTGAGACCTCTTCCCTGCTGCTGCTGCTGCTCTTCTTTGGCTTTTTTAAATTTTTTATTTATTTTATTTTATTTTATTCTTTTATAGCAAGGATAGTGGAATAAGCCTCATGTGCTTTTTTACATCCAGTCCCTGTGTGTATGCAGTTTTTTTGTAAATCGTGTCATTTGTTCCCATGGCACATGATGGCCTACTCTTATGAAAAGCGGAACAGGATTTAATGAGTATGCAAGATATTCTGTGTGCGTTCGCACATGGTGCCTCGGTTTATAGTCTCATCCAAAGGACTTTTAGGGGGAGCGGAGTCAGCACTGATGTTAACTCCAGAGGAAAAATCTCCTCAACCGGGAATCGAACCTGGGTCGTCAAATTACGAATGCAATGCTCTAACCACTAGGCTATCCTGTCCCCCAAAGGCTTTGGGCTGAGGAGTAGTGGAGAGGTTGTACTGAGTGAGGCGTTGTGGTTTCATCTCTGTGTGGTGATGATAATAATGATCAAAATATGGATAATATATTTAATGATGTGATATGCTCTGTATGTCTGTGACAAAAAGAGGAAGAAAGAGCATAGCAGTGGTTGTATACATGAAGCTTTTGGTTTTCCATTTTATCTGATGATGTTTCGTGTTGTTTATGTTTAGGAAAAACCAGTTGGGATAATGTTTTGTAAGTTTCATGTTTTCAGTTTGTAACCAATCAGTAGGTGTTGCAAATAGTGACAGGCCAGTATTTTGTTTGCTCTTTTGTCTCCATTTTCCCCTTACTCTGCCATGCTTCACTTCAGCTCTGCTTGACTATTGTCTGTAGACTTGTTTTGCTGTATACATGTATGTCTGTTCAGTTTCAGCTAATGATCAGATCTTGCATAGTTAAAATTGAATGGCAGATACTGTAGCCAATGGGTTAAGACCGTTTGAATTCAATCCCATGGGTCCATGAAGTCATGGGTTCGAATCTCGACAGCGTCTGGTGAATTAAGGGTGGGGATTTTTACAATCTCTCCGGTCAGGGTCAAGTGCAGAACTGCCAGTGCCTTAATTTCCTTTATGTATATATATACACATGCAGAAGATCAAATATGCACATTAAAGATCCAGTAATTCATAACAGTGTTTGGTGGGGTGCAGAAACACAAAACATGCCCAAAAGCTTCCCTGAAGTCAGAATGCGGCTACCTTCATGGTGGGCAAAAACGGTCTCATAGATATGCAAAATGTCGCCATTGGTGAACAAAACGAAAACAAAAAAACTCTGATTATGGCTGTATTAGTTTGGTGGGTTTTTTTTAAGGGAGAAAACTATCGATAGAGATGTTTTCTTTTGAAGTCAAGTGACTCAGTGGGCAACAGATGACATTTACAAAACTGCATATACACGGGGATTGGATGTTAAAAAGCACAAGAGTGCTTATCCCATTATCCCATTATCCTCGATATAAAAGAATAAAAGAAAAAAAAAACTAAACTACTGTGTGTTCCGCAGCCCCTGACATGAAGGTGAAGATGCGTGTGCACCTGGTGAACGCGGCAGGCATGGACGAGGCGGGGATAGACGGCGGGGGTCTGTTCCGCGAGTTCCTCTCAGAGCTGCTCAAGGAAGGCTTCAACCCAAACCGCGGCTTCTTCAAGCTGACGTGCGACGGGCTGCTGTACCCCAACCCCCAGGCCAGCATGCTGGTGGCCGACTACCAGGAACACTTCTTCTTCCTGGGCCGTATCCTGGGCAAGGTAGGCTTGGGGGGGGAGGGGTGACACTGACTGTCCTTAGAGTCTGTGTAATTTATTAATTCATTTATTTAATCTTTTATATCGAGGATAATGGAATAAACACTCATGTGCTTTTTTACATCCAGCCCCTGTGTGTATGCAGTTTTGTAAATTTTGTAATCTGTTCCCACCGGCACACGATGACCTACTCTTACGAAAAGCGGAACAGGGTTTAACGTGTAAGCTTTTATTTGTGTGTGTAATGGTTTGTTGTTGGTATATATGGTGAGGTGGGTTTGAGGGGTGTGTGTGTGTGTGTGTGAATAGATTTTGAATGTCCTCACCTACATTACCCACGCACGCACACACACCACACACACACACACACACAACAACACACACACACACACACTCACACACACACAACACAAACACACACACAAAACAAAACACAACAACACAAACAACACACAAACACAACACACACATCAACACACACACAAACACAACAAACACACACTACACACACACGCTCACACACACACACACACCACACACATACACACACACGCTCACACACACACACACACACACACAACACACACAACACACACACACACAACACACACACACACACTCTCACACACACATACAGACTACCTATGCATTGGCTGTGTGCAGGCACTGTTGGAGAACATGCTGGTGGAGATGCCCTTTGCATACACACAACACAACATAACACACACCACACAACACACCACACCACACCACACCACACCACACCACACCACACCACACCACACCACACCACACCACACCACACCACACACACACACACACACACACACACACACACACACACACACACACACACACACACACACACACACACACAGACTACCTTCAGATGAGACTGTAAACCGAGGCCCGTGTGCGAACGCACGCAGAACATCTTGCGCACACGTTAAATCCTGTTCTGCTTTTCGTAAGAGTAGGCCATCGTGTGCCAGTGGGAACAGATGACATTTACAAAACTGCATACACATGGGGACTGGATGAAAAAAAGCACAAGAGTGCTTATTCCAATATCCTCAATATAAAAGATTAAAATAAAAAATATAAATAAATAAAACTACCCATGCATTGGCTGTGTGCAGGCCCTGTTGGAGAACATGCTGGTGGAGATGCCCTTTGCGGCCTTCTTCCTGTCCAAAATCCTCTCCCACCGCTCGGCCAACCTGGACATCCACCACCTCCAGTCCCTGGACCCCATCATGTATAAGTCAGTGTCCACACCTCTCAGTTTCCTCCCCCACTTTCACCTCCTCTGCCCCCGCTGTAGTCTGGTGGTTAGGGTGTTGGACTCGTAATCTAAAGGTTGCGGGTTCGATCCCAGCTTTCGGCTATGGCGTTGTGCCCTTGGAAAAGGCACTTTACGGCTATTTTCTCACCCCACCCAGGTGTAAAAGGGGTACCAACCTTGTGTTGGGGGTTAACCCTGCGATAGACTGGCGTCCTATCCAGGGGGGGGTCTATGACTCTCAGTCGCTTAACGCCACAGAAACCGGGATAAGACCGGCTTGATGAGCCTTAGGCTCAGGACAGACTTTAACTTTTTCAGCTCCTCTCAGCTGCTAATTAATCCCTCCCATTCCAGCCTAGCTGGGGCCAGCTGGTACTATTTATAGCAGGAACTGACCATGCTTGGACTTGGTAAAAGGAAAGGGCGCGCTAAATTTAGCACTCTTGACTGAGAGATGCTGGATTTGTGCGCTGTGTGTATCGTGTCTCCCTCTTTACCTGTCTTTCTCTGAGGAATGGTTCTCAGACTAGTGTGTGTGTGTTGTGGTGGGGCTGGGGGGGGCTGTGTGTGGACAGGGGTTTTTTTGTGTGTGTGTGTCGGTGTTGTGATTGTGTGTGTGTGTTTGTGTGTGTGTGTGTTTTCTTTTTCTTCTTCTTTTTTATATTTTTGTAATTATTTTTTGATGTTGTTGTTCTTTTATATTGAGGATAATGGAATAAGCACTCTTGTGCTTTTTTACATCCAGTCCCCTGTATATGCAGTTTTTGTAAATGTCATCTGTTCCCACCAGCACACGATGGCCTACTCTCACAAAAAGCGAACAGGATTTAACATGTGTGCAAGATGTTCTTTGTGTGTTCGCACACTGGGCCTCAGTTTATAGTCTCATTCGAAGGACTTATAGGGGGAGTGGAGTCAGCACAGCTGCACTGATGTCAACTCCAGAGGAAAAATCCCCTCAGCCGGGAGTGAGTGTGTGTGTGTGTGTGTGTGTGTGTGATTGTGATTTGTGTGTGTGATGTGATTGTGTGTGTGATGTGATTGTGTGTGTGTGTGTGTGTGTGTGTGTGTGTGTGATGTGATTGTGTGTGTGTGTGTGATGTGATTGTGTGTGTGTGTGATGTGATTGTGTGTGTGTGTGTGTGATGTGATGTGTGTGTGTGTGTGTGTGGTGTGTGTGTGTGTGTGTGTGTGTGTGTGTGTGTGTGTGTGTGTGTGTGTGGTGTGTGTGTGCGTGCGTGCGTGCGTGCGTGTGTGTGGTGTGGTGTTGCTGTGAGACATTTAGCTGAATTCATTCATCTTATTTTGTTCACAATTATTTCTCTGCCAGCTTCAAAATTGGATGTTTTTTGTGGATGAGTGTCTGGGTAGATGGGGGGAGGGGGGGTAATTTCTATGGGTTGTTTGGCTGAAGTTTTTTTTTATTCAAATTCTTTTATTTTGAGGATAATGGAATGATCACTAGGGAGGGTAGGATAGCCTAGTGGTTAGAGTGTTGCGCTTGTGATCTGATGGCTTGGGTTTGGACCACTATGGAGACACCAGTTTTAGGTGATTACACCCTGGAGTTAACATCAGTGCTGACTCCACTCCCCCAAAAGTTCTTCTGATGAGACTACAAACTGAGATTCCATGTGGGAATCCATCTTCCACACATATTAAAAAGCCATTCCACCTTTTGCAATAGTAAGCCATTTTGTGCCAGTAGGAATGGATCAGATTTGTTTTTTTAATACACATGCACACAGGTGTCGAGTCTAAACACCATCCCTGAAGTCGGAATTACTACAGAAGGCTACCCAGTGAGTTTGCAGTGGGCTGATGTGTTGAGCCAGATAGGAAATGCCTATAGGGGTTCAAAGCCTGCATGAAAAGAAGATGCCATATTGCAGTATTCCTCCTCCTCCTTCTTCTTTGTCTTCTTCTTCTTCTTCTTTTCTTCTTCTGTGTCTTTCTCTTCTTTTTTTTGCATTCCCTGGCTATGTTAAATTTTTAAGCCAGTCTGGATGGCCAAGTCTGCAGTCTGTGGTAATGACCCTGCTTGTCCCCGGAGTTTTTCTTGGGGCTCTTCTGGCCTGGGCCATGTCTGGGGTCTCAGAGTGGCAATGTCCCTCAATTCAGTTCAATTTATTTCAAAATATTTTATTATCTCAAAAAAAAGAGAAATTCCTGTGGGTTACAAGCCATAATTATATAAAAAACAATAACCACACAAAAACAACATCAATATAGCTCACCACAGGTTCTCAACATCAGCACGCAGCCATCACAGCACAAAGAGCACCCACAAGTCAGCAACACCTCAGCCAGCCCCAGACTCACCCAAGTAAAATCACAAACATTCCTGTGTGCACCAGTATGCCCATGCATCCATACATACACACTCACACATGGCTCATATACACATACACACACAAACACAAAATATTAAAAACTTTCGCACACATGCGCACGCATTTTAAGACATAAGCCAAATTGTCATAACATATTGTATGATAAGACAAATGCCAATTAAATTTATACACTATTCTATTAAGATATTGAACGCAGTTAAAAGCAACAACAAAAATTATTTTTTAAAAAGAAGGCTGTGTGAAAAGACTGTGGTCAACATTACATGCATTGTATTGTTGCAGGAACCTGCTGTTCCTGAAGAACTATGAAGGGGATGTGTCTGACCTGGGCCTGGACTTCACTGTGGTCACTGACAACTTCGGAGCCACTAAGGTCAGTCAGTCACTGCCACTTTTGGTTTTCTTGACTCTCAAGTGTTCTTTCCACATGGCCTCATGGGGTTATTTCCTTTTGCTGAGCAATTTCATATGCTGTGCTTGTTGTGGTTTTTGCTGTGCTCTGTAGTGGTTGGTAGGCTGGTTTTTACTTGTTGGAGAAAGCATGCCAGTTTTGTGGTATTTTGTGTGTGAGTGAATGGAGATACCATTGGCCCTTTAAAGACTCTCAACTGCCAACAAGAAACATCAACAACAATGGAAAAAAGAAACAAATGCATTTGATTATGCAGAGGCTGTTCTGCAAAGCAATATGCCAAAAAGCAGAAGAGGAGGAAGATTAAGAAGATGTAGATAGAAAGAAGTGGACAGAGGCTGATTTTTTGTTTGTTTGGTTGTTTTTGTTCTTCAGCTAGAGCTCCAAGACTCGTCAATGGTGAAATTTTGTGTATGCGACTGTTTTAGCCCACCATGAAGACAGCCACATTCCGACTTCAGGAATAGACTGGTTTCGCCTCAGCTAAAAGAGGGGAATGCTGGGGGATTGTTAAAATTCCAGTAGTGGAGCCAGCACTGATAAATTTTTTATAGATCTGGACGTTTTCCTTTACTGCTCATTAGAGTGATGGTGGGTGTGTGTGTGTGTGTGTGTATATACAGATGATAGAGCTGAAGCCAGGAGGTCACCAGGTCGCGGTGACCAAGGACAACCGCATTGAGTACATCCACCTGATGGCTGACTACTTCCTGAACAAACAGGTACACAGATTTTTTTTTCCTGATAGCATGCTAAAATCTGTGTGTGTGTGTGCACAGATAGAAATGTTATTGAAAGACTGCCAGTGTGTGTGTGTGTGTGTGCGCTCGCATGAGAGAGAGAGAGAGAGAGAGAGAGAGAGAGAGGAGTGTGTGATGTGAATGTGGTAGTACAGGGATATCACAGATAATGAGGGAGCATAAAAAACCCTAAATGAAATTTTAGAATTGCTACTTCTGCCTTCTTGGTCCATTCTCTTGCCTTTTTTGCCAAAAAAGACTTGAAATACATCAATTCTCCTTCACCGAAGTTAGATGCACTAATCCTGACTTACCAAGGCGCTTAATAGCAGTATAATGCATTTTCACTGGTATGATAGACAACAGTAGTTGCTGTCTGAGCGTTTGACGAAGAATCAGTAAGCAAAGAAAATAAGTTGCAATTTATTTTCTAACTCAAAATGTACCGTGTGTGTGTGTGGGCTGACAGATTCGTCAGCACTGCAACAGTTTCCGTGAGGGTCTGGCAGACGTGATCAAGCTGGATTGGCTGCAGATGTTTGGCAGCCATGAGCTGCAGGTCCTCATTTCTGGAGCTGCCATCCCCATCGACATCTTTGATCTCAAACGACACACAAACTACTCCGGTAAGTCATATCCGCTCTTTGAGGGAGGGGAAATGGTATTTACTGGGGTGAATACCCTTACTTCAGACACTCTTGTGCATATGTTGATATACTTTATTTTCTTGTGTAGAATAAAAAATGGGATTCTGAACTTACAAGCCAGTAAAAAAGTGAACTAGCATTAAACACAAAGCAATTTTTTTGTTTAATAGCAATGCTTCATATGTGAAGCTTTCCTGGGATATTTCATGTAGGGGTTTTTATTTTGTTTGAAGTAGAAATTGATTTTTTAAAAAGCTTGGGATAACATTTCATTTGCCGAGGAAAAGAAATTTGTTCTGGGGGGAAAAAAAGCAACTGTATTATTGCATTTTCAGATCATCTCATTCAACCAGATATATCACTATGCTAGCACGTCTGCAAGCTGTATAGATTGCAGATTTTTAGCTTACCTGTAAAGGCTAAGAATATATTTTGAAGATTTTTTATTATCTTTTTTGTTTCTGTATATTTTTCTCTGTTCCTCAGCTAGAACTCTGAGGTTCTCCAATTGTA
This sequence comes from Stramonita haemastoma, assembly GCA_030674155.1. NCBI lineage: Eukaryota > Metazoa > Mollusca > Gastropoda > Neogastropoda > Muricidae > Stramonita > Stramonita haemastoma. Next base: position 38,879,680 of record CM060322.1, read on the forward strand.
AAATTTTGGGTATGCGACTGTTTTAGCCCACTATTAACTCTCTCAGCTCTAGCAGTTCTCTCTCCTGCTGTTGACCACATCCTGGCCATTTGTAAGGTTAGGGAAAATTCACCAAAAAAATGTTATTGCAAGTTAGGAGGTAAAATTTTAAGAATTAATTAGTAATACACTGAGTAAGTTAGTGTCAGGGTATAAAGTTTCTTTCTTGCATAGCTCAGCTAGTAGAGGTACATAAAAAGTATCCCTAATTTTAGCTCTGGAAAACGCTCTCTCACAACTTCAGACTGTATCCCAGGAAGCACAAGGAGGTGAAACAAGTCTGTCAGTGCTGAGAATAATACATACAGTGGTTGAAATTCATCTTAGATGAAGATGATAGACACCAGGATGTGGTATTATGCACATATAATTCAGGAAAATGAGAAATGAAAGTGGGGTGCATGGCATTCTTTGGGGGGGGGGGGGGGGCCTGGCATTTTTGTTGCACGTGGAGGCCAGGTGATCCAGAAATGGGTGGAACACAAGGAAAATGAGTAAAATCACAATGCAAATCAGGAAGTATGAACTGTAAAAATTCATCCCTGTTTATATCTGGTGCATCAAACTGCTCACTTTCTCTTGACACATCGTCTGCTTCACCCACCTCCTTCACCTCTCCTTTACTGACACGCAACCATTGGGATTCAGCTGATTTGACACCCCCCTCCACCCCTCTCTCATCAGGAAACTCGAATCATCGTCACTTCCTTCATCAATGTCAGAATCTTCAATCTAAAGCATTTCGATAATTTCAGCAAAATCAAAACATGTTTTATCGCACTTTGTCGTTACTAAGGTGAAGCTTCAGACGCCATTTTTGGGACTGACAGTAATGAGATGCAGACGGTCAGGTCATGACCTGGCTTAACAAACAGCCACAAAACATTAAGATCTGTTCTGATGGGTCACTTTTGAAAGCGAAACATGCCAGCAATGTTATTGTTAGCTCATAACGTCATTATGGTGCTAGTCCATGATTTGAAAATTGTTGAAACCTCAGATTCCCGGTTGGGAATGTTTGTACAGAACAGGTAGGTGACAGACATTCCCGATTGGGAATGTTCGAATGGAGAGACTTAGGTAGCTGCACTCTGACTTCAGAGATGATGTCTACAACACCAGTTTCCTTGTGGGCTTTTTAAAAAAAATTGTCAGTCATTCCCACCAGCACACAAAAGCCTACTCTTCTGAAAAGCAGAGCTGGTTTTAAGGCATGCGGAAGATGTTCTGAGTGCATTTGCACTCAAGATGTAATCTCATCCAAAGGACTTTAAGGGAAAAAATCCTCTTGGACAAATGTCTCAAAAATAGCTCCAACCTGGGATTGATCTAAGGTAGTCAGATTGTGAGTGCAACGCTGTAACCACTAGGTTATCCCCCCCCCCCCCCCCCCCCCCCCCCCCCCCCCCCCCCCCTTTCTGTCCCTGTATGAAGGTGGCTGACAAAGAGTGGTGTAGATAACAACCTGTTTTGTTGCGTGGTGTTGTCAGGGGGCTACACAGACTCTCACCCTGTGATCGTGATGTTCTGGGATGTGGTGGCCCAGTTCACAGACCTGCAGAAAAGTCAGCTGCTCAAGTTCGTCACCAGCTGTTCCCGCCCTCCCCTGCTGGGCTTCAAGGTAATCCTCCTCACCCCCTACTCTGTGGGCCACTGCTTTTATTATGAGGCCATAGAAGGTGTATGTACCGTCATTCACAGGTGATAAGTAAGCTGACACATCTTGTTTGGGTTGAAATTTACCTCTATGGCTCATCGTCCTAATCTGTGCTTATACTTTGCTGAAAGTGTTACCAACAGACTCCTGAATCTTAATGATAAGCCATGGGAACATTTTTCAGTCTGTTAATGTATGTATGTATGTACATATTTTGTTTTTGCTTCATCACAAGACTTTTGATATGTTTGCTGGGGAGGGGGGGGTTGTTTGTTGGCTACAGCTCCAAGGTTCACCAATGGTGAGATTTTGCATATGTGACGGTTTTTCCCACCATGAAGGCAGCCACATTTGCCAAGTTGTAAGTAGGAGCCAGTGCCTCTGACTGTCTCTTACACATAAAGAAACAGCTGATTAGCTTTCATTATCATGTGATGCTTTCCAAGATGACACACACTATTTTCTTTAGCTTGAATTGACACACTCGTTTGCTCAGATTATGGTAATAATCATATCCAGTATGACAACGAATCAGAGAAAAACTTAAAACTATCCAACCATGTGAGGGAAAAGAGAAGACAGCAAAAGTGAGGATTGATTGATTGATTGAATTTTATTTTCAGAAGGTGAAGGAGTAAGCATGACAATTGCTTTTTTACATCCAGCCTTCTATAATGATACAAACTAGTAAATGCAAACTAATAACAAGAAAATCAAAAAAAAAAACACACACACAAAACATAGCATAATTCTGTTTGTAACAACCAATTATGTAACTTAATTCTTGAGGAGTAAAAACGGGTGATAGGTGGTAGCCAATTTCAGAGAGATAAATCAAATGATTGAGTGATGTACATTTACAAAGCTTTTTTGAGGGGGATTTCTGGACAGATGTGCCAATGTATCTCCAGTATCAGCCAGCAACATACAGGGTGTTGTGTGTGTGTAGGACCTGTACCCAGCATTCTGTATCCATCACGGGGGAATGGAGGACCGCCTGCCCACAGCCAGCACCTGCATGAACTTGCTGAAGCTGCCGAGTTCAAGGAGGAGAAGACCCTGCGCGACAAACTGCTCTACGCCATCGAGTCGGGGGCCGGCTTCGAGCTGAGCTAGAACCCTGCACTGTCTGCTGACTGACAGAGAGAGAGAGAGAAAGAGAGAGAGAGAGAAGGGGGGGGGGAGGGGGGAGTTCAGAGCGATGGCTGCAGTCTTGTTTCGAAACTTGAGTGGTGTGCAAGGGATGCTTTACACATCTGTGTGTGTTTGATCGTGTGACTTGTGTGTGTCGGTATGTGAGTTGTGTACGTACGGGTATATAGACAAGCAGTTTGTATGTATTCATTTTGTGTGAGTGTGCTGCAAGTGTATTTCAGAATGGGAATCTGTGGTTTGGGTACAGATGTGTGAGAATGTGCGGCTTACCATGTGTGTGAACATGCTGTTTGTTTATGATGAGTGTTTGCGTGTGACTTTTATCCATCTCTGTAGATGTATAGGACAAATGTATGCCTGGATTAACTTGGGACAGTAGAGCGCTGGACTCATCAGAGGTACAGACATTTTCAAGGCACATCTTAAAAGTGACAAGGTACAGACATTTTCAAGGTACATCTTAAGAAGTGACGTCAGTGTGTGCAAAGTAGAACTGTTGTGGTAGGGAAGTGTCTTCCTTCAGTCTTTTAAGTTTTTTGCCCAGTGATTCAGATCACTGAAGCATGTGTTTACTACCCTACTGAAAGTAAAGAAAAGAAAATGTGATAGGCTGTTTCTTTGCATGTGAGTAGAAGCAGAAGTGTGTGTTGAGCATGTTGATGTGTGTGGTAACAGTAAGTTTAGTCCTCGTGAATATTTTTGTTGGCTGTGGACAGTTTGCAGACTGAAAAGTAAGTCAGTCCTTGTGTTACTTTTGACTTTTTGTGGATTCCAATTGTAAAAAAAAAAAGAATGGAAAGAAAGGAACAAGTGTGTTCTGTCCTTTTAAATGTTCATATATTTTTAACATTTCTGTTTTGTCTGTTTCTGTTGGGCTTTTATGCATTTCAGTTTATAGTTGGATTGACCAAGCCTTTGAAGAGAGTGATGTGTGCCTGGTGCATCACAGTTGTATAGAGTGTTAACAAGTTTACATCCACAGTTTCAGGCTGGAAGTTAATGGCGCTTATTTAACTGCATTATTACTCATTTCGGTTTTTTCATTTCCTTGTTCGATGTTTCATTGTAGATAGATATTACTTATTACAGAGAGAGAGCAGCAGAGAAACATTCTTGTTCACTCACATTTCTTGACTTTTAAATTTCCGAGGTTAAAAGAACAGTGAAATTAATGAATGCCTGTATGTCTGTACAGCCTTGTAGGCTATCCTGGATTTCATAGGTAAAATCCCTGTCTGTTATGTTACTGAGCTGTGATTTTCACACTTATTGACAGGTTCCTGTTCTTGCTGCTATAACATCAGTGACCTTTTTTCTGTGGAAGTGACAGGTCTGTTGTGAATATTCTGATGTTACATAGCATGTACTTTTAAAGTTCTAGGGGAAATTGAAATAAATAAATAAATAAATAAAAGTGCACTTACATAATCCCCTGTCCATCTGAGACACACTCTGTCTGAAAACAGCCTCTGAGCTAAGGGCTTTCAGGATTTTCTGGCCTTGGTGATGAACCCTTTTGCTGCTGTATGCTCTCAGCTTTTGAGTGGTTGCAGTTTGACTACGTTCTCTTGTACTGTATTGCATGAAGATGCTGTGATAAGCTGATGTCCTAGTCCTAGGATAGGATTCAGAAAGATCTATAAATACAAATATGTGAGGACAAGCAAACTGAATACATTACAAAAACAAACAACAAAATCTAAAGTGGAGACTGTCTTTATTAAGATTGAAGAAAGTTTCTTTGAATGTTATCATTTTCCTCGTAGAAGCACCGATTTTCCCACATCATAATTTCAGTGCAAGATATTTCAGATATGCTTGCTTTGAAAGTAGACCCCACCCCATGATGATGGTCAGTTTCTCAGCTTTTAATGACTGTGCCCAGAGAGGCTGCTGATGATAAAGTCATATGATGATTAAGACATTGCAGATATCAGCATTCTGAGCACAGCACACCCACCAAACTGCTGACTTTTGTTGTTGTTTATTTTTTGTACAGTTTGTCTTATTTTATTTTTTACCAGTGAATTAAAAAAATTCATGTGTTTTTAAGGTTTAGAGCTGAACTAATGTGGATATCACTGCCTTGTCTTCTTGATTCACAAGTTTCATTTTTTAGTTACCTTGAACAAGGGGAAAAGTCAGGAGACCTCTCTCTCTGTGGTGTGTAGTTAGTGTAGAAAGACCCACCTGAACGTAATATATTATCATGAATTACCCTCAAGAACTCCCTCTTCATATTTCATGCATACTGAGAGAGGTAACATGATAACACATATGTATATATGTTTTAAAAATGTTTCATGATTGAACACACAGATATATTTACTGGTGCCTGCAATATGGTATGCCTGTGTTTCCTGAAATTTTGAGTTGAAAAGCGTTTTGTCATATGTTCTTGTTTCATGAATAAAGCTGTAAAGCTTTTGTCAATGCACAGAACGTACACCTTGGTTTGAAATGTGGAGGGTCAGGCATAGCCCATAGATTGATTGATTGATTGATTGATTGATTGATTCTTTTATAACGAGGATAATGGGATAAGCACTCTTGTGCTTTTTTTCATCCAGTCCCCGTGTGTATGCAGTTTTGTAAATGTCATCTGTTCCCACCGGCACATGATGGCCTACTCTTACGATAAGCAGAACAGGATTTAACGTGTGCGCAAGATGTTCCGCATGCGTTCGCACACAGGGCCTCGGTTTAAAGTCTCATCCGAAGGAATTTTGGGGTGATGTCAAATTAGAAAGAAGGTGTGGATCGTGTGGGAAACACATTCTGCACCTATTGCCTGTAGTTTGTAAGAAAGGCAGGGGGAATGGGTGGAAAAGCCAAGTGTTTAGAGCATTACACTTGTGATCTGACAGCCCAGCCTCAAGCCACCACCAAGGCACCTGTTTGAGGATATTTTTTCTCAGGGGTTAACGTCAGTACCAACTCCCAAGTGAGAACACACTCAGAACATCTTGCATGCACATTTACATCAGTTCCACCTTTCAGAAGAGTAGGCCGTTTCGTGCCAGTAGGAGTGGATGACAACATTTCAAAACCACATGTACACTGGTGTCATGATTTAGACATCATCCCAAAAGTTGGAATGCGGCTACTTTCATGGTGGGCAACAACAGAAAACAGTTGCATAGGCAAAATCTCACCATTGGTGAACATAGGAGGTCTAGCTGGAAAAATATAATATAAAGAAAAACATAGTATGGCCCCTTTTTTTTTTTCATAGTTAGACCTCATTATCAGAGCATAGAATACTTTCCCGTTTCGCGGATTTCCAATTTTTTTAAGCTGATTTCGCGGGGGAAAAACTTTCCGCGGGGGAAAAAATCTGGGGAAAAACAAACGAAACCAGATGAAATTCTCAAATGGTGCAAGTGTCGTCAAAGGGTTCAGTTTTCACTCACTAGACGCGGTAGGCCTAGCTTAAGCCGATCAAGGGCTAGGATAGGGCCTAAGCTTATGTGCAAGCATATGCGGGAGAACGATCGTGGATCGGACTCAATGCCTATGATGAAAGAGGATACAAAAATCATGGAAATGGGAGTGGGTGGATGGTGAAGTCAAGGTCATGGATCGAAATGTGCGATTGGCGAGCACATTGGCAAACTGGATGCTGCAGGCAAAGTGTTTTGCAAAGCTTGCCAGTGCGACATTCTCTATGCTAGCCAGGGCCGCAGAGCACTTGAAGACCATTAATTTTGCGAAAGGCAAAACACAAGAAAGGGGATCTACTCCATCCGCGGGAATACAACTCTTGCAGACTGACACAGAGAAAAATACTGCTGTGGACAACACTCAGGATATCCAAGCAGGGAAGAAAACATTATGCAGCTTCTTCAGAAAATGAGAAACAGAACAAGTGTACATAAACAGGCAGACATAGGATAATCAGGCATGGTACATCTCCGCGAATTCGCGGAAATCCACGTAAAAGAAAAAAAAAAGCAAAAAAAAAAGAAAAGAAAAGAAAAATAAGGAAACCCGCAGAGAACCACTCAAGGGATATAATAGGATGCTTCCATGCCCAGTACTTCCCTTCTCTTCTTTACATCACCAGTCTACTAGGTATCTGTTGACAGAAGGGTGTCAGTTGCAGCTGTAAGCCTAAGGCCGCGTTTATAGACAAAGCGGGCAGGCGGGTTGCCGCGAGATGATTACTCCGCCGGAAAACTCGCGCCTAATCACTCGCGCTGTTGGTGTTCATAGCAAGGTGGAAAAGCAAGAAAAGCCAAGAAAAGTACACAGCCAACATAAGTCTGGCGCAGCACACGCGGAACAAGAACTAAAAGTTGGTTCTGGTAATTTCCCGCGCCGGTCGGCAAATTTGCCGCCTCGGGAGACAGGCATTGTCTATGTACACTTACAAAGCATAGTGAGTAACATTCCTTGCGCGAGTTCTCTCGGGTCGAATCGCCTGCAATTTCCCGAAACCCGCCGTCTCTATAAATGCTAGCTAAGGCAGAGGGGTGAAGAGGAATGGTAGGAGGGGGGGGGGGGGGGCTTTCACTGGCTGCCTTCAGCTGTAGGCTATAGGGTCAGAGAGCAATGTTTACAGTATCATAACAATCAGCAGGCGACCAGCCTGCCCTTTCTCTTTCTGGCGGTGTCTGTCTGTCTGTCTGTCTGTCTGTCTGTCTGTCTTCTTCTCTCTCTCTCTCTCTCTCTCTCTCTCTCTCTCTCTCTCTCTCTCTCTCTCTCTCTCTCTCTCTCTCCACCTCTCCCTCTCTCTTACCCCCCCCTCTCTCTGTTTCTCTGTCTGTGTGTGTCTGCCCTTTCTTTCTCTTTCTTCCTCTATCTGCATTTGTGCACATTTGTCTAGAAATGTACTTATTTTTGCTATGTGATTACTTGAGTGTGGAACTTCCTTTAGATTGAAGAAATGACAGAAAAAGTCATACTTGGAGAGCTTATTTTAGGGCAGAAATTGCTTAGTGTGAAAACTGAAATTAGTTCAAGGAGAGGCCTTTAAACAGGCTAGAATTGTCAAAAAACATTCAGCTTCAGGGGGCGTTGCCCCTGACCCCCACAAGGGGCTTACCCTTGACCCACAAGGGGGCAATGCCCCCTGGACCCCCACTACATTTCAGGGAAAAGTGCTTTTTCTCCAATACCATGCCTGGATATCACTACATACATACATCCCCTTTTTTTAGTTCTGCAATTAGTTGCTGGATGTTTATGTCCTCATTTCTCTCACCCACTGTTTTTGTCTGTCTGTCTGTCTGTCTGTCTGTCTGTCTGTCTGTCTGTCTGTCTCTCTCTCTCTCTCTCTCTCTCTCTCTTCTCTCTCTCTCTGTCTCTCTCTCTTTCTCTCCATGTTTTCCATTAACCATCATAGTTGTACACACAAACTTATGTTACAGCTACCCAGAAGGGATCTTTTTAAAAACAAGTTTGACATACTCTGGTGGTTTTTTATGGAAGGTCTAAAAGTCTGAGTCTGTCTCTCTCTCTGTGTCTCTCTTTCACTCACTCACACACACACACACACACACACACACACACACACACACACACACACACACATGCTTCTCACATTGCTCAAAATGGTGCCTGGAGAGGCCTCCAAATTGCCTTTAAAATGCTAAAAATCGTTTTAGGCCGGGGGGGCTTCGCCCTCCCAGACCTCCCAGCGGGGCTTTGCCCCTGCACCCCACTGGGGCCTAAGCAACCCCTGGACCCCGGCTTACTTTCCTCTTTTTTTTTCTCTGCCAATTCTACACTCTGCATTATAGGTGTGTTCATCTGAGAGTTTAGCACATCTCTACATTTGTTTTTGTATCATAAGTGTTATTGAGTCATAACCTGCATCACAACTGCTCTTTCTGTCACTTCAGGGCTTTGTGTTGTGCAGTTTGTAAATGTCAGTACTTACAGCACTATAGATTCTGGATTTTGTGTGTGTGTGTGTGTGGTTAGATCAACAGATCATGCTGTTATTGACAGAAATGACAATGACCCTGGACAGTTTTTATTTTCTTGGATATGTATTTCAGGGTAGGGAAACTAACATAGATCATGGTTCGATTCTAATTGGTCCGTATTGTATGAGCTTGTATTGATCAGATCTGCAAGTATTCATCAAGAAAATATGTCTATCCTTGACAGGGGTGTTTTTGGATAGGTTTTGTTGAATGTCTATATTGGGGTTTGTGTCTTGGAGAGCACCCCTTTGTTGTTATAAAATCCGGTGCTGTTCTTCCCATGCTGCTCATTCTAGTCTTGCCACATGCAGTCATGTGATGATTATCATGTGTCTAGATTTTGTTGATACTCTCTAGCCAAACATCTATCCACAAGGTGAGGCCCCCAATCTGAGATGTCTTGCGCTGCTGTGGATGGCTTCAGTGGATGGCTTGAGTGGTGGTCGGTCAGTAGAGAGAGCCTGGTGTGATGCAGTCAACACAGCAGTCCAGGCTGGGCACTGACAATAACTGGAGAGTTCAGTCATCCACCCTAACTAAGGGGTGGAGACTGTTATCACTATCACCCTTCAGACTGAGAAAAAAGTCAGCTTGATTCACCACATGTAGTTCTTCTTCATCCAATCCTGAAAGCTATTGTAGCCTGCCATATAAGCGAAAATGCATTGCTCTGCTGTGAAGCCCCCGACAAGTCAGGCCCAGCACATCTAACTATGGCTTGGAAGAGAATTGTTATCTTTTTAGTCTGTCTGAAAAAAAGGCAGGAGAATGGACCAAAAAGGCAGGAAATAGACAAGGAGGTGTCAGGAAGAAAAGGAACAAGCCAGAAACAGAGGGGTAGAAAAGAGGGAATTCTTGGCACAGAATTAGCAGAAGGTAGGGATGCTGTTTTGTAATGACAGGCCCCTGGCATCCCCATGGGGAACCTCGGATGTTGAAAAGAAGAAACCTAAACCAAAGTAACTATGAAGCAAGGATAGGACAACTGTGGGGCTATTACATCAGAGACAGGTGTGTTGTATTGTATGTTGATGGGGGAGGAGGAGGATGCTATGAAGTCCATCATGGTGTAAGAGCAATGTGTTTACAGTATGTAACAACAGCTGTGAAGTTTCCTTCCATCCCTATGTCCCTACACCATCCTCCCATACAGAGTTGCTCAAGTCACTCAAGCACCATTCTCAAAATGGTGTGTGTGGTTTCTTTCTTATTGAGCCCACAGCTCCCTGGCTCTGAGAAGAACATCGAACATTGAAGTAAATGTATTGCCATCAAAGCTGTTAGCTTTTTGGCACTGCGTCACAATGGAACACTGCTCTGCGCGACACCATTACCGTGACATGGGCTGTAAGAAGAAGCTGGCCAGTGTCTTCAAAAACTCTACTTTTTATGGGAGTAGATCCCATGACTTACCTGCTGCCTTCCTGCAGCATTTCAGCTAGGGGACTAGTTAGAAGTAGAGTACCACTAGACACGTTTGCGGAGGTGTGAGTTGGCAAATGTTTAGATGGCGTCTATGGCAGTTTGCTTCTTTGTTAGCTTTTTCTTGCCACTGGTAACCAGAACATATCACAGAGGGAGGAAAGGAAAGGAAGAGTTGGGGATCTGTGGCAAGGCAGCCAGGGGCCGTGTTGTACACAGGGCATATCTGACACCCCTTTTTATCTGTTGCTGATGTCCTTTTTTTTTCTTCTTCTTTTTTTTCTTTTTTTTTTTTATTCCTTGCCTAGAGCTCCAAGGTTGCCTATCATGAAGGTAGTTGCATTCGGACGTAGGGGATGGTGTGCTAGGTTATGTTCGCATTTCCGTAACCCCACATGAATTACAGGATCTTTCAACGTGCATGTTTGATCTTTGCATGTGTATATATAGATTACACAAAGGGGATTTTAAGGCACTGACAGATCTGCACTTGAAGTTTGACCTGGGAGATGGTAAAAAATCCCCACCGTTAATGCACCAGACGCCACTGAGATTCAAAGCCAGAACTTCATGGACCCATGGGATTGAAGGCAAATGGTCTTACTCACTGGGCTATAGCGTCCATCTGATGTGGTCTACTTTGGGGTCTGAAGCCCAGGTCCTTGGCATATGACAGAGCTAAGAGCTGATTCAGAGTGGTTGTGGTTGATTGGTATGTATAGTCAGTGACGGAGACAATGATACCTCTCTTCCTGTTTAATTAATTACAGCATACCTGTTTAATTAATTAAAGCATAAGATTGTATATGTAGTTTGTTTTACATGTCTTTGGCAGCATGGGAAAATGGCACAAGTCTAGCTCAATCAACTTTGACCAAAAAAAGTTTTTTGTTCAGACAGCAGATGATATAGTTTTGTCTGTTGGTAATGTATCAGAAGTAAATAGTGATGTATCAAAAAAACAGTGCTGTTTCTCCTCCCTCCACCCTCTCACCCCCCAAAAAAAGTGGATTATGAACATTTTCATATCAGCAGAGTCAGTAGCACAGATTAGGTTACAAGTAACAACAAAACTGTGGACAGACGAAAGTGCATGTGATTGTGTTTGTATATACAGAAAAAGAGTTGACACAAATTGCTTTAAAAGTTGATGGCATGAAATACATGATACAGATGTACATTTGTCAAGATATCAAAAAAAGCTCTATTGATTTTTCTGATTTTTCATGTCTGGTTTTTCAAATGTGTACATAGTGTTTGGTTTTTCAGGGGGGTTATGGGGTAATGTTATATTTTGTTCTAAAATGTGTGCAAGTCTGTGAGCACTATGACCGAGTGATGCACAAGAGTTCACTGCTCTCAGACAGCTCATGTTTTTGACTTCTCTACAATTTGCAGATAAACAAAGTCGGCAAGAAAACCTATTGTAAAGTCATTTCTGAACTAAACATGAACTGCAATAAATCTGTATCAACTCCTGATTGGTCCTGTGAATTGAATCGGATGTGTACTGCATGTTTCTGTTCATAAAAGTTTCACTGCTTGGATTTTTGTGTGTGTGTAATCCATTGTCAAGCTAAAAGAGAAACATGAAACAGTTATCGGACAAAGAATCATAAGTTATTTAAGAAGGAAGGTGGTAGGATAGTTAAGATGCTCACCTGCCTAACAAGTAAACTGCTAGGTTCTGGGTCTGATTCCCAGCCTTGCCTTTTCTTCCCAGTTTGAAGAAAAAAAAATGAACTGAATGTCAAAGTCCTTCAGATTAGACTGTAAACCGAGACTGTGTGTACAAATGCATTCAGAACATCTTGCACACATATTAAAAACATATTCTGACTTTTAGAAGAGTACACCATTTTATGCCTGTAGAAACACAAAACCTTTTTTAAATTTATGCACACAGTGTCGTGTTTAGACACCATCCCTTCAGTCAAGAGTGCAGTTCCCTTTAATGGGAGGGGGGGGGGGGGAACAGTCACATATGAAAAAAGGCCACCATTGGTGTACCTCAGGGCTGTAGCTAAGGAATAAAAATATTAATATATATATATTTACAAATCAAAGTCTGAGGATTACAGCCACCTGCTCCTAAGTCAGACAAATTCTTAACAAGTCACCACTGAACCTGAACAACAACTGCTGCATCTTTTTTTTTTTTTTTTTTTATTAAATTCCTCAGCTAGAGGTATGAGATTTGTGGATGTTGAGGTTTTTTGTTATGTGAAAGGTTTTTTCCCCCACCATTTAGGTAGCGGCATTCCGGCTTCAGGGATGGTGTCTAATTAACTTAAAGCATGACACCTGTGTACATGTCTTTTTATATATATATATAATTTTGTCATCCGTTCTTACCAGCGCAAAATGGCCTACTCTTCAGAAAGGCAGAACAGGTGTTTAACATGTGTGCAAGATGTTCTGCATGAGTTTATGTGAAGGATTTTGACATTCAGTTCAATTTTTTCATCAAACTGGGAAGGGTGAGGCTGGGAATTGAACCCAGAACCTAATGATTTACTTGTTTGGCAGGCGAATGTCTTAACTGTCCTGCCACCTTCTATCAAATATATTGAACTTGAAAGGAAAAAGTCAGTAACAAGGAAAATGATGAGACAATAAACTGAGGTCCCATGTACGAACGTATGCAGAACATCTTGCCCACACGTTAAAACCTGCTCTGCTTTTTGGAAGTGTAGGTAGGCCATTGTGTGCTGGTGGGAACAGATGACAAAATTTACAAAACTGCATACACATGGAGACTGGATGTAAAAAAAAAAAAAAAAGGCACAGGAGTACTTATTTCATTATCCTCTAAATAAAAGGATTTTTTTAAATGCAAGCACTTTGAGATTTATTCACTTTACAAGATTCAGCTCTACAAATTATGTGTATCATAATTATTATTATTAAGAGAGGAAGATATCCTTGCACAACATTTCCAGAAAGTAGGAGGCTATACAGTTTATGCTGAGAGAGCCCCCAGCAATCTCCACACAGGCAGTGTTATTCTGGTTTTGTGGTCTGCTCAAGTAGGCCTGCATGGCTGTATCTAAGCTGAAAACTATTCACTGCAACAACACATATCTTCCTACCCCACTTACTCACAGTCTTCAACCTTTTTATACACAAAAAACAGTCAACCAACATACTTTATATGTTTTTTTTAATAGAAAAAAAGTGCAAAAACCAACAAAACAGCACTGCAAAAACTGTGAGAAAAGCCGTTTGATATAGATAGATATATATATATATATAAATATATATATATAATATCAATGTGTGCAACAAAAATCTCCATTAACAGTGTAAGGTTAATATCAAAAAAGCAGTATACAGACCAAATCTGGTGTGGTACATTCGGAACTGAAAAAAGAAGTCCTTAAAACAAAATAAAAAGCTGCCCTATTTTTTGTCTTCTATTTTGGTGCTTCTTTGAATATAGATGAGAAAACACACCCAGATATAAAAAAAAAAAATGAAACGCAAGTATCAACTAAAACAAACAAGTCTTTTTTTAAAAAAAAAAAATTCTATTTAAAAGACACCTTGTAAAAAAAACAACAGATCTTTGAGCAAAAAGTGAAACTTAACTGAGCAATTATCAGGGGAAAACTTTTTTTTTTTTAATCTCCGATATTTACAAAAAATATTGAGTAAGTACCTGTTTGGAAATCACATCTTGCTTGTAGACAATCAACAGATAAAAATCTAGAAATATCACTGAGACAAAAGCTCCAAATGAACCTAGTGGAAAATGGACTCTTTTCTTCTTTTTCGTTGAACACTCAGATAGCAACTTTTGCTGTCTGTCAGAAGAGCAAAAATGCATTGAACGTCCATTAAGCACCTGACAAGTCCAGCCCAGCTCTTCTAACTTTGGCATGGAAAATGGAACAAAGGTGTGAGTTCAAAGTTTTGATTTTCTTCTTCAACTGTTGAGTAGAAAGTAAAAGATTAAGCCATCTGATGCTGAAGGTCTTTACCATGTATCATAGTTTACACCATCGGATAATAATGCTGTCAAAGATTATATGGCTGTAACTGAAACTACACAGTATAGCCATTTTACACACAACATAAATGTCATCAGTATGCATTGCCTGAAAAACATACTGAACAAAATCTCCTGTTACTTTTTCAGAGCATTTTTTTTTCTTACATGTTATAACAATTGTCCATTAATGATTGAGCTTGTATACACCCTCACATTCTATTGTTAAAAAAAATGTTCAGAGTAAAATTTGTTTACAAATTTTGGGAAAAACCTTTTATATATATATATATTTTTAATTATCAATATATATATATAAATAGATAGATAGATTGATAATGCTCTACAGAAAAGCAAAATTATTCTGATCACAAATGTAGTAATGATATGACTGAACAAATCCCACGACTGGCTGTGAGGAAAGCACAGGGTTACGCCAATGCTGTTGCAGGAGCCAGCAGGAAGGAGTATAACATTAGTTAAGGAGTCCACTTCAGCACAGCACTACACACACCAGTCTTTCATTCTTTATCAGGCATGAACAGAAAACAGCATTATCTGATTCTGTACTGACGCTAACAGGAATTTGAAAATTACTTGGATTTGACAATTTGCACTGAAAGAAATTAACAGGAAAATTGACTGGCCAAAAAATAATAATAATAATAATATTGGTTTTTTAATGATTATACACTGACACAAGTTAAAATAGGGGTTTTTTTTTTATTCTAAGAGAAATAAATTGGGACATTGATTCTATTTTGGCACAAACAAAAATAAGGGATGTTTTTGATTTTATGGCAGACTTCAAGAAATCTGTAGCTCTTTTGATTCCATATCTAGCACCACTAGGAAATGATTCATTCATATATTATATTTTTTTTTTGATTTTAAGGAAATCATTGCCACTCATCAACTGGCACTGACAGAAATCTGTTGTTATTCTGACTATGTAATGGCACTCAAAGAAACAAAGGGTTACAAACAAGGTGGCACAAACAAATAAAATTCTATTCACATTGTCTCTCCAGAAATTAAACAATACAGACAGCATATTGAAAATAGAGGATAATTCTTCTAAAGTTTGCTCTCAGAAATATTTGAACACTATGGTAACTAGGGTAACTAAAATGTGTACTACACAATTAGTTATATTGATTTAACATTGTATATCATTAAAAGCAAAGAAAATCACCCTGCTACCGCACAGACGTGTACAATGTAGTTCTGTCAATATCACAGATCATCAAAACAATTTATCTCACTACACACAGCACACCTGTTTCACTTAGAAATGCAAAATAATTGGTGCACTATACTATTCGCAATATTCAAAAAAATGAATAATCCATTTTTGTCAAGTTCTACTTTCAGTAATAACTTTCTTTCATTTTACAATGCTTAAAACCCAGCCAACCACAGAGACCTGATCAGAAGTATCACCTGACTGAAAAGATAAACCCTTATGAAAGATTGAGGTATTACCAAAAGGTAAAATTTCAAAGGCAAAGTCAAATCACTCGTAAATTATAAATATCAATCACTAACAGCTTGCATGCCACTTCTGACCCATCAAAGTTAATTAAAATCACATCAAGAATCTAAACACCAAACACTGCCTGTGCAGCCAGCAAAACAACTGTCTGTGACTTATCATTACCATTATTTTTTTTCTTTCAGACAGGCTTGACATGACTGTGCTGTGGATGTCAGGATTTTTTTTCTCCTTTCTCACCTGCTCAGAACAAAAGGAGAAGAAAAGAAAAAAACACTACTTCCAGATAACCTCTATGACTGAAAGAAAAGATCAAAACAAAGAGTGACAGCATATAATTTATATTATTTCAGTTTCCAGGAGGTGGAGATACTTAATATTACATGATCTTCTTTGTTAAATGCTCAGACAGCAAGTATCGTTAATTTGTCATAATTATGACAAAATGCAAATATTGCTGTTAGGTCACCGGGCAGTAGGCCTAGTGCATCCAACTTCAGCATGGGAAAGATTTGTTATAAGTATTTCTGGAAAAAAAAAGGAGGAGAATGGAGACAGATAACAAACATGAAGGAGGTGAAAGGAAGAAAAGGAACAAGGCAGAAACGGATAGAAAAGAAGAAAATTCCTCACACAGAATTTCCAGAAGGTGGGGATGCAATTCATACTGACAGACCCTCAGCATCCCCACAAGGGACACTTTGCAAACAGCAGCATGTCTGACCAAGATCCTCCTCCCTCAAATGCCTCTCTCGCCATGACTTTGTGATAGGTTTTCAAAACATGGCACCACTGCCACCAGTAGTGAAATGTTAAAAGCACATTAACACTTATAAACATAAGATTATTGAGGAAAAAGTAGTGAAGGAAAAATATAAGGTAACAAAAAAAAGCAACAACAAAAAAGATTAGCAAAACAACAAATGCCCAGCACATGTGCTATATTGTAGGGAGCTAAGATATAAGTGGGGGGGGGGGGGGGGGGGGCGGATTTTTTGTCCTGAGTTTATTTAGAGCTTTCCATGGTAAATGAACAAAAAAAATTGATTGATAAATGTGAAAAACTACTGGAGAGAAAATCAGCATGAGAGGTCATCTTTACTGGTAACACTAGGATGTATCCTCCTCATCTCACTTCACCTTCACCTAGTCCCTTGGACCGTGGGGGCACTGATGAAGACTATGCAACAGCTTCCTCCACTCTCCACAATCCTCTGCTTTCCATAGCAAATCCTTACACCCAAGGCCAGTCCACTCTCTGATGTTGTCTCCTCATCATTTTCTCTGTCTGCCTTTTCGTCTCCCTCCTTTTACTGTTCCCTGTTGGACAGTCTTTGCCAGTCCAGATGTTCGTGTGACATGCCCATACCACTTTAGTTTGCGTTTTTATCCACTTAAACCAAATTCTCCAAAAGTCACTTTTAATGTCACTTTCACTCTGAAAAAAATCTGTCATAACTATAAATGCTATTTGACTACTTCAACACTTAAATTCAAAACTCAGTTGCAGAGCATCTGAGTTGTCTTCTGAGGTTTCAGTTTTGTGATATTATCATTATGAATGTGCACAGAGTGTTCATCTCTTTAAAAAAAAACAGAAAAAAAGCGAAAACCAAAAAAGAAGAAAAGAGAAAGTTCATAATATCTATGACTATGCACAGAGTAAGTATTTCTTTAAAAAAAAAAAAATTTTAAGCAAAAAAACCAATAAAAGCAAATACAAAAACCGTACTTCATAAGCAAACAACAAGCTGTGTGTAATAAAAGGGTAGGCCTACTGTTCTACAAATCCTAAGCAGAAGTTTGCAGTTGACTAGTATATTTCCTAACAGACTGCCTCCACAACTTGAGTAAGGCTGAAGCTACAGCTTTATTTCATCAGTTCTCACACACACGCTAGTAGCAAGGTGCCCACTAATGTTCAAAGTTAAGCTCAACAGGAAATCAGCAGCTCTTTGGGTTGGTTGCTTTTTGTTGTTGTTTTCTTTTGGTTTGTTATTTTGGGGGGGGGGGGGGGAAGGGAGTAGATACAGATGGGTGAATTTTTTTTTTTTAGTAACGTATGACTCATTTATTTTTCCAGTCAGTTATGAAGGGTTATTTCACAAACTGTTTTTCGCACAAAGAAAACTCAACAAAGACTACAAAAAAAACAAAAAAAACTCAACAAAGACTCATGTTGTTCGCAGCACCACTGACCACACAAGGCCATTCCAGCAGGGCCATCTGATAATATGTTGGCCATTAAGGACAAGATACTGTTATGGTCAGTTAACAATGTCAACAACAAGCTTGACTTTTTTATTTGTAAAAATAAGATATAATCATTTATCGACTAGGTGTGTGTGTGTGTATGGGGGGGGGGGGGGTAGCTCTGTGTGTGTGTGTGGTTAGGGTGGTTTTGGGTTGGTTTGTTTTTGTTTTTTTTTAGGGGGGGGGGGTGTTGCTTTTTTCTAGAGGGTTGGGGTGGGGGTGTCCATTCCTCAGCTAGATCTCTGGGGTTCACCAGTGGTGAGATTTTGGGTGTGCAGCAGGTTTTGCTCACCATGAAGGTAGCTGCATTCTGACTTCAGGGATGTATGCTGAGTAGGTTCATGTTTCTGGTTTGGGTTTTGATTTCCTCAAATTGTTTTGATTGCCTAATTTGATTTTAATTGATTGCCTGTTTTGTTTTAGTTTTTAATTGATTGATTGTTGCCTGCTTTGGTTTTAACTGATTGTCAGTTTGGGTTTTCCTGACATTTTTCAGACTATTATATCATGGGTTTAATTGTTCATTCTCATTTGTCATAAACTGGGAGGGAATCAACATGGACCTGATTTATGCTTCCTCATATTTCTCAGGTCTGCAAAACTTTTATTATGATTTGATTCTGTGGATTGGATTTACTCCTGCCATTTGACTCACATGTATATGCAAAACTAGATTAATGACTTGATTTGTTGTGATTATTGTCACATTTCAAAGGCTCCTATATAGATATGATTTATAAAAATTTCATGAGTAATTAATTGATTTTTACTCTTTTTTTACACATAAAAAATATGACAGCTTTAGCCAAGCAAGTGTTATCTAAAAAGGATTTTATGCTTCAAGGAGACATTATTTATGTGATCTTTTAAAACTAGACTGGTTATTTTCAACAATTTTCTGAGCAAATATATGGCAATGATTGGAAGAACAAAGTAGGTATCTAAATGAATAACTTGTAAAGCACAGAAAATTTTCAAAACTCATCACCATACATGATTGGAGTTCTCTAAACATAAACAAAACAAAATCAAGCAGAAATAAAAATGAATGCTTTATCCAAAGAAAACGAAACAAGTATATATGATAGAGATATAATAGAAAATAGATGATATATAATATATTATAAATATATATAAAAGAGTATTTAATATTTAAGAGTTCTTAGGCAAATTCATACAATTAAAAGCACCAACATAAATAACAATTGCAACAAACAACAATTGCAACAAGAAGATAAAAACAACAAAACCACTTGCATCACTGCCATAACTTTGATATCTATTTTCTTTTTTTTTTTTTTTAAATCAATCAACTGCAACCCCCACCCCCACCCCAATCCACCCACCCACCTTTGTTTTCTGGCTTGTATACGTCATGGTTTGTATCATGCCCAGTTCATGTCAGTACAAAACCTTGCCATCAACCATGGTTTGTATTGTCATGGGCTAATTAATGTACGTCATCTTGGGGAAAAACTGGTGTGAACTGAGTGTTCTAGCGTCTAGCTGCCTTGGTGTTTTTGGGTTGGGTTTTTTTTTTTTAGCATTCTTGCAACTTTCCAGGTTCTTTTTTTCTACTTCTTTTTTTTTTTTGAAAGTTTTTTTTTTTTTTTTTATTTTGTATACACCCTTCCCAAGTAATAAGGCTCGCAGCAAACAATGACAGGTTTAGCAGTGATGCGACGATGGAGGACAAAACAATTAAAGCTATTTACACAAATGGAACATCTAGTTCAGAATTTGTTCCATGAAAAGAAGTGGGTAGGAGAAGATAACTCCCATTTTTTTATAAAACAGTACTTGACTGCAATCTTGAATTGTAACAAACAAACTAGTAAGTAACAATCAAAGATACTTTTTAAAATGGTTGATGACAACCTCAAATTATTCAGATACAAACAGAAAAGAAAATATTTTCTATATGTTAACAGTGGAACAGTCAAGTCACCTTCCACGTAGTTTGTCTCAATTCTTTGGTTTGATTTTACTCCTAAAACTGCATAATAACTGTACAGTTTAGGCGATTTCTGTGTCATAACTTTGACCTAGAAAGTAGAATAAACACTGCTATTTTCAAATACTTGGTGTGGTTTTTTTTCACTGAAACAGAATTTCCACTCCCATCTTACTCCCTTGAACAAAATTGGTAATTTCTTTCTTGATAAGCCAAAAACTGTGAACAGAAGAGTGTTACAATTTAAACAGCAATTGATGCAAATGTTCCATACAAGCGCAATATTTTCAGCACATGAAAGAAACCCATATTGTTATAAATACCGAAACCACGCTCACAGTTTTGTGTTTCCATGACATTCCATTCCAGACCACTTCAAGCTCTTTGAAAAATAAACATCTCACCTTGCATCAAGCAACGAACTTCTCCATCTTCATGGTAAATTCTGTGCAAATATGAAACAAATGTGTAAGTGCAACTGAAAACTGTAACAATCACACAACAATTTTAACTATTTTATGTTAATTTTTTTAAAAACACACACAAAAAAACATCTCAAGTAAATGAAAAATTAGTGAAACAGAAAAATCTACATATATATAGAAGTTAAACACTATAAAGTTTTGTTTTGGTTTTTTTTTATGTAAAAATTTCTGTCAGCTATACATAAGCAGTTAAGCACTGTACGCAAATCAAGCAGAAAAAACAACAGCAAAACAAATCAACCAAAATGATTGAAGTTATCAACACACAGTATCGATTATTCAACAATAATTTTTTTTAAGTTTGAAAGCATATTCATCTGCATGCGAATAAGAAAAGAAGATTGAGGAAGGAGGTGGGGGGGGGGGGGGGGGGGGAGGGGGGGGGGGAACATAGCTGAATCAAGCATATGAACAGTTTCTACAATCACTCAGAGAAACAAAATTAGGCAGGGCATATAGGTATTACTTGGGGGCAGGGAGAGGGGGGGGGGGGAAGCCAAACAATACAACTGAATCAGATCCAGTTAGCTCCTTTTTCTTTTTTTATGTTTATGATGTGGTTAGATTTTGACTGTTTGCTTGCTTATTTGTTCGCTTTCATAGGTTTCTTTTTTATTTTTTTTTTTTAGAACATCTGAGTACTTACCCTTTTTTTTTTTTTTAAAGTTGTTTGGGTTTTTCATAACTTTTTGCATATTTACAATTTGTAAGAGTTCACATGACTGTATCTGTTTGTGAGGTTGTGTATTTATCACCTGTTTTATCAGTAAAAAAAATATAATTATGCTTTTACAACACTATTCTTTCCATATCTTCATATTCTGACAAATTCACCGTAACACGTAAATATGTGTAGTGATGTGCATTCGTGTTGCGTGTATCCATGCATATATGGGTATTATATGCATCAAGTGTGTTGCATATTGTGTGTGTCCATGTATATCTGATAAGCACACTGGTGTGTGTGTTGTGTGTGTCTGTGTTGTGTGTGTGTGTGTGTGTGTGTGTGTGTGTGTGTGTGTGTGTGTGTGTGTGTGTGTCTGTGGTCACTTGTGTGTGTGTAGTGCGTGTGCGTGCATGCATGTACTGTGCGCATTATTTTTACTCAGTGGTATTGTGGTTAAGTGTGATATTTAAGTGAAAGGTTGTGAGTCACTGTGTTATTGTCTAGAGTGTGATGTGTGATATGTTGTGTGTATTGTTTTTTTGTTTGGTTTTTTGTATGTGTATATGTACATATATGATGTGTGTGTGTATGTAAGTATATATATGCATGTGTGTATGTACATAATATATATATACACATACACACACACTCAAACATGCCCATGCCCATAGCAGCACACCCCACCACACACCCAAGCTACACCGCCTGCAGACAATGCTGGCCCTGGAAGCAGGGGGGGGGACCTTGGCTCCGATGGCCTGACAGCAGGACCAGTAGCGCAGCTTGGCCAGCTCGAAGGGGAACACCTCTGCCACCATCTTGTTGGGCAGCTTGCTGGCCACCTTGGGGTGGTAGCTGCAGGGGGAGCTGCCGGCATCCTCCTCGGAGGGGAAGACCCTCTTGCAGTTGGCGCACTCCACGGAGCGGGCCCTGCTCATGTAGAAGCGGCCGCGTTTGATGCCTGGCCGCAGTGCAGGCTGGTGGTGGTGGTCGTGGTCAGGGGCGCCGTTCTGCTGCTGCTGCTGTTGTTGTTGCTGCAGCATCCGCTTGAGGTCTCGGATCTGGTCGTCCTTGTTGGTGATCTGGAGGAGAGAGACAGAGAGAGAGAGATTGATTTTATTTATTTATTTTATTCTTTTATATTGAGGATAATAGAACAAGCACTCGTGTGCTTTTTTTTTCATCCAGTCCCGTGTGTATGCAGTTTTGTAAATGTCATCTGTTCCCACCGGCACACTATGGCCTATTCTTACGAAAAGCGGAACAGGATTTAACGTGTGCGCAAGATGCTCTGCATGCATTCGCACACGGGGCCTCGGTTTAAAGTCTCATCTGAAGGAGAGAGAGAGAGGGTAAACAATTATCTGAAAAAATACTGTTTTGTTTTGTTCTGTTTTGCTTTACTTCTTCATTTCCCTACTGGAATGGTACGGGAGATTTTTGACACAAAAGCTCATTCCCCTCATAGAAAATGGATCCCTTACATGCTTTGGGAATCACCACATGTCTACAAAGCTAAAACTTTTTCCTTCTCCTCCCTGTAAGAAGGTAAAGGTAAGGTGTCCCATAACCTGTGTGGTCGTGGGGGGGCAAGGCATCAGAGACCTCAGCTTCTCTAGGGGCCAGCATGTTGAGGGCGGCGCCCATCTCCTCTCCCTCGCTGCTTTACCTTCCCTGACCTTGAAGAGGGCAGGTACCCATTTACAGCTGGGTAAACTGGGGGAACTGTACTGTAGCCAAGATGCGCAAATGGTCACCCGTCCAATTAGCAACCAAGCTCGACGCTGCTTAACTTGACCATGCCTGTGGTAAAGAAAACTAGACTGGTGAACACATCCTTCAAAGATGCATGCAATACAGTGGCCTGTGGAAAATTGTAAGGCCGACAGAGATAACCCTACAAACCACACTGTATGGCCCACAAGAGGAGCTGGAAAGGACATGCCATTATTTCTCACAGACACATCTGACGGTGTAGAGCAAATGAAAAAGGAGGCAGAGATTTTTTTTCTGTCAGAACTACTCAACTAAGTACTAACCTCCATACAATAAATGAATAAAAAAAATTCATTTTTTTAAAACTGAATAGACTTGTTTTCCCTTCTGAGGGGCAGGTTCTCAAACAGTTACAATACGGTCTACATACTGTGTACCACTATAAGTCATGACAGATTTCTGTCCATGAAATTCAGACTACTCTCCTCAGGAAGAGCGCATTGCCACAAGAGCAGCACTACCTGGTTGTTGTTGTTTTTTGTCCCTTTCCTGTCTGCATGTGTATTTGTTACCCTATCAAATGGCTTTTTCTACAGAATTTTCCAGGAACAAATGTCATCCCATTGGTTCTTTCGCATGTGCTAAATGCATGTTGCACACAGGACCCTGCTTTATCATTTCATCAGAAAGACTAGCACCCAGACCACCACTCTTGCTCTAGTGAATGGGGGAAAAGTTTCAAACACAAATGGGGATTGAACCACCATACACTTCAAACCCAGACTTTTGCTTTCTAGCAAGTGCATCAGTACCTCTAGACCCACTGATCAAAAAAACCAAAACAAAAAAAACCTGTCCCACAAAACGACCTACCTCATCTTTCAGCGCAGCCTCGGACTCTTCCCTCTGGCGTTTCGCAGCGCTGATCTGGTTGAGCAGGTCGTGGTTGCTCTCCTCCGCCTCCCTCTTCTTCCTCTCCATGTCTGCCAGAGCGTCCTGGCAATGCTTCAGGGCCAGCAGAGCCACATTCAGGTTCTCCCCGCAGTCAGGGAGGCCGCCTCCATCACACCCCCCTCTCTCACCTGCTCCGCTGCCGCGGCACAGGGACGGGGGCCCCAGTGACACTGGTGACAAGCTGGGCACTGCCTGACATGCCAGCTTGCACGCTCAAGGCTTCGTCAGACGGGCGCCCCATTCTCAGGCGAGGCCCCTCGGGCAAGATCGGCCTCCCGTCAGGGGACACAACCCTGGAGGGTGGTTGCGGCCCTTGCGGCCGCGTTCCAGTGGTTCATCGCGCGGTGGAGGATGGTTGCTTTCCTGGACCGCAGTCTGCCGGGCGGACACTCCCAGTTGGTGCAGGCTTTGCTGGTAGGGTTCGTACTGGGCAAGGGCCCTGTGCAACAGGGCGATGTGGTCTGTAGGGCGAGTCCTTGATGGTGATGAAGAACCCCGCCCCTGAGGGGGGGTGAGGGGGGTTGTGGGGGGAGGGGGTGAACGAGGAGTCCCCTCCCTGTGCTGACATTGGGTCTGAAACATTTCAGAAAAGAAACCTGTTGTCAGAGTTCACATGAGACATATGTTATTATATATATATATATATATATATAAACATACCACACTGTGACATGGACACTATGTAAAGCACAAACTTAAAAAAAAAAACAACAGCACACACGCACACACATACATGATACCACCACACACACACACACACCACACACACACACACACACACACACACACACACACACACACACACACACACACACAACTCACGAGTGAAAAGTTCTTAGGACCACAAAGCTACTCCGCTCCCAGGTTCTTAATAGTACTACCTGTCTTCTTTGGTTTCATGTGCTGCAGAATCAAAGTAAATAAAATGTCATAAAATGTCATGTGATACTTTTTTTTCTTGAATTTTGGCAGATTTTTAAACGATTTGAATTACTCATCAACACTCCCAGTCATATAACTTGTGACTTCTGTACAAGTGACTGTTTGACAGAATTTCACCCTTAAGTGGGGATAAATCTCACCATCTTCATTCACTCACACAGACTTCAGATACTCATCACAGTTTCTCCCATCAGTCTGCTTCACACCTACTTTAGGCAGCCAAGTCAAAAATAATGAGGGGATGAATTATTTGTCCAAAGGCAATCAATTTTTTTTTTCTTTTGGCTGCCTCATCTTCTGTGATGTCCTCGTCCTGCTGTTCCCATGCCGCTCATCTCAATCTCCCCGCTGTTCCCCGCCACAGCCATACCCAGATTTATTATGTCTCATTCCCAAGGTCAAAAGTCCACAGGAGCCCATCAATATCAGGCCGCCATGGGGCCACCACCCAGAGGGGCCCTGCACTGCTGCTGGGTCACTTTGAAGGCAAGTGATTTTTGTTGGGTTTTTTTCTTCTTCTTTGTTTTACTTTTTTTAAAGCAATTTTCTAAACCTTTTCTAACAGTTGAACAGTTGAAGAAACTTTCGATTTGTAAAATCGGTTTAATTATCAAAAATTAAGGCAAAATTTAATTCTATCTCAAATGATATATTCCTCTCATGAGGTCATGTAATGTATGTTGTTTAACTGACACATACAGACATGTATGCACACGCACGCACACGCATGCATGCACGCATGCACACACACACACACACACACACACACACAACAAACACACACACACAGAGTCACTCACACACACACACACACACACACACACACACACACACCACACACACACACAGTCTCACACACAGTCTCCACACACACACACACACACACCCCACACACACACACACACACACACCACACACACACACACACACACACACACACATCACACACACACACAAGTCTCACACACACACACAGTCTCACACACACACCACACACACCACACACAGTCTCACACACACCACACACACACAACACACACACACACACACACACACACACACACATACACACACACACACACACACACACACACACACACACACACACACACCAAAATTCATTTCCTTACAGTGGATTATCACATACTAATCATCTGAGTCAAGAATAAGGACTTACACGCTGAGTAGACTCTGACATGTTATCATGAAATGTTTTCATTTTTAACTGACAGTAACAATCAGCCCTGGCCCTCAATGAGTCAGCCAGCAATTGCTGATCAATATTATATATATACTTCATGGTTATTTATAAACCCCCACCCCATCCCACACCCCTATAAGCTTTTCTTTAACACTGCAACTTAGCTCTGCCTCAGAAATGTTTCCTCTTCCTGAGCTGTACACGTCAGCCTAAATATACAGAAAAAAAGAAAAAAAAAAAAAAAAAAAAAAGTTTACAGAGGGAGCTGTGGGTGGCTTCTCAGAACAGGCCCAAAAAAGCATGAGCAAGATGCTAAATTTAGAACCAGACCTGATTTTAAAATGTCTCTGCTCAAATTGCATGATTTAATGACAAGTGATCATCACAAGTTGTATGGGGTAGACTCATGCACACATACATACACACACATGTGTAAGCACACATGCGTGTGTGTGTGCGCACACAAACACACACAAGTATACATACATTGACTCACGCATGCATGCACACAAAAACACACACACACACACACACCACACAAACACACACAGTAACATACATTGACTCAGCACGCATGCACCACAAACAAACACACACACACACACACACACACACACACACACACACAGAGGGATGGGATAGCCTAGAGGTCAGAACATTGCGCTTGTAATTTGAAGACCTGGGTTTAATTCCTGTTCAAGGGGATTTTTCCCTGGAGTTAACATCAATGCTGACTCCACTCTCCCCAGAAGTCCTTCAGATGAGACT
>CM060322.1:38911311-38946311 GCA_030674155.1 Stramonita haemastoma
CGTAGATTGTACACAACACATCTTCATGCTATTATGTCTTGTGATGTGTAAAGTGTGCATGCACGGTGTGTGTGTGTGTGTGTGTGTGTGTGTGTGTGTGTGTGTGTGTGTGTGTGTGTGTGTGTGTGTGTGTGTTGTTGTTGTTGTTGTTGTTGTTGTTGTTGTTGTTGTTGTACATATATATACTCATATATCTGAATATTTAATATATGACATATATATGATATATATATATATATATGACATATATATAATATGACATATATATAATATATATATATATCTGATATATAGATAGACAGAAAGATAGATAGATAGATAGATAGATAGATAGATAGATAGATAGATAGATAGATAGATAGATAGATAGATAGATATACATAATGACACCAAATGTAAGTTGACAATGAAAATGTAATCATTGTACAACTGTATGGAAAGTGTATAGAGAGAAGGAGTCTTTTTCTCAAATCACATCAAATGATCTGGGGAATGTCATAAAATAAATTTTATTGCAGGGAAAACAGTCTTCATTTGTGTTTGTGTCTTGGCAACTTGGGTCAGATTGCTTGCATTGTGGGGGGGGGGGGGGGGGGGGGGAGTGCATTGTGCATGTGTGTTTTTGATCTTTGTATTTGAATGACTTTCATCGCAATAAAACATGTGTCTAGTCCAAGTTGTGTGTGTGTGTGTGTGTGTGTGTGTGTGTGTGTGTGTGTGTGTGTGTGTGTGTGTGTGTGTGTGTGCGTGCGCGTGTGCATGCGTGCGTGTGTGCGTGCGTGCGTGTGTGCGTGCGTGCGTGCGTGCGTGCGTGCGTGCGTGCGTGCGTGCGTGCGTGCGTGCGTGCGTGTGTTGTGTGGTGTGTGTGTGTGTGTGTGTGTGTGTGTGTGGTGTGAAGACAACACAAGACAAACTTTTATTTTCAGATGGTTTGCCCCCAGTGGGGATGCCAGGGGCCTGTCAGTGTAAACAGCATCCCCACCTGGAAATTCTATGCTAGGAATTCCCCCCCTTTTTTTTTCTTTTTTTTAATCTTCTCTTTGTTTCTGCCTTGCTCTTTTTCTGCCTACTATCTCCTCTATTTTCTGCCTTCTTGGTCCATTCTCCTGCCTTTTTTTCCAGAAAGATGTAAGAGATTTTCTCTCTCTCTGACACCACATTCTTGCTCATATGACAGATAACATTAGTTGGGGACTGAGAATGAAGAAGAACTGACAAGCCTAAAGCTGCCACTGGCACTGGAAGTGACAGTCCTTGGCAAACTAGATCTAGGTCTACGTTTCATAGAAACAGATACAGAGAAAAAAAAGTTTTAAAAAAAAACAAAAAAACAATGTCGCACTGCATCTGGTGCATTTTGTATGTCTTGAACTGTCTCTCATCTTTCTGATGTCTCTGTTTTAGCACGCTGCCTAAGAACACTTTGGTTCTTTGATGTAAGCTTTGATGGCACCCCACAAAAAAGAGCTTGCAGTATGCTTTTGAGCTAGATCTAGATCTATCTAGATCGCACAGTGATCTATCTTTTTATCCACTAGCATTCAGCTAGATATCTTTGAAATAACATTTCAATGGCATTTTGACTTTCACAGCTGTTAAGCAAAAAATATAGATCTACCTTCTTTTCCATCCACACAGCAGGTCTTAGAAAGAAAGATAAACAAAGAACAGTCCAGGAAAGACAAAAAATCTATGAATGCTGAGACATGCAGCATGTACGGACGTTACTGATTTGACGCTGTTCGTTAAGTTAAACAAACTCCCACCTTAAAAACATATACCTATATCAAATCAAGAAAGCCTCTGATTAATATATTTTGTCATCTCTTGCCTGTAGAGGGTGAAATATGTGGTAATGAGAGAGTACATTTGAAAGATTGTAATTGACTAAGCACAAAGCTGCAATAGCACCACGTCTAAACCGCCAGTGCCACACTTACTATGACGCCAGCCACATAGGCCTAGGCCCTACCAACTTTACAACTTGCCTAATGTCTGTAATGTTTTGAACTAGGCCTAGGAAAAGCCAAGCTGGAATCTAAATTTCGTCTCATTTGCAGTGGGCATCATTGCCGACTACTTAACACGCAGAAAACGTGCTACATCTCTTGCCTTTTTGTTTGATTCACAGGACTTTAAAAAAAAAATTTTTTTTTAAGGTTTCAGAAATTAAAGATGATATTTTAAAGGGACAGACGTGCTGAATCAAAAGGCCTTCAAACCCAAATCACATTCACAGGGACTTAAAAGTTCCCCACGAACCCTGAATCTCCTTTCTGGGAGTAGCATCAGGAAGAGGGTAGTCTTGTTGGCACTTACAGCAGACAAACTGGCATTGGCCTTCATACTTGAGACAAACGATGAAGAGTGTTGTATGCAAATCTAAATGCAGCGACCTATGCGGGCATTGCTATTAGCTATTAGAAGGAAATTTCAGATGTCATACTGAAGAACACAACACAACACACACACACACACACACACACACACACACACACACAACACACACAAAGTTTACTTTCTCGAGATTAATTAAATAACTTCAAATGTCTTATAATTGATATAAGCTAATCCACAATCACAGAGGCTGGGGGAGGGATAGCTCAAGGGTCAGAACACTTGCTTTACCCAAGCCAAGGTTAATCAGCATCCGAGCGTGGTTACCAACTGGTTTGGTGACCCTTGCAGCCTTGACTTCAGAACAGTTCCCCAGTCCACCCAGCAGTAAATGGGTAGGCCTACCTGCCCTCTTTGTGGTTAGGGAAGGTAAAGCAGCCAGGGAGAGGAGATGGGCGCTGCCCTCAATATGCTGGTCCCTAGAGAAGCTGATATCTCTGATGCCTCGCTCCCCTACAACCACATAGGTTATTGGACACCTTTGCTTTTTTTCTAACCTGAATTGGTCTGACAAAAAAAATAATAATTTCATCAAGTTAAAACTATCATAAATCATATGTACAACTAACAGTACAACATTGTACGAAGTTTATATATTTTGCACTGTTACATTACTACAAAACTAAGAACACGGCCCTCTATTATACCACACTATGCTTCTGGCCTTGGCTATTTATCATACCCAACATCACAACTCTATCCGTACTAAAACTGAAAAAAAAATCTGCAATACACTGAAAGCTACCAGCTGTGTCCATACATAGTTTCACACAATGATAGTACTTCAAAAATATTTTTCACTTATACAAAATGAACCCCATGGATGATTTTTTTTTTTTAATCAGATAAGTGTGTAACCCCCCTCACAAAAACGTATTTGTGTTTGGCATTACTAAGTGTTAAGTGCAGTAACTCCCTTGTAGAGTTGAGTGATGGCCCCTTAAAAAGACATGCCTATCGGATACTTCTGTTTTTTAAATCTCACTTCCTGCCTGGGCCTAGGGAAGGAAGGGAGCGTGACTGGACTCTCTGAGTCTGGATGTTCCTGATTAAGGTTTGGTTTTATTTTGTTAATTTCGTTTTTGATCAAACTATCTGTTAAAGCCAATTTCAGCTTAATTTAGAATAGTTTTGGAAGGTTCAGGAAATTTACATGTTTGCAGGGTTCGCAATAACCGAACCGGTAATTGCTTACCGATTGTAAACAGGGAATACCGAAAATATAATATCGAAGCAGCCGGTACTGCCTACGGATTCTGCTTGCCTGTGACCGATTAGATTTCCGTCTAAAAAAAAAGTCTGAAGTGACATTTTCTGACAGTCAGTCATGCGCCTGTACTGTGCTTACCCATCTACTACCCCTTCACACCCTTCCGATGAACATCTTTGGCGCCAGCCTCATTAGGCTAGCAGCAGAACAGGAAGCTTTACTGTGAAAGAATAGAGCTTCCCGCTCTTCTCTCGGCATGACAGTAACTTCCATTCACAATGAGTAAATGGGGCCTAGATTTATCTATTCTTTATTCTTTTAATCTTTTATATCGAGGATAATGGAATAAGCGCTCCTGTGCTTTTTTTTAATTTTTACATCCAGTCCCCATGTGTATGCATTGCAGTTTTGTAAATGTCATCTGTTCCCACCAGCACACGATGGCCTGCTCTTACGAAAAGCAAAAGCGGAGAGTCTTTGACTATGAATTTGCAGTTGCTTTGAGAGAGAAGAGTCAAAAACTAAATCTAAATTGAACAAAAGATCTAGATGAGCCCTAAGCATAGAAACAAGAAAGAAGAATATAAGTCACACAATGATGCCATGCAAAACAACAGACTGACACAGACAGTGACACAGGCGCTAGAGAAAAAAAAATCATATTTCCTGTGTGGCTTCGTGCCCAAGAAGCGAGTGGCAGCAGGGCAGTCAAAGTCTGAGAGATTTGCGTTCAATTTAGATTTAGTTTTGCTGCCGAACAATCCCCCCCCCCCCCCCCCCCCACACCCTCACTGAATAGTTTCGTTTTGTTCACAGTATGTACCGGATTTTATTTTCTGGGGACCGATTTTGGGGGAGTTGGTCAAGATATCTGTGAAATGGCAACTGGCAGTACCGGTTTTAAAAAATCCTAGCGCGAACCCTGTGTTTGATTTAATTTCACAGGCTTTCAACCTGTGAATTAACAGTGAACCTAACTTCGTAGGTGATGCTTCGAACAAAGGAAGCGAACAAAGGAAGCGTGGGTAAATTTTGGCACCGTCATGGTCTTTGTTATAGGATTAATTTTTGGTAGGATATTGTTCAGCTATTAAAATGCTGGAAATATTCTAGTGTGACTTTACACTACAAATACATGGGTGTGAAGGACTACTTAATTTTTGTAATGATTTTATCACTACGAATTCTGAGGTATTAGTGATATATCATTTAGAAAACTCAAACAGTTGAAATATCAGTGGGGGCATTAATTTAATTTGAGAGGCTTTTAGCCTGTGAACTAACAGTGAGACCTAGTGGTTGTTTTGAACAAAGTATGTAAATGTTAACGCAGTCATGGTTTTTGTTGTATATTTAACTTTTGGTAGAATATTGTTCAGCTATTAAAATGCTGGAAATATTCTAGTGTGGCTTTACACTACAAATATATGGGTGTGAAGGCCTACTTGATTTTTGTAATGATTTTTATCATTAAGAATGGTGATTTATTTGTAATAAATCATTTAGCAATTCTAAAACAGGTGTAATGGCATTGGAATGTCATTTGGGACATTGATCTTAAATAAATAAGAGTCCTTTCTTATTAATGTTGGCACAGTTTCATAGGATGGACCATCATCTGTCCTAAAGTAAATGAGACATGTTGGGATGCTTGCACAGTTTTATAGGATGGACCATCATCTGTCCTAAAGTAAATGAAACATAGTAAAACTAACTACTAAAATTATGTAATAATTTTAGAGGTTATGTTAGTTTGTTTTGAGAATATTTAATTCTCATGAGTATTGTAAACTAGCTCAGTGATGGATGGTTTTGTGGTGATGTTTTTTTTACAGTGTATGTTCTTTTTATTACAGAAACATCATTTTTTTCCCTGTCACTTCTCCTCGCACCATCATCCTATCCCCACTCTCATTGTTCTGTGTTTGTAACTAAGACTGAGCCATTGATTCTAAATATTTGGAACTGAACAGAGTATATATTTTGTGTTTTTGAATTGTACTTGTTGTACAATTGGTGTTTTATGTTGAAGTGGTAGTGTTGTAGGTTGTGTTGTGGAATATATGTGGTAAACCCAATTTGCTCTGTCTGGAGTCGCATTGAATGAATGGTGTTATTCGTCACGTTCAGTGTATTCAGTGTGGCTGCTGAGTGAGTTGAGGTTAATTAATTTCACTTCACCTACTTTCCTACCTTTTCTGTATTTCTTTTCCCCTATTTTTCTACTATCCTCTTTTCTATCCCCCCTTTATCACTCTCCGGCCCATAAGTAGCTGAGCCCTACTCTTCTTTAGGGTTACTAAAGAAACCAGGAATTATTCTAGGACTCTAAATTTCCGGTACCGAATTAGGCGGAACTGGAATTAGAGTGGCGACTTAAGATAATTCCCGTGTAGGACCCTCTACATTTCTGGTGCCCAATGTGGGGCTAGGGAGTGTTTTTCTATTAGTTGGTTTTGAAGTTAAAACTCCACTGAGAGTGGAAGTTTGTGACTCTGGTGAAACTTTTAATTTCACAGGTGTAACGTCTTTTGTGTGTTTAAAATTTTAAAATTTCACTGTAAGTGAAAGTGTAGGCAAAATTCAAATTTTGCAGAGAGCAAAAATTTTGCTCAGAAAAAGAATTTTTTGGTTGTTAGCTAAATAAATTTTTGGCTAACAGTGTTGTCAGATTTTTTGGTTGAAGGAAATTTTGGAATTAGCAAAATTGTGATTTTGCTGAGAGCAGCAATAATGCTCTGATAATTTTTTGTTGTTAGCTTAAATTAATTTTTTGCTAACAGTGTGGTAAAGTTTTGTAGGAATTTTTTAAATTCCAAAAGAAAGAGAAACAAAATTTTTGAAAATGGAATTTTGAATGTTAACTGTAAGTTCAGTTTCCTCGTACATAAAGATCATGATCAGTCGAAGTGAGGGACCAGAGATGAAGCAACTGGAAGATGATGGGGTACGAGCGAGGGTGACTGCGGTTGAGGAGGAGAACCGGCAGTTACAGAAGACGCTCACTGCCCTGGAGGAAGGTCACCGCCTGTTGAGGGAGAGGGTCGACAAGCAGGATGCCGAGATGACATCCCTGCTACAGACCAGGATCCAGGTCCACGTGGTGCCATCTACGCCTTTGGTACCGCTTGGCATCTTCATGGGATCGAGGCCAACAGGTGGTGATGAGGTCGACTTCGCCAAGTGGGAGGAGCAAGTCGATGTGCTGATGAGAGGGAACGACTCCACCTCTGATGTGTTGGCCAGCATTCGGCGCAGTCTGCGTGGTGTGGCATGGGAGCTTGCCAAGTCCTGCTCTTCTGCCATGGACATTGTCGGCCATCTAAGTGACGTGTTTGGCTGTGTGAAAACCCCAGTGGAACTGCTGGCCGAGTTCTTACTGATGCGGATGGACAGAAGTGATAGTCCATCGGACTTCCTGAGCAATGTCTGGTTAAAGTTTATTCATCTAAATAAGTGTGAGGTGTATTCTCATGAGGACTGTGCTAGGAATGTCTATTTTGTTTTCATGAATGGTGTCATGTTGTGTGAGCCCATGATGGCTCAGGAACTCAAGAATGAGTTCGGCAGACCAGGTTCTGCATCACCTGACTTGACCTCGCTGTTGAAGTCAGTCAGGCAGTTAGAGGAATCATCCTCTGTGCTTATGTCAGCTGTGACCGGCCGGACACATCAGGGACAGGCAAAGGTGGCCATCAACTATAAAGAGTTGGCAGGCATGGTAGCAGAGAGACTCAGAGGCCACTCAAAGAAGCCAAAAAGTTCCTGCTACCGATGCAAAGGTGTTGGCCACGTTGTTCGTGATTGCCCGGTCAAGTCACAGTCAGCAAAGCGGAGAAAGAAGGCACAGTCTACTAAAGTAGAAGTCGGTAAGAACGGGGTTTCAACAAAACCCGAGAAATCCTCCTACAGGAACAAACCCGGCTGCTACATACCGCCATATCGGCGAGGTTGTGGTAGTGGTCAGGGTGGTGTTCGGTTAGTATGCGACCAGAAATTGGTTGTGGATGGTAGCTCTCGAGGCAACCATCGGGACAATGTTCATTTTCCTCACCTTTCCAGAAGGAAATGGTGCAGAGGAAAAGACGGTCCAAGTTGTTTTCCTGATAAGCAGGAAAAAAAGGGTTGTGGTCATGGCATTGGTGCTTCCAAGCCTCTTACCAACAATCGGTGGGATGCCTTGAAAAATGGCTCCCGTAAGGATTTGCCTGGTAGGAGTCAGAGGAGTTCGTTGTCTGGTGTGGGTAGGCCTGGCTGGGGAAAGTCCATCCCAGGGAAGTCAGAATGGAAGCCAGTGCCTGCACCAAGGAGATCCATTTTGCATGGAGATCCTGACAGTGTTAAAACTCCGGATCTGACCGACAGGTGTGACTTTGTGAGTCCACAAGTCCATGTTTTTGAATGTTTCTATTGTGCTGCTAATTTGCAGAGTGTGACTATGGTCTACAAGTTTACGTTTTTATGAACGTTTGTTTTGCTGCATATTTGCAGGGTGTGACTTTGTGAGAGTCATGTTCAGGTTTACATTTTCTA
This sequence comes from Stramonita haemastoma, assembly GCA_030674155.1. Taxonomy (NCBI): domain Eukaryota; kingdom Metazoa; phylum Mollusca; class Gastropoda; order Neogastropoda; family Muricidae; genus Stramonita; species Stramonita haemastoma. Next base: position 38,919,452 of record CM060322.1, read on the forward strand.
CATCTGTAAAATGTGGAATGTTCTTGTGTGTTGTTCTGTTTTCAGTATCCAAATCAGATTGGGTAGATGTGTATGATCAAAATCAACCAGAGGCTTTAAAAGGTTTGGGCCTAAAATGATTTTTTAGGATAAATGTTGATACCCACCTTGGATTGGGTATACATTTTGTTCAAGCTGAAGACTTGAGGTTTTTTGCCCCAGAGAGGGTAGAGTTTTTGTTTTGTTTGAAATGTTGGCACTTTTTTGGAAAAAAGATAGCAACATTTTCCTGGGAAGGGTGTGTGTAACCCCCCTCACAAAAACGTATTTGTGTTTGGCGTTACTAAGGGTTAAGTGCAGTAACTCCCTTGTAGAGTTGAGTGATGGCCCCTTAAAAAGACATGCCTATCAGGATACTTCTGTTTTTTAAATCTCACTTCCTGCCTGGGCCTAGTGAAGGAAGGGAGCGTGACTGGACTCTCTGAGTCTGGATGTTCCTGATTAAGGTTTGGTTTTATTTTGTTAATTTCGTTTTTGATCAAACTATCTGTTAAAGCCAATTTCAGCTTAATTCAGAATAGTTTTGGAAGGTTCAGGAAATTTATATGTTTGATTTAATTTCACAGGCTTTCAACCTGTGAATTAACAGTGAACCTAACTTCGTAGGTGATGGCTTCGAACAAAGGAAGCGTGGGTAAATTTTGGCACCGTCATGGTCTTTGTTATAGGATTAATTTTTGGTAGGATATTGTTCAGCTATTAAAATGCTGGAAATATTCTAGTGTGACTTTACACTACAAATAATGGGTGTGAAGGACTACTTAATTTTTGTAATGATTTTATCACTACGAATTCTGAGGTATTAGTGATATATCATTTAGAAAACTCAAACAGTTGAAATATCAGTGGGGGCATTAATTTAATTTGAGAGGCTTTTAGCCTGTGAACTAACAGTAAGACCTAGTGGTTGTTTTGAACAAAGTATGTAAATGTTAACACAGTCATGGTTTTTGTTGTATATTTAACTTTTGGTAGAATATTGTTCAGCTATTAAAATGCTGGAAATATTCTAGTGTGGCTTTACACTACAAATATATGGGTGTGAAGGCCTACTTGATTTTTGTAATGATTTTTATCATTAAGAATGGTGATTTATTTGTAATAAATCATTTAGCAATTCTAAAACAGGTGTAATGGCATTGGAATGTCATTTGGGACATTGATCTTAAATAAATAAGAGTCCTTTCTTATTAATGTTGGCACAGTTTCATAGGATGGACCATCATCTGTCCTAAAGTAAATGAGACATGTTGGGTTGTTTGCACAGTTTTATAGGATGGACCATCATCTGTCCTAAAGTAAATGAAACATAGTAAAACTAACTACTAAAATTATGTAATAATTTTAGAGGTTATGTTAGTTTGTTTTGAGAATATTTAATTCTCATGAGTATTGTAAACTAGCTCAGTGATGGATGGTTTTGTGGTGATGTTTTTTACAGTGTATGTTCTTTTTATTACAGGAACATCGTTGTTGTTTTTTCCCTGTCACCTTCTCCTCGCACCATCATCCTATCCCCACTCTCATCATTCTGTGTTTGTAACTAAGACTGAGCCATTGATTCTAAATATTTGGAACTGAACAGAGTATATATTTTGTGTTTTTGAATTGTACTTGTAGTACAATTGGTGTTTTATGTTGAAGTGGTAGTGTTGTAGGTTGTGTTGTGGAATATATGTGGTAAACCCAATTTGCTCTGTCTGGAGTCGCATTGAATGAATGGTGTTATTCGTCACGTTCAGTGTATTCAGTGTGGCTGCTGAGTGAGTTGAGGTTAATTAATTTCACTTCACCTACTTTCCTACCTTTTCTGTATTTCTTTTCCCCTATTTTTCTACTATCCTCTTTTCTATCCCCCCTTTATCACTCCCCGGCCCATAAGTAGCTGAGCCCTACTCTTCTTTAGGGTTACTGAAGAAAATAGGAATTATTCTAGGACTCTAAATTTCCAGTACCGAATTAGGCGGAACGGGAATTAGAGTGGCGACTTAGATAATTCCCGTGTAGGACCCGTTACAAGTGTATGACTTCAAAAGACAAAATCCAGCAGAACAGAGGAAGAGGACAAGATTGAAGAGGGTGCTGAGGAACAGTGCTACAGAAATTACAAGCTCCTCCAAATCTGAAGAGTTATGGGTGAGCAGGTGGAACTGTTGCTGTGCAATCCTGCAATTACAGCACTGTCAAAACGAACACCATCCGGCTTTACTAGGCCTATGGCCACTTTGACCGATCCGTTCTACAGGCTAAAGAGACGACTGACATAAAAACTCTGGACAGCCGGGTTTATTATGGCCTCAGCCTTAGCCTTAAGGGATAAGGGATAGATAGATATTTAAATATCTACTTATTTATTTATTCTTTAATGAGAATAATGGAATAAGCAGTCATGTGCTTTTTTACATCTAGTCCCCGGGTGTATGCAGTTTCGTAAATCTTGTCATATGTCCCCACCAGCACACCATGGCCTACTCTTACGAAAAGCGGAACAGGATTTAACGTGTGCGTGAGATGTTCTGCGTGCGTTTGTACACACGGCCTCGGTTTATAGTCTCATCCAAAAGACTTTTGGGGAGAGTGGAGTCAGCACTGAAGTTAACTCCAGGTGAAAATTCCCCTCTACGGGAATCGAACCCGGGTCGTCAAATTGCGAGCTAGAATCCAACCGGGGTCGTCAAATTGCCAGTTAGATAAGCCTAGATAGAACCCACAGGGCACAGTCAAAGCGCTCAGTGATTGGCCAAATCTATCAGTTTTAGATACAAACTAGGCTAGTCTAGGCTGGCAGGCTGCATGTGTTATTTATTTATTTATTCTTTTATATCGAGGATAATGGAATAAGCATTCATGTGCTTCTTTTTTTTTTTTTAAACATCCAGTCCCTGTGTGTATGCAGTTTTGTAAATGTCATCTGTTCCCACCGGCACACGATGGCCTACTCTTACGAAAAGCGAAACAGGATTTAACGTGTGCGCAAGATGTTCTGCGTGCATTCGCACATGGGGCCTCGGTTTATTGTCCCATTCAAAGGGATTTGGGGGACAGTGGAGTCTGCACATATGTTAACTCCAGGAGAAAAATCCCCTGGACCAGGAATCGAACCTGTTAGGCTAGCTCGCCAGAGTAGGCTGTAGGCCTAAGTGAAGGCTCACTGTGTAAACTGGACGAAACTAGATCTACCACAGGTCAGCCTACCCCCTTAATTAATCGACTTCAGACAGACTGACCATGTGTACATTTTGATTACCCCCCCCCCCCCCAAAAAAAAAAAAAAAAAAAAAAAAAAAAAAAAAAAAAAACCTAAAAAAAACACATAACAACAACAAAAATAAACAACCAACAGCACCAACCCTAATTATTTTTGTAGAACCTGCTGTGGCACCAATAAATGGATTTCCTGTGGGTAACAGGATAAAAATGTTCACTGTGCGAACTCAGTCAAAAAGTAACTTGGAAAGTTATTTTCACACTAGGCCTGCTAAACATCTTCTACCTCATCAACTCCCCCCCCCCCCCCCCCTGCTCCTCCACAGGAAAGAAAGTACTCCACATCAGCATGTAACTATAGTAATTATTATTTTTATTTATTTATTTATTCTTTTATATCGAGGATAACAGAATAAGCAATCATGTGCTTTTTTTCATCCGGTCCCCGTGTGTATGCAGTTTTGTAAATCTTGTCATCTGTTCCCACCGGCACACGATGGCCTACTCTTACGAAAAGCGGAACAGGATTTAACGTGTGCGCAAGATGTTCTGCGTGCCTTCGCACACGGGGCCTCGGTTTAAAGTCTCATCCGAAGGACTTTTGGGGAGGGTGGAGTCAGCACTGATGTTAACTCTAGGAAGAAAATTTCCTCGACCGGACTCGAACCCGGGTCGTCAAATTGCCAGCGCAATGTTCTGACCACTAGGCTGTCCGTCCCCCTAGTAAAGTAGAACAAGCCATGCATTTCTTAATCTTCATCTGTTTTCAATGCTCTGAGAGTTTTCTATCACAATAAGGTGCATCATCTTTTGTTTCAGACAGTCACATGCTTGTTCCCTCGATATAAATGAATAAAAAAAACAACAATAATAATAAAATAGGCTATCTCGTCCGAGGGGGACGGGATAGCCTAGTGGTCAGAACATTGCGCTCGCAATTTGACGACCCGGGTTCGATTCCCGTTCTAGGAGATTCAACTCCTGGACTGGGGACTGGGTGTCAAAAAGCACAAGAGTGCTTATCCCATTATCCTCAAAAGAATAAAAATAAATAGTTCCTGGGAACAGATGACAAAGTTTACAAAACTGCATATATACAGGGATTGGGTAAATTAAAGCATATGAATGCTTATTCCATTATCTTCGATATAAAAGGATAAATAAAAAAATAAAAAATAAATAAAAATAAATAGGCTAGGCATACTCCATCATCACACATTGCATTGTGGGAAATCACACTTGTCGACAGGTGGCGCTACGTTAGGCTAGGCTCTGTATTGTACGGCGAAGCGGCAGCGGAAGACTTGAAAAAAGAGTCAACTTAAAATACCACGAAAATGACATCTAATCCAGGGTACAAGAAAAAGATCTGCTACTACTATGATGGTAAATATATTTTTTGTTTGCAGTAATCATTGTTTCTGAAAGATCTTTGATTTTTATTCGCTAGTCGAATTGTAGATCCTTCAACTATACTACACTACTAGAGACTCGGTTTTGACAAAGACTCAAGAGTTGATGCTACCGAAATTGTTAGTGCTTATCTTTGAAAAACAGTCATAATTTTTTTTTTCATCTGAAGAAAAAAATTATTTGAAATGCACTTAAAATCTATAAACAGCATGAAAACGAGACAATAACAATTGCAAGATGAATTGTACATGCGGGTTTCATTGTATGGTAACCCATAATTCGCGAGGATTGTGTACAAATTTGCAATTTTCGCCCACAGCGTGTCTAGTGAAATCGTTGTACATCAAACGTATATTTGACTGTCCGATGTGCACTGTGTGAACTTTAGTGTAGAATGTAAGTAAGGTGGTAGTGTGTATATTTAGTTTGAATATTTTTTTTGACAAATCGTATAAAATGAGCATGATCGGATTACCGGGATTAGTATGGTGCCCTGTTCACACCAACGTTCAGACCCCTTAAATTTAAAAGAAAAAAAAGACTATTTATTTATTTATTTATTTATTATTTTATATCGAGGATAACAGTAAGCAATCATCTGCTTTTTTTCATCTGGTCCCCGTGTGTATGCAGTTTTGTAATATTGTCATCTGTTCCTTCCGGCACGCCATGGACTATGATAGAGGATGGACTATTTATTTATTTATTTATTTACTCTTTTATATCGAGGATAACAGAATAAGCAATCGTGCTTTTTTTCATCCGGTCCACGTGTGTATGCAGTTTTTGTAAATATTGTCATCTGTTCCCACCGGCACACGATGGCCTACTCTTACGAAAAGCGGAACAGGATTTAACGTGTGCACAAGATGTTCTGCGTGCGTTCGCACTCGGGGCCTCGGTTTAAAGTCTCATCCTAAGGACTTTTGGGGAGAGTGGAGTCAGCACTGATGTTAACTCCAGGAAGAAAATTTCCTCGACCGGACTCGAACCCAGGTCTTCAAATTGCCAGCGCAATGTTCTGACCACTAGGCTATCCGCCCCCCGTCTATGATAGAGGAACAGCTTTCTTTTCACAGAAACCTAAAACCGGACAGTAAAAGACCCAGTTTCTGCATCACAGCTATTCATGAGCAACAAACAAAACAAACCAATTATCAATTCTTGGTCTTTCACCTTTTTGTAAGATTGAAAATTCGTTAAGAAAACAAAAAAGAAAACAATGGAAAAAAAGATATTTACAGGCAGCAGTGCTACAAATAAAGTGTACTTTGCTAGCTCAACATTTCTGTGAGAAGAAAATTGTTCATGGCAACAAAGTAATGAAAAAAGCCTTTTTTAGTGTTTACATTAAAAAGTAAATTGCCAGTAGTGTTAGTTTACTGACCCGTTGTGGGGATGCTGGGGGCCTGCCACTGTGTCTTGTATGAATAGCATCCCCATCTTCTGGAAGTTCTGTCCCATGAATTCCCTCTTTTCTATCCCATTTTTTGTATCTTGTTCTTTTTCTTCCTGTCACCTCCCCCTTCGTCTGTTTTCCTGCCGTCTGTCCAGAAAGATTCTAATGGTAATTCTCTTCTTTGTTAAAGAAGTTGGATGCACTGGCTTGACTTGTCGGTTGCTTAAAAATGGCAGCACAACGCATTTCTGCTCAAATAGGCCTAACATAGTAAGTGAGTAACAGATAATATTGCTGCCTGAGCATTTGACAACTGACTTCTGTGTATCTTCAGTTTCTTCCTCCATGTGACATCTTCATTTCCGATCTAAGTTTTGCCTTCATAACTTGGTACGAACTCATCAGAACTTTCTTCTGTAGGATTGTTGGACTCGCTGTCAGAGTCCAAAAGAAGTTCATAGTTGTGAAACTTTGGGGGTAGTGCTAGAACATTCTATTGATGTTTGTGCACACCACAGTTTGTACCCTTGCCTGTAGTGACCCTTGTAGGGCTGTGAGAACAATTACTCTCACAAGAGAAGTGCCGAAAGAGAAGTACCCATCACGAACAAGACTGTCAATTAAAGTGTCATGTTTGCGGTCTACCATGAGGTTATAATGAAAATGAGACTGTCTAGGAAAGGTGTTAACTTATACATTTTTCTTTTTTTTCCTTTTTTTTTTTAAAGACATTTTTGACTGTTGTATAGTATTGTTACTTTGTACCATATGTGACTAAGGTCTTTAGCCTCTTCAGTGAGGGGTGCAGCCATGGTTAATTTAATTCCTTCTTGTGAAGGTTTAGCAACCTTCATGAAAGAAATCATAAAAGATGATAAAGAATTCGGTAAATCATGAATTAAAAAAAATCAAAAGCATCTTCTAAAATGTTGTACGGTTTTTAATTTTACAGTTGCAGGAATATTGATGAAACGCTTGTAAGAGTGTTGAGGTCCAGATTTTTCATAAATTTTTACAATGTTTTTCTGTTTATATTTTTTAAACCAGAATTTAACTGCCTCTTGGGGATGTTTGTTTTTCAGGCGACATTGGCAACTACTATTATGGGCAGGGTCATCCAATGAAGCCACACCGCATTCGAATGACTCACAACCTTATCCTCAACTATGGGCTGTATCGCAAGATGGAGATCTACGTAAGTCAGAAGTTGAGATTGTGTGCTTTTCATAGTTGTTAAAAAGGTGAACAAAATTCCCAGGTTTAATTGTTTGAAATGTCTTAGGAAAAATAAGCAGGTTGCCATAGTTCTCAAACTATGTTTGAATTGATTCCATGGAAAAAATGTATTATGGCATAAGCTGTAATTGTAGGGATTGTACCCAGGTTTCAGGGGGGGGGGGGGGGGGGTGGTGGTTAATTTCCAGGTTGATCTGTTCAATGTGTGTGGAATTCATAGATATACATGTATTAAATATGAGTAATTCTGGAACTGTCTCAGTGTCTGGACACTGTCAAAGTTCTGTGTTCATTTGAGGATTAAAAATTTCTGCCAAAGTACAGTGCAGCTCTAGAATGACTGCTGTGGATTTTAGAAACCAGACAATTGCAGAACGTTTTGAACAAACTCTTTTTTTTCTGAGGAAAAAAAGATTATAAGCAAAGGATAAAGATCTGAAACTGAAAGTGAGTTGTGAATGTATGGTGTGACAAGATGTCATTCTGCTTGTGGAATCGTTAAAATTTATTACAACTGTGGGTTTGGAGGCCCTGAGAATTACTGTTGTATGATGTTGAATAAAGTACACATGTGCAACACAATACCAGCTACGTACATCGTACGCACACACGCACACGCACACACACACACACAACACACACACACACACACACACACACACACACACACACACACACATGTGGTGGTGTGTGTGTGTGTGTCAATCAATTAAAAATTTGATTGATTGATTGATTGACACACACACACACCACATATGTACGCACTTGCTCTTTGTCAGATGACTGGACATTTTAAGATTACTTCATGACCACTTCTTTCTATTCTTAAATGAAGTTAACAGCGTGAGTAAAAACGGTGAAAAATATGTTCTTAATTTTCCAGCGTCCACACAAAGCCACGGCTGAGGAAATGACCAAATTCCACAGTGACGACTACATCAAGTTTCTGCGGAGCATTCGGCCCGACAACATGTCAGAGTACAACAAACAGATGCAACGGTGTATGTTTGAGATTGTTAACGCTTTAAAGCCCTTGTATTTTATTTTTGCGATTTGCTGTTAGGTATGTGATCAATTTGTGTTTATGCGATGGTTCATGCAGTGATGGTGGCATGTGCTTTGTAGCATTTTGTCTGCTGTCTTCTGTTTGCTTGGCTTATAGTGCTCCAGTGCTCCTTTTTTTCTGCTAATTTGTGGATTTTCATGAAAAGCAAAACAAAAGCCAAATTTGAAAATCAGTATTTATATACGGTCAGTTTCAGAGAAAAAAGAAGTGGTTGATATGCATGGAGTAACGTTTTATCCATGTAAGCTGCCAGCAGGTATCACAAAATCTTGCATGAAGTCAATGCATGAAGTCAATCTTGTAGAATAGGCAGCAGCTGTTTTGTTTGCCTGGCTGAAGGCATCTAATGTGAACACCAAGTCAATGAGATCAACAGAGGCTGTATTTTTCCTGTGGTACATGTCATAGTTTGGCAGAAAAGTGGAGGAAACACCACTCAGTGGTTGGTTTTCAGACTGGAGGAAGCAAGGAAAACCTACTACTTTTGTCATTCAGAAGGAGGATAGTAGATACCTGACTGAGATGAGAACGGATGTTCAGAATGGCCAGAACATGCTGATTCAAAAAAGATCACTGGAAAAAAAGGAAGAAAATGGCAAGTTACTGTGAAATCTGATAGTATGGTTTACACTTATTTTTTTCTGAGGAAGGAAGGGGAGTAATCTGAATGAATTGAAAATATTAGGAATCAAAAGTGAAGTATATTTTACAGACAGTGTGTTTAGATACGTGTCAGACTGCTCCATTTTCAGTGCATGTTGTAGTGAGGAGTATACCTGGAACCATTATCTGGGAAGTAGAAAATACAATAGAGGTTTTGCTTTGTGTCATGGGGAGTCCTGTTAAAGTAAGGTAGAGGCTGTTTTTGTTTTTGATTGATTGTATGACTCGACACACGCTGTTCTGTTTGTCACAATATTTCTTTTTGGGGAAAAAAGGTTAAGAATATTGGGTCAGAGCATATCTTTAATGCCTATTTTTAATGAGATAAAAGTGACATGAAATAAAAGTTGATAAATTTTAACTTCCATGCTGTGCAGTCAGTGCATTAGGTTTCTTTTTCTCCTCTTCTTCAAAGTTTACAGCCATTACAGTGATGTCTGATTTTCCAGATACAAACCTTTCTTGATTTTTGGCCGCATCATCCAGTTTTTTCGTGCCTAATTTTAAAAGCATCTGTCCTAAAACCAACATCCCCCCTCCAAAAAACCCCCCAAACAAAACAACCCACTCTCAGTTTGGGCTCTTTTCCCCTAAATGATTGATAACAATCATGTGTGACCCCAGTGAGTAATTTCCTTTTTTATTTCTTTATTTATCTTTTTAGATCAAGTACCTTAAAATGTTTTAATGTATTTTGATACCCCCCCCCCCCCCCCCCCCACACACACACACCAACAACAACAACTAAAAAAGGTAAAATGAAAAAAGATGTAGAAAATTACAAGGAACCTTAGAGTGAACTCGGATATTTGTATGCCAGATGCTCTTTGTGAAAGTGTGTTTTCTCTGTTTAGAATAATAGGTGCAGAAATTACACATAGATATAATTATATCCAAATGGAACAGAAAAGCAAGCATTTGTGCAGTGAACTGATGACAGTTGTTTTTGTCTGTATGTAGTCAACGTTGGTGAAGACTGTCCCGTCTTTGATGGCATGTACGAGTTCTGTCAGCTGTCTACTGGTGGATCTGTTGGTAAGTTATGACTTTTTTTCCCCCCAGATGTACCTCTGAACTCTGAATTTTTAAAAGTCAGGTTGACACTTGTGTAGTGACTGAAATCCTGCCTTGCATGGATAATTCACACAGAGTGAATTTTATTTTCATCATTTTAATGTATATCTTCATGCTACTAGTGAATTTTGTTTTCATCAATTAATGTATATCTTCATGCTACTCAGTGTGGGTTTAAAAAAAAAAAAAAAAGTAATAAAATCTTGCTATAGCTTACATATTGAAAAAGCCCACAGCTGACCTGCAAAGAAAAGTCAAAATTCCAATCATGAGAAAGACAGCTTTTTGTCATGGACACCTAAAAGTGCATGGAAGCATAACAGTAAAACCCATTGTGGGGTCTGAAGAGGGTAATTGAATTTAAAAAACAACAACAACAACAAACAGATTCACATGTCTTTAAATGAAATCTGAGATACACTGATGGAGATGTCCGGTAACAGCTTTGAGTGGCATTCATGTATGCTTATATTTTTTTCATATATTTTTGTCATTTGTGCTTGTACACTTTGATGCTTTATATTTCTGTAGGTATGCTTGAGTGAGCACAGACATATTTATACTTATGCTCTGTATGCACATATGTGGCGCTCCACCACGAAATGAGTCGCTAAGCACATTACCCAATTTTGCGCTAGGAGCCTTTAAAGGCAGGTGTGGGGTCAAGTTGTCAATTTTGTGATTTTGATTGATTATTAAACTAGATCTGTTTATTTATCTTATAATGAAATATCAAGGTATCATTTTTATTCCTTTTGCTTTTAAATGTGTTTTGAAAATACCAAAGCACTCATTCTGACAATCTTGTTACTAAAATAAACTTGCCCGTTTCTCATTTTGTCACATCCTGCAGTCTATCATTTCAATTTGTAATAATGTTGCACAGAATTGTCCGATTTTCAATCTGTTTTTTGTATTTGATAGCCTCTTTATTGCACATTAATAACATATCAATAACTAAAAATGGACCTCATGTGCACTCCGTCTCATTATGTGGTGGAGCGTCACATATATGCTAAAGAATTAAGAGGTTTAAGGGGGGAAAGCGTGAAAATGTGACAATCATTGTTCAACTAATTTTTTTTAGTATTCAATAAAAGTAATACTTTAAGAAGTCTATAATATGAGCAACTTTTATATTATTTCTTTCCTACCATTTCACTCCTGAAATGTAGAGATATAGCCTTGTAAAAAAAACACACAAAAAATACCAACCAAAACTACAATATCTTTGTCTTCCTCTCGGAAAGTATAACTGTTTGGAGTACTTGTGTAGCATTACATAGTGAAAAAAACGTGTATGTTTTTGTGTGTGTACTTGTGTGTAATATATATGCGTGTGCATACTGTGTGTGTGTGTGTGTGTGCGTGCGTGCGTGCGTGTGTGCAGTTATTTATTTATTTATTTATTCTTTTATATCGAGGATAACAGAATAAGCAATCATGTGCTTTTTTTCATCTGGTCCCCGTGTGTATGCAGTTTTGTAAATATTGTCATCTGTTCCCACCGGCACACGATGGCCTACTCTTACGAAAAGCGGAACAGGATTTAACGTGTGCGCAAGATGATGCAGTGAGCGAGTGAGTGAGTGAGTGAGCTGTGTGTGTGTGCAGTGAGCGATGTGAGTGAGCTAGTGAGTGAGTGAGTGAGCATGCCTAACAAATGGACATATTGATTGTTCAGCTGGAGCGGTGAAGTTGAACAAACAGGCAGCAGATATCGCCGTGAACTGGGCAGGCGGTCTCCACCACGCCAAAAAGTCAGAGGCTTCGGGATTTTGCTACACCAACGACATTGTGCTGGCCATTTTGGAACTGCTGAAGTGAGTCACTAAGAAAATGATCATGTTTGCCGCTTGTCTGGGCCTAGAATTACTGATGTGCTGGAAAAGTTTTTTTTGTTTGTTTTTTTAAAGAAGCTTTGGGGGTTAGAAGGTGTTAACTTTTGTTTTGAAAGAATGATTGTGTTAGCAGATGTTTTCTTGCTTTTGTGATTGTTTGGAATTACATGGGTATCAGTGTGCTTTGTATATCTGTCTACTTGAACTTTAAAAAAAAAAAAAAAAAATTGCAGCACCTAACTTAGTATATATGTGGAATATGTAAACAGTTTGACGGTAGTATGGAGTACTGTAAATAATAATTACTGTAACAGGGGGTGTTCAAACAGTTTTGGCTGTAACATGGAGTATGTAAACCATTATGATTGTAACATGGAGTATGTAAACCATTATGATTGTAACATGGAATATTTTAAACCATTATGATTGTAACATGGAGTATTTTAAACCATAAGGATTGTAACATGGAGTATTTTAAACCATAAGGATTGTAACATGGAGTATTTTAAACCATAAGGATTGTAACATGGAGTATTTTAAACCATAAGGATTGTAACATGGAGTATGTAAACCATTGTGATTGTAACATGGAGTATTGTAAACCATAAGGATTGTAACATGGAGTATTTTAAACCATAAGGATTGTAACATGGAGTATTTTAAACCATAAGGATTGTAACATGGAGTATTGTAAACCATTATGATTGTAACATGGAGTATTGGGAACCATTATGATTGTAACATAAGAGTGTTGTATACCATAAGGATTGTAACATGGAGTATGTAAACCATTATGATTGTAACATGGAGTATTTTAAACCATAAGATTGTAACATGGAGTATTGGGAAACCATTATGATTGTAACATGGAGTATTGTAAACCATTATGATTGTAACATGGAGTATTGTAAACCATAAGGATTGTAACATGGAATATTGTAAACCATTATGATTGTAACATGGAGTGTTTTAAACCTTTACGATTTTTAAAATTTATTTTAAATTTTTATTTATTTATTCTTTTATATTGAGGATAATGGGATAAGCACTCTTGTGCTTTTTTACAACCAGTCCTTGTGTGTATGCAGTTTTGTAAATGTCATCTGTTCCCACCAGCACACGATGGCCTACTCTTACGAAAAGGGGAACAGGATTTAACATGTGTGCAAGATGTTCTGCATGTGTTCACACACAGAGCCTTGGTTTATAGTCTCATCCGAAGGACTTTGGGGGAGAGTGGAGTCAGCACTGATGTTAACTCCAGGAGAAAAATCTCCTCAACGCGGGTCGTCAAATTGCGAGCGCAATGTTCTGACCATTAGGCTGTCCCGTAACAGGGAGTATGTAAACAGTGGCTGTAACTAGTTTTTTTAGCATGTAGTATGTATGTGTATGAACGTGTTTTGATTCAATTTTTTAAGTTTATAGTCTGTATAAATGAGATCTAAGACTTTTGCTGTTGCTATTGTTGGTGTGACTGCCATCAGAAACGTTGTTGCCTTGTTGATGTACCAGATACCACCAGCGTGTTCTGTACATCGACATCGACATTCACCACGGGGATGGGGTGGAGGAGGCGTTTTACACCACCGATCGTGTCATGACCGTGTCCTTCCACAAATACGGGGAATACTTCCCCGGAACTGGGGACCTTAGAGTAAGTTACTTCCCTGGATCTGGAAACTTCGGGGTAAGTTAACTTCCCTGGAAAACTGGGGACCTTAGGGTAAGATACTTGCCTGGAACTGGGGACCTTAGAGTACAGGGTTCATACAAGTCCTTAAAAGCCCTTAAAAGCCCTAATTTTGGAAAAGCCAAAATAAATCCCCTAAGAAGCCCTAAAAATGAGACATATGGCCCTGGAGGCCCTAAAAAGCCCTAAAAATGGAAGTCATGTGTGAGATTTGTTTTTAAAAAGTAATAAAAAAAAAAATCAAAATAAAACTTTGGAGAAATAAATGCGAGAAGCGTGTCCGAAGATCATATTATCGCCGATAGAATGCTTGTCGTCTGCTACTTGCTACTCGCATCGGGCCACATATTTCGTAAAGAGAGGTAATAGTTATTGCCTCCCTTGGAAACGTGATCGCTTTGCTTCACGAAGGGTGATGTGCAACCTTGTTCAGACCAGTGCACCTTCCGTATTTGTTACGGAAAAAGTTGTAAAATAAGAAAATACGTTTAATTAATCAAAATCCAATTTTTGTCTACAAAAAATCATAAAATTGTAAACAGAGTCTTCTATTGTTAAGTGATGCTGTTCATCTCGCATTACGTCATCTGCTAGGAACAATCGTTCAGTTGTCTCCCCTTATAGCGCATGCGCTCAGCATCACTTTCGAAACAACATGGCGGAAGGTGGTGTAGACTTTCGCGGAAAAACGGATCAAACTGACACACTTACAAGCAAAGAAAGACGTGGAATAAACGCAAAATGTCGCTAACAGGCCAGGATAGGGCTTGAAGAGGTACAGTTGCGGATATAGATGCACAAACAGAAAAAATGGCTGTTCATTTTGCCGAGTAATGTTTAAAACTTGCGCTATGTCTCTCGATAGTGAAAGTTGAGTATTCATTCGCAAGTGGTGTCGGAAATTGGAACACAGTCGGAAAATAACAGACCATGGCACTTAAGTTATAGAAGTGCTGGTTTCTTGGCAAATCATGGAACAGTAAACCTTTCGTATCTTCGGGAAATCAGTTGATTGTTAAAACGGCGGAGTGACTCGTTCTGAAGTTACATCGCGTGGAACACAGCCTCCGCTCTGGTGCTGTACCGGACAGCAGGAACGCACACACATACACATGACTTGTTTTTTGGCCATGCAAATTGTCATGATGAGTTCACTCCAAAATCAGACGAAGTTTTAATCTGCTTTTGTATGGTGGCTTTAACTTGATATTAAAACAGACCTGTGCACCTTCCGTATTTTTCCGTATTTGTTCGGAAAAAGTTGTTAAATACGGAAATACGATTTTATTAATCAAAATCCGATTTTTGTCAAAGAAAAATCCGGAAATCGAAAACGTCGTCTTCTATCGTTCAGCGATGCCGATCATATCGCGTGACATCGTCTGCTAGGCCTAGGCCCTATCGTTCAGTTACTTATCTCCCCTGATGACGCATGCGCACAACAGTATCTTCAAAACAAAATGGCGGAAAGTGGTGTAAACTCGCGGAGAAACAGACCAAACTGATACACTTACAAGCAAAGAAAGACGCGGAGTGAATGCAAAATGACGCTAACAGGCCAGGATGGGGCTAAAAGAGGTACAGTTGCGGATATAGATGCATAAGCAGCAAAATAGGGTGTTCGTTTTGCCGAGTAAGGTTTGAAACCTGCGCTACGTCTCTCGCATCAGGCTACTCGCTAGTGAAAGTTGAACTTCCATTCGCAAGTGGTGTCGAAAATTGGAATGCGGTCAGAACATAGCAAACCACGGCTCTTCATTTATAGAAGCGCTGATTTCTTGGAAAATCATGGAACAGTAAAATTTCTCGCATCTTCGAAAAATCAGTTGATCGTTAAAACGGCAAAGTGACTTGCTCTGAAGTTACATCAAGACTCGCTCTGAAGTTATATCTACCGAACACGGCTTCCGCTCTGGTGCTGTACTGGACAGCAGCAGAGCACACACATACACAGCACTTGTTTTCTGGCCATGCAAACTGTCATGGTGAGTCCACTCCGAAATCAGATTAAAAATAAAATGAGAAAGGCATAGGATCTTAAATCTTCACCAGAGAGTGTATTGATCTCTCTCTCTCTCTCTCTCTCTCTCTCTCTCTCTCTCTCTCTCTCTCTCTCTCTCTCTCTCTCTCTCTCTCTCTCTCTCTCTCTCATCTCTACCCTCCTCTCTCACACACACACACACACACACACACACACACACACCACAACCCATTGCACAAAATGGTGCCTGGAGAGGCCTCCAAACTGCCTTTAAAATGCGAAAAATCATTTTCGGCCGGGGGGCAAAGCCCCCCTGGGCCCCCCAGCAGGGCTTTGCCCCTGCACCCCACCGGGGCCTAAGCGGCCCCTGGACCCCGGCTTAATTTCCTCTTCTTTTTTTTCTCTCCCAATTCTACGCTCTGTATATTACATCACTTATAAAGTCATCAGACCTGTCCAGATTTGCTAGTTGATAAAAGAAAAAGCTTATGAGCTTTTGTACAATAGAAAGAAATTGGAAGGGGGATGAGCAAACAAATAGAGATACAAAAACCCAATTTAAAAAAAGACGTTTATGCTTCATGTTGAAAAAAGTGTGTCACGAATAACGCATAAAAATACTGAAACTCGGTGAAAAATACTGAAAATTGCCATGAAAATACTGAAATCAGTAGTAAGGGGGTGCACAGGTCTGTTAAAATGAGAAAGGCATAGGATCTTCTTCAATCTTCATAAGAGAGTGTATTGATCTCTCTCTCTCTCTCTCTCTCTCTCTCTCTCTCTCTCTCTCTCTCTCTCTCTCTCTCTCTCTCTCTCTCTCATCTCTCTCACACTCAGTCACACTCAGTCACACACACACACACACACCACACACACACACACACACACACACACACACACACACATTGTTAATCCCATTATCCTCGATATAAAAGAATAAAATAAACAAAATAAAATAAATCCCCCCTCTTCCCTCTTTAGGACTCTGCTGCTTCTCACCTCCTTGTTTCTTGTTATATCCATGATTGAAAGACATTCTACTCTAGAATAACTTGAAGTTGTGTCAGTATTCACCATGCAGTTTCACACAAGATGACTTTGCTCACTTGACTCTGTTTGAGGTTAGGTATATATATACTTATATATATATAAGGTGTATTTAGGTTGATATTTATACATTTGATACCCAGCAGCTAGGCCCTGAATTTGGATTAAAAGGCCCTAAAAAAGGCTTTAAAAAGCCCTAAATTTTGTTCCACCAAGTCTGTATGAACCCTGGAGTAAGTTACTTCCCTGGAACTGGGGACTTTGGGGTAAGTTAACTTCCCTGGAAAACTGGTGTCCTTAGGGTAAGATACTTGCCTGGAACTGGGTAGCATCGGGTTAAGTTTGTTCTCTGCCAGCATTTTTTTGTGTGTGTGTTATGATATGAATTATAATCGTATGTTGGGCACAACATTCAAAATTGTCCTTGCTCATCTAGAGCTAAAAATTCAAAAAGCGTATGCTAGTAATCGGCAATCTTCGGCATGTCCAAACGTGGAAATTTTGACGAGTCTTGTTTCAAACCTTGTTGTGAAAGATAAAAAGGAACAAGGTTTCCCACAATTTTGTTTATGGGCTGAATACAAATGGTCACAAAGAAAGTAATTTTTTTTTTAGAGATGGTAATGACAAAAATTAGAAGTGAAAATATCTGTATGTTTGCCAAAAATTAATCCTGCTTGGCTAATGCAACAGGAGCAGCAAGAACATTGTACAAAACCAGCTGCCTTTGGAATCTTGAACATGGATTGGAAGGGTCTGTTCCTTAGTTTGCTTTGAGCAGTGTTGACTTCATAGCCGCCGCTGTAGCCTAGTGGTTAGGGCGTTGGACTCGTAATCTAAAGGTTGCAGGTTTGATCCCAGCTTTCGGCTATGGCGTTGTGCCCTTGGAAAAGGCACTTTACGGCTATTTTCTCACCCCACCCAGGTGTAAAAGGGGTGCTAACCTTGTGTTGGGGGTTAACCCTGCAATAGACTGGCGTCCTATCCAGGGGGGAGTCTATGACTCTCAGTCGCTTAATGCCACAGAAACCGGGATAAGCACCGGCCTGATGAGCCTTAGGCTCGGGACAGACTTAACTTTAAGTGTTGACTTCAGCTGAGCCGTGTCTTTCTCCTTACAGGACATTGGTGCTGGAAAGGGCAAGTACTACGCTGTGAACTTCCCCCTCAGAGACGGCATTGACGACGATTCCTATGAAAGCATCTTCAAACCTGTGAGTACACAGACTGTACAGAGGTTTGGGTGTACTGGTCTTTTTCACGTTCTTTATTGAAGGTATTCATGGTGTGTAAAAACAGTTGTGCAGTGGTAGTTTGGGTTGGAAAACTTAAGTTTTAGGGAGTCGAGTGTCTTTGACTCATATTTTTGGTAAAGTGGCTTGTTTTGTTTTGTAATTACCATAGGCTGTGTTTGTAAGGGTTTTTTTAACTTAAAAAAAAAAATTTGATATTTGTTATTACCATTGGCTGTGTGTGGGGGCGAGGGATATTTTTTTTAATTTGATATTTGTAATTTGAATAGGCACTGTCTGTGTGTGCGATTATGATTGACTACTCACAGTGTTAGCGTGTGTGTGATTCAGATTCAGATTATTTATTGCCATTTAAGTCATGCAGACCTATTTGACACAACAAAACAAACATCAGTTTTAATTATCTTTCTGCCCAAATGATGTCCACTAAAAACATGTTGCATTCTACTTTTCTTTGTCTCGTTTCTCCATACATTCATTCACATATCTAATGATATCTACTTGATAGATATCAACTGTGATTATGTCGCTTAACTTATCTATACATTGTTTACATTCTTTGTCTCTTGTTTTAATCTTTAGTAACAAATTGTTTCTAAGTTCATCATATAAGACACATTCATCGAGTAAATGAAATTCGTCTTCTATTTTGTCACAGTTTTTACATTTTCTGTCCTCTCTGGGCATATTTTGGTGCCTCCCTTTCTCTATCATTAAACTGTGACAACTTATGCGAAATTTACAAAAGGTAATTTTATGTGTTTTGTTTTCATAGTTTATTAAATATGGTTCCATCCTGTACTCTTTGGTAGCAAAATCATAAAATTTTAGCTTTGCACACTGTTTCTTCTGGTAGATCCAGAATGTTTTATACATAGCCTCAAGCTTTCTTTGAACAGCATAGCTTAACCGATGTACATCAAGAGTACTTTGGTTTTTCCACACATGTTTAAATCCAATTGTGTAAAGAATATTTTTTACCGTATTGATCCATTTATCATACGTATTCTGATAACAAATTATTGTATACTATTCTAATATAAGAGTCTGGTTTTGATTCTATCAAATGAATCCAAAAGGATACTATCTGGCATATGATTTTAAGGGTCAGTGGATATCTTCCCAATTCACCTAAAGTGGGTAGTACTAATGCTTTTTTATGAACTCCCAGTATTTGTTTACAAAATTTAATATGACAGTGTTCGTACAGAAACTGATTTGATAAGCATGTCTTAAACAATTCATCAATATGAAATTCTGTTTCCCCATGAAAACAGAAAGGAAACCAAACTTCTGCTCCATAAGTTAAAACAGGGGTTATTAATGAGTCAAATAAACGCATTATTATAGTAGTCTTTAAATTCTATCCGTGAATTGCTCTTTTAAAGGCGTACAATGCTTTGTTGCTTTGTTTTACTAAATGTTCTTGAGTTGCTTGAAACTTACCATTCTGATGAAAAATGACACCTAGATATATATATGTTTCTACTGTTTCAATTACATGTTCTCCACATTTAAAACAAATTGGAATTTTAGGTGATCTCGTAAAGACTATTACCTTTGTTTTTGATTTGCTTATCCTTAAACCCCAGTTCGAAATGTACTCTTGCAGTTTATTCAGCTAATTTGAAGACCTACTTTGGTTGTTGATAGTAATGCTAGGTCCTCAGCATAGAGTAAACAAGGAATTCTATCTGTTGCGGTTATGTACGGCGAATCTTTCTCGTCAATATATTGAACTATATTATTGACATACACGTTAAATAATGTAGGACTTAACCCTAGTAGCGCTGAAATAACGGCAGCAGTACTAGGTGCTGCTGGCTGAATTAACAGCAGCCATTGTTGATTTGCAGTAGGGTGGGGTCAAACAACTCTTGATATTGATATGTAAAACTAAACTAAGTGTGTAAAGTTGTAAATCACTGGAAAGCTTAGATAACAAGCTTTTAAAAGAGTGAAATTTTATAGCAGCATGTAGTGTTTATGATAATGTAAAAAATAAAAAAGTTTGAAAACTGCGCGTGCACTACCAATCACTGTTGCGATGTCGGTGACCCAGATTGATTTTAACACGATATGCTATGTTGTTGCGGTGCAAAAATGTCATGATTCGATAAATACTGTCTCTTGACATAAGTTTTGAAAAAATAAAGAGCTTCCGTGGCTTTATCGGTCGTCAAATACTCGGAAAAGTCCAGCGAAATGATCATCGCGATCGTCATGGCGGTGAACACTTATTTCGTGCGAACTGGCGGCGTTTTATGACGAAAATACGACAATCGCTTGATTTCGTGTGATGCAAAGTACTCGACAGCATATAGAAATGACTTAAAAACAGTTATATTTCGAAGCCGTGTTGCGTTAAAATAAAGTAAAACAATGTATGACATCGAATTCGCCCGGTAGCTATGAAGTGCTTTGGACAAAACTGGGCACCGCTCGATTCAGTCCGATCGCGATCAATTTTTCGAAGTTTTTCAAAAATATTTCACAATCCTTACCTTATCGTCTCTATTATCGTTTAATTCAACCAAATCCAGCCTCTAAAACTCCTCATCGCCGTCAATATCGTCAAAAAACTCGAAAAATACTGCGAGTGATACGAGCGCAAACACTTTGCCGCCATTTTGTTTTCAGGCGATCGACGTTCGTCCAAAAAAAATAAAAAATACACCTCTAAACCAATCAGAATCCTCGTTGCTTGCGACTATGGACGACCTTCACCCATTTCTGCGGCCCTACAATGGCCTTCACGTTCATTGGATGACCTTTGAAAGCGAAAGAAAGCCTTCAATTACGATCACCGACGTCATCCCGGAATATTCCGAGAGCCGCCAGAAATGCTGCACCACGTCATTCCGGAGTAATCCGGGAACAGCGCTACTAGGGTTAATGTATTTCCCTGATGCACCCCTCTTTTCACTATGATTTCATCAGTGTGTTTTCCTTGTATTTTTGTAACTACTGTTGCATTCGAATACATGTTTTTAATAACATTATAGGTTTTACCTGTTATCCCTATTTCGTTTAGCTTTATTAGAAGACCCTCATGCCACACATTGTCAAAAGCTTTCTGAAAATCTACAAAGCAGCAATAGAGTCTTTTAGTTTTGACTTTTACTATTTTATCTATTATGTTGTTAAGTAGAAAAATATGATCCGTAGTTCTGCATGTTTTCCTGAATCCAGCTTGTTCTCTGACAATACTATTGTTATTTTCTAAATATTCGGATATTCTATGATTTAGTATTTGACAAAAAAGTTTCCCTATAGTGTTTGTTAATGTGATGCCTCTGTAGTTTTCCGGGTTATAATTGTGTGCATCCCCTTTTATAGATAGGAACATTCACTCCCACTTTCCAGTCCCAGGGATATATACCCGTTTCTAACACTAAATTGAAAATATCTTGCATTGTCTCTATAAGACTAGATGAAGCTGATTTAATCATTTCATCTGTTATTCCATCTTTTCCTGGCGATTTGTTATTTTTTAGTCTTTTAATTGTTTTTGTAATTTCCTCTGTTGTAATTTGCTTATCTAAGAGTGGGTTATCAGTTATTTTCAATTTTTCGAACATGATTTGTACTTGCTTTTTGCGTTCTGGATCTATTTGCGGCTCTTTTCCTACTAGTGTTTTTAAGTGTCCAGTCCACTTACTGTTACTAATATGATTTTGATGTTTCAATCCATCATCTTCGCTTTCTTTTAATTTTTGTAAAGTTTTCCACAGTATGCTTGGATCTTCTTCGATGGCATCGTGTAGCTGCGATACTAACTTATTTTTGAAGATTTTATTTTTATTTTTTATCAAAGTATTGTACTGTTTTCTTTTTTGAAAGTATTTCTGCTGAAGTTCAAGTTTATATGGAGTTCTGTTCATTGCATTTAGTAAAGATTTTACTTCTTTTCTCGTACTTGTACATTCTGAGTCAAACCATTTTTTATTGCGTTTAATTCTTCTTAAAGGTTTTGACTTTCTGGTCTTCAAGCTTAATTTTGCCACTTTGATAAAGATATCAGACAGTTGCTTGGAACATTCATTGACTACATTTGTTTAATCAGATTGCTTTGTATTTTTATCTCTTTGTTCTAATACTGTCAGATTGCTTTGTATTTTTATCTCTTTGTTCTAATACTGTTTTTGTTTGATTTTTTATTTGTGTTATATGCAGTTGCATTAATGGTAATAAAAGTGCCCTTTGAAATTGTTCTTTGGAATTTTTATCCCATAAAAATCGTATTTGTTGTGGTGAATCTTTATTTATATACTCTGCCTGTGTATCTCTCATTATTTTGATGGACTTGTGCATATATGTTTTGTCCATGATTGGTATATCTATATCTAAATCAAGTGGACAATGATCCGAATACTCCATTAAATCCTTAACTTTCATATGTTTTCACCTTTTTCATAAATGAGTTTGAACAAATGAAATAATCCACAATACTACAGCCTTGAGGTTGAAAGCATGTAAACTTACCTTGTAGATCTCCTAATGTTCGACCATTCAATGTATACAATTGATTTTCTGTACAAATATCAACTAAAAGTCTGCCATTTTTCTGTATAATTCTATTCATTGAACACCTTAGGTGACACTGGTCATATTCTCTTTCTTCAGGTAAATTGTAATAACTTGATTTTGAATCTATTTCTATAAAATCAGCCAGTCTCCCTGTTCGCGCATTCAAATCTCCACACAAAATTATATGACCTCTTTTAGATAAACTTTCTATGTCTTGTTCTAAATTGTCCCATATTTTTCTTGAGTGAACTCTTCCAAAAGAAGAAAATTCGGGAGGAATATATGTACATCCTATGAAAATATTGTTTGATGATGTAGAGTTGTGCTGTATAATTTGTAACCATACAATATCTGAATTATTTTGCGGTAAAAATTTTATACTTTTCCGATACCCCTCCTTAATGAAAACTGAAATACCTCCTGAAGCACTAACAGATTTATTTCCTTTTGTTCTGCAGTAGTGCACAGACATATATCCTGGTAGAGTTACGTCCTCTACAGCTTTTTGATCTAAATGTGTTTCCTGTAAAAATATTATCTCGTATAATGTCAACATGTCTTTTATGTGTACATCATTTAGTTTGTTTACACTAATTCCATCTATTTTTCCATATACACTTCTAATATTCCACGATAATATTCTCCTTTTCTACTAATTTGTTAATTGTAATTGTGAACACAGATATCTTTTTAATGCGGTTGACAAAAATGTGCACATCACTTTTTTTTCTTTTTTTTTTAATTCTTTTTTTCTTCTCTGTTTTGATATCTCTAAATATTCAAATAGTTTTCATTCTTGTCATTGTTTAATGTTTACGATACATAGAAAGTAACACTAAATATATCATTAAATCTTACATCAGCAAATCAATAATCTAACATTCAAAAATATAGAGATTTTAACAATGAATCAACGAACTTGAATAATTGTGTAACTCCACTGTATCTGTCAACAAATATCAGTATGTAAAAAACATATGTTCAATATACTTAATTAGGACAGACTTCCCTTTGGTTAATAGCATTGTAGAAGATTCGTGTGTGTGTGTGTGTGCGCGCACGTGTGTGTGCGCATGCGCGTGCAGCATACAAGTTTTAGTATGTTTGCATGCGTGCATGCATGAATGTGTGTGTGTGTGTGTGTGTGTGTGTTATACCTTCTGTATACCTTCCATCATCTTTTGGAACTTGCTTTTATATATATATATGTATACACATATATATACACACACACATATATACATATATATATACATATATACACTCTGCATATAATACATCTATATCTACACACATACAAAATCACGTAGATCTACTTGTGCTGGACGGGAGTACATTAGATCCAAACTTTTAAATCAAACATGAAAAAAAACAAAAAAACTGCTCTGATAATGACGTAATTGCCATTCATCTTTGTATTCAGTCTACCTTGTACTTTACATTCGATACTCAAATGGTGTGTGTGTGTGTGTGTGTGAATGTGGGTGAGTACGTGCACGTGGGTGTATTGTGCATGTGTGTGCAAGTGTGTGTATGTATTAAGTGGGCGCATGCATGTATAAGGATTGGAGGGGAGGGGGGAGTTGCTTCTGCATGTGTGTTTCTTATTAGTTGTGTTCAATTTTGGATAGGTTCAAATGGTATATTAATATCTATTTGCGTCAGTCTGATTATAAATTCCATGGTGCACATCCCTCCTGTCATAGTGTTGACGTAACCGCCAGTCTTGTCTAGGTTGATGGTAGCCTTGTGGTCTGGTCAGTTCACCCGCACCGTTTCTGTACCTCTCGTTCCACTGTCTTCCTCCGTTGTTTGCAGTCCTGTCATACCATCTGTTGTTTTTCCAGTCATTCACATCGTCTTTCCAGTCACCTCTCCATCACCGTCGATTTCTTTCTTCCTGGCTGTTGTTCCATCTGTCAGCCCACGGTCGTGTTGTTCTGTTGCTGTAGTGTCTTCTGTCTTCGTACTGTGCGCTCGTTCTCCACTGTCGTCTGTCTCTGTTCCAATCAGCGTATTTTCCAGGTGTAGCGGTTCTGCGGTATTGGTGAAATGGCTCATAAGTCACATTTCGTCCGTTTCTGTACTGGCTCCACTGGTATTGCTGTCTCCAGTTCCTTCTGTCATCTTCTGTTTTCTGTTCGTTATTTGGTCTGTTTTCCTTTGAATATTGCTCCTGTGGTCTTTCTTTCTGCCATCCAGTTTCTCTCCTTTGTGTTTCAACTTTCTTACTAGACTTAGGTCTCGGTGGCTGTTTGCTGTTGACTGTCCAGCATCGGGAGTGCAGGTGTCGGCCGATGTTTCCTGCCAGAACACCACTGCCTCTTTCTGATGGATGGGTAGTGTCCCGGAACAGGGATTTGTTATGGGGGTTCATGTTATGTTCGATAAAAGAAATGTTTTTCAGTCTGAACAACTCTCCGAACATAAAGGCGTTGTATAATTGTCTTTTGGCCTCAAGTTCTCTATCGGTCGTTGGAATGGCCTGACTGATGACTATTTGAGTGTCCTTGAAGTCTCCATTGATCTTTTTGACTACCCGAATCATCTTCTGGCTCACTGTTTCCCGCTGTTTCAATCTTTAGGTTGTTTAAACCACAGTGAATCAGTACTACTTTCAGGGGTTGACTTGATTTTGTCTATTTCCTTCTCGCAGTCATTAATTGTGAATGCCTTTTTCTTCCTGATGGCCAGTCCATACGAGTTTCCGAGTCATTGGGCGTCAATACCATCCAGTACAGAGTCATGTATCATCAGTACATATGGAAGACTGCTTGATGTTATATTTTCCTCGAAATCACTCTCCAAGTTCTTCTTCTTCTACTTCTTCTTCAGTACTTGAGTTCAGGATTCCATTATCATCATCTGTGACACAGTTCAGGTCTTCTGTTTGGACTCGTCTTTGGATAGATCTAAATCCAGTAGAGGGAGACTGTTTTCTGAGATAGGTATTGATGTATTTTCCGTCAAGGTTGTTGTTGTTTTCTCGATTTTCTCCATCCTTTTCGGGCTGTCTTGTCTCGATTTTTGTTTGAGGGCTTTCTTTGCAGTTCTTCGCTTTCTTTTTTGATTGTCCTTACTTTTCGGCGTGGTGTCTTTTGGTGGTTCATGTAGATCTTTTTTAGAACCTGCAGCATTGGTGTTTTCAGGTTCTGTGTAATACCATGGTCTGCTCTGGCCTTTCAACTCACTGAAGGAGGAGTACATATGCTCTGCCATTGTACTGATTGCTTTTTCTAGGTTACAGACCATTGCCTTCAGTTCACTGATTCTAGCTTCAAAGATTATTTTGTTATCATCTACATATGGTCTTTTTTCCTTGCCTGACGTCATTTCTTGGTCTGCGTCATGTATCAGTTCTGTCTGTCTCTCCATTTCTTCTAAAACCTGTTCAGAGGCAAATTTGGCCTCAGCACGGCGTGGGCATGTATAGAGCCGTGACGATTTTGCAAAAACATAAATTTGATATGTTGGTAGTGAGGTGCAGGCCCAGTGGATTTTTCTATAACACTCACTGCACTTCAAGGTACGTCCTGCAACTGCTGTACTACATATGCATGACTGTCCATTCGCCCCCTTCGTTAAGTCATTTCTGTCAGTTTCTTGTGGGTTGTCGTATTCTTCTTCATCAGTTCTGTCTTCTTCATCTTCTTCTTTCTTCTTACTGTTTGTTTCCCACTTGGTTTCTCCATATACAGACGGACACATAACACCCGACTGCTTCATTGCCTCTATTGCTTTTTCTAAACTGTCATAAGCTTTGTGTGCTGCTCCATGATATCCTAAAACGGATTCACTTGCCTCATTCCAGGTCGTGAATATCCCCACCGTTCTCCCTTTTGTCACAGAGTAGAACTTTTCATCACATCTTATTTTTTTGCGTGAAATTTCCGCCATGATCACCACAATCTCAGATATCTATGTTCACACGAAATACTTTTAACGCTTGTCTGTCGCCATTTTAACTGGAAGTGTGTGTGTGTGTGTGCGTGTGTGTGTGTGTGTTGGTGTGTGCGTGTGTGTGTGTGTTGGTGTGTGTGTGTGCTGCGCTGTGCAGGTGATGACCAAGGTGATGGAGACCTACCAGCCCAGTGCCGTGGTCCTGCAGTGTGGGGCCGACTCCTTGTCGGGCGACCGCCTGGGCTGCTTCAACCTGACCTTGAAAGGTCATGGCAAGTGCGTGGACTTCATGAAGAAGTGGAACCTGCCCCTGCTGCTGCTGGGGGGAGGGGGCTACACCATCAGGAACGTGGCCCGCTGCTGGACCTACGAGACCTCCATCGCTTTGGGCGTGGAGGTTGCCAACGGTCAGTTCTCCCTGTGTGTGTGGGTGTGTGCATGTGCTTATGTGCTATCGTCCCCACTTTACACACTGTTAAAATTTTGAAATACGTTCTACATGGAGTATAGTCACACAC
>CM060322.1:38948811-38958811 GCA_030674155.1 Stramonita haemastoma
TCTCTCTCTCTCTCTCTCTCTCTCTCTCTCTCTCTCTCTCTCTCTCTCTCTCCCCTCTCTCTCTCTCTCTCTCTCTCTCTCCTCTCTCTCTCTCTCTCACACACACACACACACACACACACACACACACACACACATACACATATATGCCTCCACATTGCACAAAATGGTGCCTGGAGAGGCCTCCAAACTGCCTTTAAAATGCGAAAAATCATTTTCGGCCGGGGGCTTTGCCCCCTGGGCCCCCCAGCGGGGCTTTGCCCCTGCACCCCACCGGGGCCTAAGCAGCCCCTGGACCCCAGCTTAATTTCCTCTTTTTTTTTCTCTCTCCCAATTCTACGCTCTGTATATTACATCACTTATGAAGTCATCAGACCTGTCCACATTTGCTAGTTAATAAAAGAAAAAGCTTATGAGCTTTT
Organism: Stramonita haemastoma; assembly: GCA_030674155.1. NCBI lineage: Eukaryota > Metazoa > Mollusca > Gastropoda > Neogastropoda > Muricidae > Stramonita > Stramonita haemastoma. Next base: position 38,949,234 of record CM060322.1, read on the forward strand.
GTACAATGGAAAGAAATTTGAAGGGGGATGAGCAAACAAATAGAGATACAAAAACCCAATTAAAAAAAAGACGTTTATGCTTCATGTTGAAAAAAGTGTGTCACGAATAACGCGTAAAAATACTGAAACTCGGTGAAAAATACTGAAAATTGCCATGAAAATACTGAAATCAGTAGTAAGGGGGTGCACAGGTCTGTATATATTTGAATATTTCTTTAAAATGGATTTTAAAAGATAAAAGAAGAAAAGCAAGCGCATGTTGAGTACTATGGAGAAGTTTCCATACTTAGAATGGGCCTTCACAGTTCGGAAAATGACTGATGACGGTAATTTGAGGGATAGGCATATCTAGGATGTGATGTGACTGAAATGCATGGGTATAATGTGTGAGTGTGTGTGTGTGTGCACTTATTCATGGGCTGTGCACAGTTTGAGTGACTTGTGAAAAGGAATACATAGGTGGATGAGTGTTCGTTTATGGTGGAGTTGGATAGGGGCCTAGATGTTACCTGCCTCTGTAGGAAGGAAGCGATTTCATGTTGAGATCAAATTCTGTCCTCAGTTTTTCCCAGTTCCACCAGGCATTGAGTGATGACTACCCTTTTGTGATGGTGAATTGAGGTGTCTCGTATGCAGTATGCAACTTAAGAAATGGCAACAAGTGTTGTTCCAGTTAAAATTTTACAGGTAATAAGGTTAAAAAATAAACACAAAGACAAGAGCAGGGATTGAATAAGTACCACCACATCCTCCCCCCCCCCCTGAAAAAAACAACAAAAACTACATAAAAAACACTAAAAAGATTATTAAAAAAAGAAAGAAAGAAAAACAAGCAACAACTAAAATCACAAAATGATTGCATGGCTGTTAGATGACTTTTCAGTGTTTGAGAGCATTTGAATTTCACATAGAGAAATTCTTAACAAAAGTATGATATAACAGATGATGAAACACTGGTGAATATATATATATGCATGGGACGTAGGTGCTCTTTTGAATTGTATCTGTTGATTTCTTTTCCTGCATTATCTTGACATTTGTTTCTCTTTAATTAATTTCAGAACAAGGTTGTTCGAAAATCTGCGAATGCTGCCCCATGCCCCAGGAGTTCAGATGCATGGTATGTAGTTAAATCGAGAACTGATATCATCTCTCTCTCTTTCTCTTCTCTCTCTCTCTCTCTCTCTCTCTCTCTCTCTCTCTCTCTCTCTCTCTCTCTCTCTCTCTCTCTCTCTCTCTCTCTCTCTCTCTCTCTGTGTGTTAGGAAGTATAAGGGAACTTTTCATAAGATGTAACAAATGGGTTTTGTATCCTGAATGACTTCAGCCCTTGATTGTTAGAGGGGAGTATACTGACAAAATCTATTCTGTTGCAGAACTCTGTGATAAAGATATGATACATTTTGATGCTAATGTAAGAACCTGTCATACTAGATATCCAAAAGCAACTGACATGTTATACTCAGAATACTTTTTTTTTTTTTAGACTGAAGGAAGACAGAAAAAAATGACTTGAAAAAAAGAATTTGTTCAACTTGAGCATCTATAAATAGCAAGATTGGGGTTTTCTTTTTGGGGGTGTAACAGGTGTATATGAAGTATAGAAAAAATAATTTTGGAGAATTGTTATAAAATATTTGTAGTATTGATACTTAGCTATTATTCTGTTTAAAGTAAATCTGAAAATTTGCTGGTTATGAAAGTATATACTTGTCATAAAAGTTAACAGTTGTAAAATCATTCTTATTGAAATGGTGGTTGTATGAGTGAAAACTATTGTGCTTCATCATTTGGAGAGGGGGGAGGGGAGGAAGGGATATCATATGTCTTCTGTGCTGATATTGAACTATTGGTGAGAAATTCAGGATATTGTTGATGTCGTATTTGACCAAAAACAATGTGTGCAGCCATGCCAGAGGATGCCTTGAATGACGAAAGTGATGACGAGGATCGTGACAGTCCAGACAAGCGAATGTCCAGTAAGTACTGTGGTAGAAGTGAAGTCTGGTGTAAATAAGGCTACATATGCTAGGAAGCTAAAGGCACAGCAGCCCACTTATACTGCTTTTGCTTTCCTCTGAAAAACTGTTAGCATGTCTGTATGGTTTTGACAAATAGAGTGACTGTTCAGGTTGCTATGGTCTGATACAGTATATATGATGCTCCACTACAAAATAAGTCGCTTAGCACCTAATCCACTTTTCCGCTAGGAGCCATTAAAGACAGGTGGGGTTGAAGTTGTTGATTTTGAGATTTTGATTGATTATAAAACTATAGCATTTATTCTACCTTTTTGTGAAATATCAAGGCATATTGTTGTTTCCTTTTGTCTTTAAATGTGCTTTGAAAATAGTGAAGCCCTCATTCTGACCACCTATCACTATGCTTAGCTTGTCAATTTCTCATTTTGACATTTCCTGCAGTCTATCATTTCAATTTGTAATAACTTTTGGTAGAATTGTCCGATTTTCAATATGTTTTTTGCATTATATAGCCATTTCATTGCAAATTAATGTGTCAATAACTAAAAATTAACCTCTGGTGCAATGCGACTCCTTATGTGGTGGAGCATCACATATTTCACAAATGTGAATTGAGATTGAGTGACTGTTCAGATTGCTATGGTCTGATACAGTATATTTCACAAATGTGAACATTTTTCTTATTTAAAAAAAAAGCTATCCTAATTGGCAAAGAAACTGAAGAGTTTGCAGCAGAGTAAGGAAGGGGCATTGGTGTGGTTGATGTGTGCAGTCCGGGCCAGCGACAAGCGGATCGCCTGTGAGGAGGAGTTCTCAGACAGTGAGGATGAGGGGGAGGGAGGGCGCCGCGACCGCACCAGCTACAAACCCAAGGTCAAGAAGCCTCGTGTGGACGAGGAGAAAAAGGATGGAGGTAACTATGGCACATACTACGCTTTGTCTGAAATCGGTCTGTCTTTCTTTCACTAGCTCGATTTTGTATTTGGAGACTAGTTATAGGAAATGTGTATCTGGTGGACCAGAACTTGTGAAAACACGAGCTACTATTTTTTTTTTCTAGAATAATGGAAGAAGCATTGATGTGCTTTTTTTTTTTTTAACATCCAGTCCCCGTGTGCATGCAGTTTTGTAAATTTAGTCATCTGTTCCCACTGGCGCACAGCGGTCTACTCTTTTGAAAAGTGGAACAGGTTTTAACGTGTGGCAAGATGTTCTGCATGCTTTCACACACAGGACCTCAGTGCATCGCCTCATCTGAAGGACTTTTAGGAGGAGTGGTGTCAGCACTGATGTTAACTCCAGGGGAAAAAAGCCACCTTGAACGGGGTTCAAACCTGGGTCAGCAGATCACGACTGCACTGCGTAACGCTCTAACCGCCAAGCTATCCCATCCCCCCATGGGGCAGTGAGGATGAAGGAGATTATTCCATTGTAGATCTCACCTGCACTTTTGGGTGTCGGGAGCTTCCTATTTTCTGTCACCCTGTTTGTGTATGCCTGTTAGTCTGGGGTCTCTTTATAGCTGATTGTGTGTGTGTGTGTGTGTGTGTTATAAATCTGTACGTTTTTCTGAAAAATCTTTGTTTGGTTAGGGTTTTTTTTTAGGGGGGAGGAGGATCACAGATCTTGATAAATGGTGGGTTTTTTTGTTTTTTATTATTTATTTATTTATTTTTAGTTCATAGGGAACTTCTAGCCATTATACACTTTAGGATGGTGGTTTTTTTTGGGCTTAATTTTGTAAAATTTTAAGAAATGTGTACACCTGCAATGTTTGTCAGGTAATTTTAGCAACACTCTGAAATTTGCATCCCTAAAGTGGATGAAGCTTGACTGTGTAGTCCAAGTCTTCCCACTGAGCACACTCACTCTGGGTAGGAGCTGGTCGGAGTCCAAAAAATTCCTACGACTCTTACGGGGTTAAACCCTCCCCCCCCCCCCCCCCCCCCCCGACCTTCCAGTCGGAAATCCAAGGTGCTAACTACTGCACCATGGCATTTGTTGAAGAAGAATTGAATTGTATAGTGCTAGCATGGAGAAACCTTGATAAAGTCAAAAGAGACCATGGTAGATAATGTTATTCAGCACCAAAAAAAAAAAAAGTTATTCATTCATTGATAGCAATGTAGAATGGTAAAAGCATTTCAGTTGGGGCGGGAAGAAGAAAGCCTCTCAGATTGAGCCGTTGTGTTGCAGATGTGAAGGAGGAGAAGAAGGAGGTGAAACAAGAACCGGTGGACAAAGAGAAAAACAAAACGGAACTCATGAGGTATGTGACCCTGTGTCAGACAGGTGTATTTGTCCTGTGTGTATTTATAAAGTCTGCGTGTAACTTTTGTCATCTGTGTGTTTGTTTCTGCAGAGTTTGTTGAGGTCAAGTAGATTCCACTGTTTTTGATTGTCTGAAAGTAAGTTTGGCTGTTAGGGTTACAAACAGAAAAACTGAGAAGATAAAAGCTTGCGGTGTGGCATCTTTGTTACTTGACCACTGAGCGTTCAGATGGCCAGTCACAGCCTAATCAGGATTTTTTTTTATCATTAATTTAGTTGCCATTAAGCAATCCTAGCCTGTAAAAAAGCCCCTCCTGGAACTAATTTCAGTTCTTCATACTACGCAATTTCTGCCCTAAAATACGCTCTCCTGGAGTGAGTTTATCGGTCATTTCTTCAACCCAAAGGAGGTTTTGTACCAAGTAATCACAGCAAAAACAAGGGCATATATATGTGGACAGATGTACTCTACTCTAACTAATAGTGAAAAGACATTAATCGAACAATGCGGTGTCAGTTTTCATGTTTGTTATTGATGCAATTTGATATTTATCATGATATGTGTGTGATGACTGTGATGACTGATGGTGCAGGCCACATCTGAACGTGCTGTATTGTTTAGATATATGTTGCAGCGAATCCAAAGAAAAGGGGGAGAGTTCAGCGGCAAGTGAAAAGAAAGGTAAGGCTTTTGAAGAACTTTTCTGATTTAAAAAAGAAAAGTATTTATTGATCTATTGTAGTTTGTTATTATTTGTAACAGAGGTTTTAGTCCTAAAACAGTTTGACTGTATAAGAAGGAAGGTGGCAGGATGGTTAAAACCTTGATCTGCCAAAAAAGTAAACTGTGAGGTTCTGAGTTTGATTCCCAGCCTTGCCCTTTCTTCCCAGTTTGACAGGAAAATCAAACTAAATGTCTTAGTCCTTTTGGATGAGACTATGAATAAACGCTCTGTGTGCAACCTTATGCAGAATATCTTGTGCACACGTCAAAAATGCGTTCCGCCTCCCAGAATTGTATGCCATTTTGTTCCAGTAGGAATGGATGACAAATTTTAAAACACATGCACACAGCTGTCGGGGGTTAGGCACCTTCCATGAAGTTGGAATGCAGCTATCTAAATGGTTTGGGGGATGGAGGGGAAACAGTCGCTTATAAATGCAGAAATCTTACCATAGGTGAACCTCGGCGCACTAGCTGAGGAACACACAAAGAAAAGATAGTTATTGTAATTCCTATCCATGCAACCACACTTGGACTTTTCTCTCTGTTTCCTTGTTTTGTTGTTCCGCTATCTGTTGTGGATACAATGACAGTATCATTGTCGGACATGCTGATGTTTAATCATTATTTTAGGCTTCCTTGAAATTTTCAAGCAAAGTCCTGAATAAACCCTAGAATTTATTTTTCTTGATATACATGTTGGAACCAATTCATAGGCATGTACCCAGATAAAATATATATATATATAACAATAATTGTAAGTGCAATCATGTATATTTTCTGCAGAATATTAAAAAATGGATGTGATTAATCAAGGACTCAACTGTTTTCATCAATAGGAAGTTGTACTCTACACTGGTATGTAATGGAACATACGGATGTTTCAGAACCTCAAGCGGTCAAGCCAGACTCCACGGCCGACTCCAAAGACTCTGAATCTGCTTCCAAAGATCTGGAGAAGATGGATCATGGGCCTTGACTTCTTTTTCTGACAATGAACTGGTTGCATCATGACTGAAGGACTTCTGTCGTTTGTGTGTGTGTGTGTGTGTGTGTGCATTTCTCTGTGTGTGTGTGTGTGCGTGTGTGCATGAGTGGGCCTGGGACGTCCAGGTGTTTGCTGTTATACTGCCATGTCAGGGGTTGGATAGGAGTTTGGATTTCTCTCTTGTTTGGGAGGAACAGATCAACAGATATTAGAAGATTTGACAACATGACATTCACAGAGAAGCACTTTTCCTGCAGTAAGGCTGATTCAGTGGTGTGTGTGTCGGGATCTTGCTGTATGTCAAGTCAGGATCTTGATGTGTAAGTCTGGATCCTGCTGTATTACAGGATCTTGCTGTGTAAGTTGGGATCCTGCTGTATTACAGGATCTTGCTGTCTGGAAGTCAGGATCGTGCTGTATATTAATAAATTATTTGTCAGGATCTTGCTGTATGTGTTTCATTAAAAAAAATTTTAGTGGTAATATTTGTGTTTGTTTGTTTTTAATCTACTGCAGCAGAAACTTGGAACACAGAGGGATTAGATATCAGTCTTATAGGGTGGGTTTTTTTTGTTTTTTCTTAACAGATTTTTTTTGGTGGTAATATTTATTTGTTTGGGGGTATATTTTCATGAATTGATATGCTCTTTTTTCAGAAGATTAGATTAAAAACAAACAACCCCACTATTGTTAGAGAGCAAATGTGTGTGAGATAGAGTGTATATTGTGCAGTTCAGCTTCACGTAGTAAGCATAGAGATTGCCGCAGAACCAGGGCAATGGAGATACCATGGAGAAAAGGAGTTCAATTACCAGTGTTTTAGGATTCAAAACTGTGAGGAAAAAGTAGCAGCCAAAGAACAGCTTTACTGGGTATCACTTTCAAAGACTACATCTCGGATGGTCGAGTTCGTGTGCATTGATTCACATGTTTTTAGCACAAGGTGTGTTGACTCCACCAAAGGAATCATGATGATAGGAAAATAGCGTAAAATCATTGTATCTTGGTTATGAAAATTTTATAGATAAAAGAAACTGCTCTGTTTTTTTTAGGCAAGAGAAGCTAAAGAGTGAATATTTTATCTTTAGAATTTAAAAGTTACAGGAGAAATAAAATGATAGCACTGCCAAGTATGTTATTTGTGATTGTAATTTGAGGCCTTGATCATTGTTCATTTATAGAGGAACTGCTGCACGGTGTGTGTGGATGGTGTGAATGAGCACAGTATGATTGTTAAAGCACCCTCTGCCCTTTTTTTTTTTTTTTGGGGGGGGGGGGGGGGGGGGGGGGGGGGGGTCATGCACTCAAGAGGTTAGTAGATTCTGTGTCATTGCATTTGAAATAGTTATTGGGGTTTCTTGTTGTCCTGGTTTGTGTTTCCTTTTTTTTTTGTTCTGGTGTTTTTTTCTGCTGTTTGTTGTTTTCGTTGGCCTTTGTGTGCTGTTTTGTTTGTGGTTTGTGTTTTCTGTCTCCTTTTGTTGTTTTCTGTCTGGCCTGTGTTTTTTCTGCTGTTGTTTTTTCTGTCTGGCCTGTTTGTTGTTTTCTGTCTGGCCTGTTTGTTGTTTTCTGTCTGGCCTGTTTGTTGTTTTCTGTCTGGCCTGTTGTTTTTCTGTCTGGCTGTTGTTTTTCTGTCTGGCCTGTTTGTTGTTTTCTGTCTGGCCTGTTTGTTTTTTCTGTCTGTCTGGCTGTTTGTTGTTTTCTGTCTGGCTGTTCTGTTGTTTTCTGTCTTGGGTGTTTGTTGTTTTTCTGTCTGGCCTTTGTGTTGTTTTATGTCTGGTTACTGTGTTGTCATTGTAAACTGATCTGTGTTTGGTTTTTATTCTGGCTTTCTTTATGTCTGGCCTGTATTTTGTCGTTTTTTTTATGTCTGGCCTTTTGTTGTTTCTGTCTGGCTTCTGTTTTTGTTTTTAGTCTGGCTGTTTTGTTTTCTGTCTGGCATTGTTGTTTTCTGTCTGGCCTGTTTGTGTGTTTTTTTTATGTCGGTGTTGTTTTTCTGTCTCTTTTTTGTTTTCTGCGCCTGTGTTGTTTTCATTTCTCCCCCATTACAGTGTTTCTCTCTGGCCGTGTTTTTTTTAAAGAAAAATGTCTAGGTGTTGTTGTCTTCCTGTTGGGCAACAGTTGCTTTCTGTCTCCTGTTTGGTGAACTTCAGAGCTCCAGCTGTGAAATGGAATGAGAAAAAGATATCCTGAATGATTCACACTCGGACCTACCCAGACTTGGGTATCAAGATCGTGATGTCCTGTGTTTCAGTTCTAATTAATCCATCACCATATATTTGGCAAGAAGATACCTCAGACAGTATTGTTGGATTAAATATCTTTGTTAGTGCCTCTGAGTTATGAAAAGTTGACCAAAATTGATTTTAAAAATGTTTAAAAAATTATTTTTATAAATAAAAATGATAATAATTAAAAAAAGATTAATAAAATGAAAAAAAAGTACAGTACATACTCATTCTGTGACAGTTTATTTAATTACACATAGCATTATTGTTAGGAATTTGATATTTAGTGAGCAAACACATCTGTACACTACAGTATGTATGGCATGTAGTAAAACCTTAGCTTTGCTGTCATTTTCTGTACAATCATCACACCAATTTGTGAATTATTTTTTTAATAACCCAACTTGATAAAATCTTTTTTCAGCAGACCTGGACTTTCCTACAGGCTACAGGTACCTGTCCCTGCTATATGTGTACCAATATCAAGAAACCAGATGAAAACCTGTGGTTTATTTGTATTTATGTCTTTTTCAAACAATACTTGGGAGAATCATATTTTAAAAAAATTAAATTTATTTATCAATGCAATCCAAATCAGGACACCGTATCTGATGGGTAATAACTTCTTGCGCATAAATACGCGTGATTGGTTAATCAAAACTGAACATCATTGCCAAATGTCATGGTGACTGGTTAATCAGAATTGAACATCATGATCTTGGTACCCAAATCTGGTAGGTCTGCCCCATAAGGGCGTGCAAATATGAATAGAAATATCTATGTCACACTCAAAACATTAATTCCACTTCATTTATTTTCAGAAATATCTTGGTTTCCAAAGTACATGACATGGTTTGTATGCACAGACATCATTATCACAGTGAAGGGTATATATTACATTACCTTTATTTCTCATGTAATTGGGTGAGGGCTCAAGTGAGAGCAGTCATGACAATCCCTTCAAGATCCACATGTACACCTGATGAAACGAATATCCCAAATAATACACACATGGAGAAAGAACTGCTGTTCAGATAGGCAATTGAAAACCATCACAACTTTTCTGTCAAAATCCACACAGTTGCACCCAAACCTTAAGTGTGTGTGCACTCAGCTCAGTGTAACAGCACAAAAGAATAAACTAGACACAAAAGAAGAATTGTTGAATTTGGATGAGTTGGAAAAAAAAATGCTGCTGCTACCGTTTACCTTTGTGCCATTTATATAAGCAAACTTGGAGAGCAAACTACACTTACAACAGATTCATGCAAACAGTTTGGATTCTATATGTAAAGATGTTTTCCACATAGGTTGACACTTGCAAGCGACTGCCAGCAACAGAGACCGTAATTCTTGCAGCGTCTGCCGAATGAAGGCGCAGGTTGCCAT
>CM060322.1:38963811-38983811 GCA_030674155.1 Stramonita haemastoma
GTTCGGTGTCACTTAAAATGCCCAAGGACTGCTTTCCAAATTTCTTCTCAATGACAAATGACAAATATTTCTGTCTCAAATCCTCCATAGCTTTACACATAAACAAAAAATGTACCTCATCTTCCAATCGACACTTACACATAGGACAGGACAGGTTCGGGGTGAGGTCATTTGTGAAACGTTGCTTATGAATATTGATGTCAGATATACCAAGCCTAAAACGAATCAAAGAGTCTCGAATCTTTTTGTTTTTTATACAGTCGAAATATGGTTCAATAGATAAATCTGTTTTAAACAGTCTATACACAGAATATTGAGAGAGAGAGAGAGAGAGAGAGAGAGAGAGGAGAGAGAGAGAGAGAGAGAGAGAGAGAGAGAGAGAGAGAGAGAGAGAGGACACACACACACACACACACACATTGTGTACATTGGGAGGGGGAGGGGGCAGGGATTCTCTCTATGATCAAATCTTTTTTCTTTTAATCTTTCTGATCTTTTTGAACAGTTTTTTTTTTCTCCATCTCCCTCTTTCTCCATATAAACCCAGGTCTCTTCCCTTTCCCACCCAACCCTGTTGCTGTTGTTGTTGATGTTTTACCCATATTCATCCTGCATTTCTTTGACTGTGAACTCACTCGTGTTTTTTTGTGTGTGTGCGTGTTTTTTTTTTAATGTGAACTCACTTGTGTTTTTTTGTTGTTTTTTTTTACCCATATTCATCCTGCATGTCTTTGAATGTAAACTCACTTGTCAGTTTGTGAGTGTTGTGGGGTGTGTGTGTGTGTGTGTGTGTGTGTGTGTGTGTGTGTGTGTGTGTGTGTGTGTGTGTGTGTGTGTGTGTGTGTGTGTGTGCGTGCATGCGTGCGTGCGTGCATGTGTGTGTTTTATACATAGTAATCCTGCATGGAGGGAGAGGAGATGGGCGCCGCCCTCAATATGCTGGCCCCTGGAGAAGCTGAGGTCTCTGATGCCTCACTCCCCTACGACTGCACAGGTTATGGGACACCTTTACTTTTTTCTTTTTTTTTTGAACCCTGCATGTCTTTGAATGTGAACTCACTTTTTTTTTCTTTTTTTTAAAACCGTATTAATCCAGCAAGTGTGTATAACGGTGAAGTAACTCACTTGTCGGCATTGACAGAGGCGGCCTCACTGGGGTCGGCGGTGGTGGTGATGGTGGTGGTGGAGGCGTTGGGCTGGTCGGTGGTGATGGAGGTGAGGGAGGTGGAGGGTTTGGGGATGCGGGGCATGTGGCTGCCCGTCATCACACTCAGCGCCCGTAGAAATCCCTCATAGGGGTTGGGGGCCGCGCTGAAGTACAGCATCTGGACACAGACAGGCTAGCATGCGTCAGTCTATGCCGACTAGTGTATCGTGCATGTGTGTATGTGCGTGTGTGTGTGCACACACTCGCACACACATTCACAGACACACACATACAAATTCACAGACACACACACAGACACACAGACACAGACACAGACACACACACACACACATGTTTTTTAGACACACACACACACACACACACACACATGTTTTTTATCTGAGAGATTTGTTGGAAGTAATCCTGATTTATTTTAGTTTTCAACAAAGGTTGATATTTGTCTTTGAATGTTTTAGAAGTCAATTTACATGATTTTTTTTTTGTGAGGGCAGGATGAAAAAAAGTTGTGTAAACTTAATCTTTTACCCAATAAAGATCATTTTGACTTGACTTGACTTGACTTGACTTGACACACACACACACACACAAATTCACAGACACACACATACAAATTCACAGACACACAAATACACACACAAATACACACACACACACACAAACACACACACAAATTCACACACACACACAGACACACACACATACAAATTCACAGACACGCATATACAAATTCACAGACACACACACACACACAAATTCACAGACAGACAGACAGACAGACAGACAGACAGACAGACAGACACACACACACACACACACACACACACACGCACACAGACACATACAGAGACACAACACACACACCACACATATATGCATCAGTACTGACTCCACTCCCCCCAAAAGTCCTTCGGATGAGACTATAAACCGAAGTCCCATGTGCGAATACTCACAGAACATCTTGCGCTCATGTTAAAACCTGTTCCACTTTTTGGAAGGGTAGGCCATTGTGTACAAAACAGAGAGAGAGCACAAAACAAAGATGAATAATAGATACAAGCTTCACCAGACATGATACTTGCATGATACAAGATCAGATTTTCAATTTTCGCCAGTCAGCATCTACAATGTGATAGAATCAGAGTCAGATACATGACCTTGGGAGTACTGAATAGTGACATAAGTGCTACAATACTGACCATGTTTTTATAGTCCAGCTTGGACAGTGAGCCAGACACAGTCAGTGATAGAAGTGCTATAACACTGACCATGTTTTTATAGTCCAGCTTGGACAGTGACAGAAGTGCTATAACACTGACCATGTTTTTATAGTCCAGCTTGGACAGTGAGCCGGAGTGGTCAGCGAAGATGTCAAACACAATCTTCTTCAGGCTGGTCAGGCGGTCAAAGGAGTCATGGTAGGGGGACACGGTGTCAAACCACATCTCCGTCTGCAACACACACACAAATAGGGTGTCAAACCACATCTCTGTCTGCAACACACACACAAATAGGGTGTCAAACCACATATCCGACTGCAACACACACACAAATAGGGTGTCAAACCACATCTCCGTCTGCAACACACACACACATAGGGTGTCAAACCACGTCTCCATCTGCAACACACACACACATAGGGTGTCAAACCACATCTCCGTCTGCAACACACACACACACAGGGTGTCAAACCACATCTCCATCTGCAACACACACACACACAGGGTGTCAAACCACATCTCCGTCTGCAACACACACATAGGGTGTCAAACCACATCTCCGTCTGCAAAACACACATAAGGTGTCAAACCACATCTCATGTGTGTGTGTTGTGCTGTGCTGTGCTGTGCTGTGCTGTGCTGTGCTGTGCTGTGCTGTGCTGTGCTGTGCTGTGTGTGTGTGTGTGTGTGTTGTGTGTTGTGTGTGTGTGTGTGTGTGTGTGTGTGTGACTCACGCGGTCGAACTGTTCGCGGGTGATGAAGGTGACGTTTTTCTGGTCCATGTCCCTGAAGCGCTGCAACGTCTCCAGCAGCTGGGTCTGGGTGGGGGTGGGGAGGGGCCACAGCAACGCCAGCAGGAACTGCCGCCAGTCCACACCCTCCCTCCCCGCTGCCAGACACCGCGTCACCGCCTCTATCTGCTCACACAGGTGCACGATTCAAGATTCAAGATTTCATTCCTTTCACCCCTTTTGGGGCATAAAAGTTAAAGTCTGTCCCGAGCCTAAGGCTCATCAGGCCGGTGCTTATCCCGGTTTCTGTGGCGTTAAGCGACTGAGAGTCATAGACCCCCCCTGGATAGGACGCCAGTCTATCGCAGGGTTAACCCCCAACACAAGGTTGGTGCACCCCTTTTACACCTGGGTGGGGTGAGAAAATAGCTGTAAAGTGCCTTTTCCAAAGGCACAACGCCATAGCCGAAAGCTGGGATTGAACCCGCAACCTTGAGATTATGAGTCCAACGCCCTAACCAGTAGACTACAGCGGCGGCTCTTTTGGGGCATGGAGGATAACAAACAAGTTCAACAGGAGAAAAGAAACCTTACAGCAGCAACACATCCGAAAGTATTATCAATATCAACAAGAACTGAAAAGCAAGAATTCATCGCAAAATAATAAACAAACAATATTAAACACTCAGGGCATTTTTTTTAAGGCATGTAAACACTGGTTAAAGGCATCAAATCAAATTTTAAAAAATACGTGCAACTCTTATGAATTTTGATAGAGACAGGAGAACTTTTCGAGATTTACATTTCATCAACCTGCAAAAATTATAACTGGACATGGGTTGACGAAAATGCCACACACACACACACACACACACACACCGCACAGCTGTCAGTATCCCCCACTTTCAGCTCCTCTCAGCTGCTAATTATAATCCCATCCCAGCCCAGCCCAGCTGTGGCCAGCTGGTGCTATTTATAGCAGAACTGACCACACATGGACTAGGTAAAAGGAAGGAGAGCTATTAAATTTAGCACTAATGACTAGGCCCCGCTGAGTGATGTTGGCTTTGTGCACTGTGACCGGATTCTGATGTCTAGCTTTTGAACACATGCTACAGCTGAGTGGTTAGGACCGTTCCACTTCAATCCCATGGGTGCATGAAGTCACGAGTTTGAATCTCGGTGGAATTTGGTGAATTATGGGGTGGAGATTTTTTACAATCTTCTGGATCAACTTCAAGTGAGTGCAGACCTGCCAATGCCTTAATTCCCTTCGTGTGTACACACATGCAAAAGATCAAATATGTACAGTAAAGATCTTGCAATTCATGTCAGTGTTCCATGGGTTAATGAAACACGAACATACCCAGCATGCAGCTTTACCTTCATGGAGGGCAAAAACAGTCGCACATGCTAAATCTCACCATTGGTTAACCCCGAAGCCCTAACTCAGAAACAGAAAAATAAAGACAGCTGAGCTGTCTGTTGAGGAGCACTGGTTCTGACTCCTTCCCTGTGGATGAGGCATACATACATACTGAGGTCCTGTGGTCACCACAAAATGTGACAGTTTGGTTCATTCAGCACCTGAACCTTATCACAGTTCTTGATGAAACCATTGATGCTGGGGGCAACAGCAAAGTGAGAGGCTGTATGATCAGTGGCTTTTCCACTCATGGAATTCCACTTTACAGCTTAGCCTTTAGTGATCAACTATGACTCTCTGACTAGGAGGCTTGACTTGCACAGTCCTTAGGGATATGCTGTCGGCAAGGCATTTCCTTTTTTGGGGGGATGGGGGGGGGGGGGGGGGGGGGCAAGACATCTTCACTATAATCAAATTTCTGCCCAATTTCTGAAACAGCAGTTGCTTCCCCTGCTGTTTTAGTGGTCATGGTCAAACATGACGGACAATCAAACAAACACATACTGATAGTTTGATTCAGGAAAAAACACTCTTTGACTCTTCATTGAAACTTAAAATCCAGAGGACCCCCCCCCCCCTGTCCAACAACAACAACAAAAATAACCAAGACAAAGTAGGAAGCCAATGAAAGTTGCTGTGACCTGTGACTGCTGAAGGTTGGTCCAGAGGTCAGGCAGGTCCTGGGTGGCGGGGTCAGCTGACGCCATGTTCTCCAGCATCTCTGCGAAAGCCTGGGCAAACATGACGCCTGTGGGAGCCATTGTCCGCAGCTGCAAAACAACACAAAGAGCCATGGGTGATCTGGTGCCCCTGCAGTGCTGCAGGAAAAAAATGTGCGATGAAGGAGGAGGAGAATACATACATACATACATACATACACACACACACACACACACACACACACACACACACACACACACACACACACACATACATACATACATACATACATACATACATACATACATACGTGTGCGTGCGTGCGTGCATGTGTGCATGCGTGCGTGCGTGCGTGTGTGTGTGTGTTTTCCCATAACGCGGTGGCCGTCCTGGGCTGACCCTTATGGTTGGCTGGGGCGTCGATACAAGCAAGGACAGTTGAGTTGGTTTTATACCCCGTTTTAAACTGTACATAGTCTGCACAGTTTTAATACGAGTTTTAATATGTGACGAGGTGATAGCCCTGATATGGCCTATGTGGTCGGCGGGGCTATAAGCAACATAAATGGATTGAATTGGAATTGGATTGGTGTGTGTGTGTGTGTGTGTGTGTGGTGTGTGTGTGTGTGTGTGTGTGTGTGGTGTGTGTGGTGGTGTGGTGTGGTGTGGTGTGTGTGGTGTGGTGTGGTTTGTGTGGGTGTGGTGTGGGTGTGGAGGGTGGTGTGGTGTGGTGTGGTGTGGTGTGGTGTGGTGTGGTGTGGTGTGGTGTGGTGCATGCGTGCGTGCGTGCTTGCGTGTGTATGTATGTATGTATGTATTATTGTTGTCTGCACATGAGTGATAAAGCGTTGCACTGCCAATCAGCACCTGACAAGTACAGGACCAGCGCATCCGACTTTGGTGTGTGGAAGAGAACTGCTATCTTTTAAGTCTTTCTGGGGGAAAAAAACAGGAGAATGGACCAAAGAAGACAGAAAATAGACAAGAAGAAAAAAGGAATGAGGCATAAAACAAAGAGAGGGATAGAAAAGAGGGAATTCCCAGCACAGAATTTCCAGAAGGTGGGAATGCTATTCACAACACACAAATCCAACATCACTCAGCCAAGAGTGCTAAATTTAGCATGTCCCTTGCTTTTACCTAATCCCAAGTGTGGTCAGCTTCTGCTATAAATAGCACCAGCTGGCCCCATCTGGGCTGGGATGGGACGGATTAATTAGCAGCTGAGAGGAGCTGAGAGTGAGGGAAACTGACTGACAGCTGTGTATTTATAGTGAGCGGCCCCCTGGTGTGCCCATGGGGGGGGGGGGGGGGGGGGGGGTCACTGACCTGTTTGAAGAGAGAGAAGATCTGGTTGACGGTGAAGTGGTCAGGCATCGGCTCCTCCACTGCGTCTGGTACCGGTAGCGGCAGAGGGGAGGGCGTCTTCAGCATACACAGATCCTGGCCAGGGATCACACAACATGGGTTTATCGTGTGTGTGTGTGTGTTTTATTTATTTATTTATTTTATTCTTTTATATTGAGGATAATGGTTTAAGCACTCTTGTGCTTTTTTACATCCAGTCCCCATGTGTATGCAGTTGTGTAAATATTGTCATCTGTTCCCACTGGCACACAATGGCCTACTCTTACAAAAAGCGTAGCAGGATTTAACATGTGCGCAAGATGTTCTGTGGACAAGTGTGTGTGTGTGTGTGTGTGTGTGTGTGTGTGTGTGTGTGTGTGTGTGTGTGTGTGTGTGTGTGTGTGTGTGTGTGTGTAGAGGTGTGTGTGTGCGTGCATGCATGCATGTGTGTGTGGGCTTTAGCATTTGTTGGATAGGAGAATGAGAAGAGAAGCATGGACAGGCAGAAACATAAACATTGGAAAACAATTTTTTTTTATAAAAAAAGGAGACCATATAGACAGACACAGAGACAAAAAGAGATACACTAAGAGGACAAGAAAACAAAACATGATGATAGACTAAAATTATGAGACAGGGCTAATTAACAGAGAAAAACAAAGGATGTGACTGAAAAAGGAACATCTTGAAAGAAAAACAGAGAGAAAGAAAACAACCCCCCAAAATACAAGATAGTCAAAACAGTGTGTGAACCCAAAGGAAAAAATTGACAGGGAGAAAAAAAGAGAGAGAGAGAGAGAGGGTACTTTGAAATCTTTGCCAATACATGCATGCACACACGCACGCACGCACTCACGCACGCACTCACGCACGCACGCACAGCACACACACACACACACACCACACACACACACATGCACACACACACAGCATGCACACACACACACCACACACACACACACACACACACACACACACACACACACACACACACACACACACACACCACGCACACACACACAGAAGCATCATCGCAACATACGCTGTCCATGAGAAAGTCGTCTTGCTCCAGAACAATGCGTTCCTTCAGGGGCACACCTTCCTCTATGGCTTGACGCATCAACTCCGACATTGTGTCAATGCTGGGGGCATACACACACACACACACACACACACACACACACACACACACACACACACACACACACACACACACACACACAACACACGCACACAACACACACACACACACACACACACACACACACACACACACACACACACACACATACACACACACAGACACGCACGCACGCACACATGCATGCACGCACGCACGCACACACACACACAACACATACACAACACACACAACACACATACACACCACACACATACACACACACACACAACACACACACACACACACAACACACACACACACACACACACACACACACACACACACACACACAGAACAAGTTCTATCATTGATGATGATGATGATGGTACATCATTTGGAAATAACAGAAACATGATCAACTCGCAGCGCATCAAATGTAAGTTAGAAAATAAGGATATTATGCCATGTAATTTCTCTTATGAAATCTACAAAAAGATACATAAGAATTATACAGACTACCGAACAAAAAGTCAATTGCAGCCAAATGGGCAGCCATGCATTTTTTTACCCTCACTTATTCTCCTTACTAGCTACACTTCATCAAGAAAAAAACCAAACCCCCCCCAAAAAAAAACCACCCAACAACCCACCCCCACCCCCCTCCACACCCCTCTCCCAAAGCCCAAAGCTACCTTTCATCATTTACAAGCCTACAATATGAAAACATCTCACACCCCGAGCCTCACTTACCCACATGCACAAACCCACACATGAACACGTGAACACCCACACATCAAATTACTTAAACGTTAAATTCAAGACTAAATGAGATCTGTTTTGAGGTTGGACTTGAAAGAATGAACAGTTGTGCTGTGCCCGAGAGAATATGGGAGAGAATTCCAGCACACAAAAGGCTTGAAAAGAGAAAAATCGCTCACCAAACAATTTTGTCTGAAAGATAGGGACATGAAACAGACGAGTATCAGCAGAGGCGTGGAGAGGACAAGATGGGGTGGGAATGTTCCACACAAAGCACAGCCTTTACCGTTCCTTTTTAAAATTTTTTTATTTATTATAATTTTTTAATATTTATTTATTTTTTATTATTATTATTATTATTATTATTACTATTATTATTATTATTATTATTATTATTATTATCATTATTAATTAATTAATTTATTTTTCTTTTATTCTTTTTTTTTTTTGGCCTTTACCTTTCCATTTCCTTGAGGAATCATTTATTGAGGATTTATTGTTTTTTTTGGTTGGCTTTTACCTTTCCTTTTTAAATAAAATTTTTTAAATTTATTTATTTGATCTTTTTATTTTATATTATTTTATTTTTGGCCTTTACCTTTCCATTTCCTTGAGGAATCGAGCCCCCAGCCAGTCGTTCATGTCCTTGAAGGCGTTGTCCGCTTTCTGCTTCAGGTCCTGTACCACTGCCATGGAGATCGCCCTCGCCACCTCCAGACGTGTGCGCGCTGCCGCCTCTGCCAACAGACACACGGGGGGGGGATAACCTAGTGGTCAGCACATTGCGCTGGCAATTTGACGACCCAGGTTCGAGTCCGGTCGAGGAGATTTTTCTCCTGGAGTTAACATCAGTGCTGACTCCACTCTCCCCAAAAGTCCTTCGAATGAGACTTTAAACTGAGGCCCTGTGTGCGAACGCACGCAGAACATCTTGTGCACATGTTAAATCCTGTTCAGCTTTTTGTAAGAGTAGGCCATCATGTGCTTGTGGGAACAGATGACATTTACAAAAACTGTATACACACGGGGACTGGGTGTAAAAAACCACATAAGTGCTTATTCCATTATCCTCGATATAAAAGAATAAATCAAATAAATCAAATCAAACACAACAACCTTCCACTGTACCACACAGGCAGGCAGACACCATGGCCCAGTGGTCAAGACTGTTCAACTTCAATTCTATGGGTCCATGAAGTCGTGGGTTCCAATCTCAGCTGCATCTGGTGAATCATGGGTGGGGGATTTTTAACCCTCTCACAGGTCAACTTCAAGTGCAGACCTGCCAGTGCCTTAATTTCCTTTGTGTGTATACACATGCAGAAGATCAAACATGAACATTAAATAGCCTGTAATTCATGTCAGTGTTTGGTGGGTTACAGAAACAGGAACATACCCAACACACATCCCCGAAGTCGGAATGCGGCTAACTTCATGGTGGGTGAAAAGTGTCCCCTACACAAATTTCACCATAGGTAAACCTGGTAGCTGTACCTGAGGAATGGCAAAAACAAGTTCACACAGCATCTGTACTACTGTGAATCAGTGTTTGCAATTTTGCTTTATAGGTAACACAACACATCCTTTTCACAAATTATATATAAAAAACACCTTTCATAATGAGTGAAAGATTGAGAAAAAGAAAAGAAGATTGTTCATGTTAGGAAGGGGAGTTTTTTCTCCTACCTTCCTCTTTGATAGTGAAGTTGTGCTCATACTCCATTTTTTCCTTGACTGCCTTCTTCTCCTTGGTCATCATCTGTCACAACCACGATGGATGCTGCAACACACACGCACGCACACACGCATGCACACACACATGCGCGTCACGCACGCACGCACACACACATGCATGCACGCGCACACACACACACACACACACACACACACACACACACACACACACACACAATACATATACACACACACACCACATACATGCACACACGCACGCACACGCACGCACACCCCCCCCCCACACACACACACACACACCCCACACACCCACACACACACACACCATTAACAGATTCTGATTTTGCATGCATCATGATATACTGAACATACGAGTGTGGGATTCTCTCTCTCTCTCTGTGTCTCTCTGTCATACACACACACACACACACACACACACACACACACACACACACACACACACACACACACACACACACACACACACACCAGACACCCATACACCCAGACACCAGACACAGACACCACTCTCTCCTCTCTCTCTCTCTCTCTCTCTCTCTCACACACACACACACACACACACACACACACACACACACAACACACACACACACACACACACACACACAACACACACACACACACACACACACACACACACACACACACACAACACACACACACACACGCACACACACAAAACACACACACACACACACACACACACACACTCAGAGCTGATAGATACTTTTACCTCTGCAGGAGTTTCTCTTGTCCTTGGGGGATTGTTCAGCCACTTTCTGCTCCTCCTCCTCCTTCACTGGCTTGTTAGTCGTTTCTTCGGACATCTGCACCCATAAAAAAAGGTCAAGGTAAAGGTGTCCCACAACCTAGACGGTCATATGGGAGTGAGGCATCAGAGACCTCAGCTTCTCTAGGGACCAGCATGTTGAGGGCGGCGCCCATCCCCTCTCCCTCGCTGATTTACCTTCCATGTCCTTAAAGAGGGCAGGTACCCATTTACAACCGGGTGAACTGTACTGTAGCCGAGGCGTGCAAAAGGTCACCCATCCAACTGGTGACCACACTCGATGCTGCTGGGGGAAAGCGAGTGCTCTGAGTACTGAACTATCCTGCCCCCCCCCCCCCTTCTATCTTTTCATCTGCATCAATACCAGCAGGAAAAGAAAACATCAGCATGGATCAGCTCATTGTGTTGTCTCTGTGTGCACTGAGCAATTTTGTAGTCTAAAGACAAAGGGGGGAGAGGGAAGGAGGGGGGGATAGCCTAGTGGTTAGAGCATTGAGCTCTTGATCTGAGGATGACAGTTTAAGCCATCGCTGACACGCCTGCTTGAGGGCGTTTTTTCCTTCTGGAGTTAACTAACATCAGTACCGACTCTACTTTCCCCCCCTCCCCCCTCCAAAAGTCCTTTGGATGAGACAACAAACTGAGGTCCTATGTACACACATACGCAGAACGTATTGAGCACATGTTAAAACCTATTCCCGCCTTTTGGACAGATAGACCAATGGATGCTGGTCAGAATGGATGGCAACATTTTTTTAAAAACATGTATGCTGGTGTCACATCTAGACATCATCCCTGAAGTTGGAATGCACCTTGCTTCACCTGTCCAGCAGTCTGGTCTAGTTAACTGTTAGGGCACCACTGAAGATTTTTCAACCAACTTCCTCCACTTTCTCCACTGGGTAAACAGTCAACATGTACACAAACATCTCACCACTGGTGATTCTTGGAGCTCTAACTGAGTGTAACAGAGCGCAGATATTTGATCTGCCGCGACTCTGTACAACTTCTTGGCAACGACAGCACGGTCAGACAGTGGGAATGTGGCCTCTAAAAAGAGGCTGCATAAATATTACATTTTACCGCTACGGGCAAAGTGCATGCAGAGGACGGTTTTCGACCACCCCCCAACGATACAGAACGTCGCACAATTCACAGGTGTGGATCCCAACGTTGTACCCACGTCGCTGCGATTGGCAGTTCCGCTCGCAAGGGAAGTAATCTAATTACCGCCCTGCCACATCCACCACCGCTGACTTTGTGCCGCGTCCCGAGGCACAGTGGGTACTGACCAGCGTATTTGACGCTCAGATCAGTAGTCCCAAGTTCTTTCCATCCTGCTCGCAGCGCCACTTTGTAACAGAGTGCAGATATTTGATCTGCCGCGACTCTGTACAACTTCTCGGCAACGACAGCACGGTCAGACAGTGGGAATGTGGCCTCTCGAAAGAGGCTGCATAAATACTACATTTTACCGCTATGGGCAAAGTGCATGCAGAGGACGGTTTTCGACCACCCCCCAACGATACAGAACGTCGCACAATTCACAGGTGTGGATCCCAACGTTGTACCCACGTCGCTGCGATTGGCAGTTCCGCTTGCAAGGGAAGTAATCTAATTACCGCCCTGCCACATGAGAAACACAAAAAAAGAAAAAAAGTCCAGAAACAGTGCCCCATTCTTCAAATGAGGGTACCCTGAAGCCCTGTCAGATCAACAACCCCCTGGCTTGTGGAAAAAAGAAAAGTGTCTCGCTTTTGTTTCACTGAATAAATGAACCACTATAATATGCCAAATTTGAAAATTGATGACAAAATACACACACACACCCATCCATTCAAACGATAAGACAATGTTCTGTCATCATTTACCAGGATCTGCATGTGCTGAAAATGCCATTACCTCTGCCACTGCATATACATACACAGACACACAGACACACATGCACACACATGTATAGACACACACACACACACCACCACCACCCCCCCCACACACACACACACACACCACACTCTCTCTCTCTCTCTCACTCTCTCTCACACCACACACACACCACACTTTACACTCACAATGCTGGCCACAGCGCGCAGAGCAAAGAGGTGGGCGTCAAAGAGGAACTTCTCATCGGGGTCCTGGGGCGGAGGCACTTTGCTCTCCTCCAGGAGCGTCTCCTCCGACGTCTGCTTCTTGCTCCTCCTCCTGCTCTTCTTCTCCTTCACCTCCGCCTCAGGGACTGGTGGGGATGGCGCCGCAGCAGGATCCAGGATTTCCCCCTGACGTGGAACCTGGGGGATTCTGTTTTTAAACGCAAAGGGGTGGTGTGAACGGGTTGGTGGTCTGCAACATGCCTGCCTGCCTAGAAAGTAAAAAGTGTGGGTTTTGATCCCCCCCCCCCCTCCTGTTTATGTCTAGCACACTATACAACTCCAGCATAATTCAGTCAAGGGTGCTATTTATTTATTTTATTTTATTTATTCTTTTATATCGAGGATAATGGAATAAGCACTCATGTGCTTTTTTTTCATCCAGTCCCCGTGTGTATGCAGTTTTGTCAATACCATCATCTGTTCCCACCAGCACACAATGGCCTACTCTTACGAAAAGCGGAACAGGATTTAACGTGCGCGCAAGATGTTCTGCGTGCGTTCGCACACGGGGCCTTGGTTTACAGTCTCATCCGAAAGACTTTTGGGGAGAGTGGAGTCAGTACTTAAGTTAACTCCAGGGGAAAAATCCCTTCGGATGGGAGTCAAACTTGGGTCGTCAAATTGCGAGCGCAATGTTCTGACCATTATGCTATCCCGCCCCGTGTGTCTACAACACACATGCCTGTCTAGAAAGTAAAAAGTGTGGGTTTTGATCCCCTCCTGTTTATGTCTAGCACAGTATACAAATCCAGCATAACTTAATCAAGGGTGCTAGAATTAGCATGCCCCTTCCTTTTACCCAGTGTAAGTGTAGTCAGTTCCTGCTAGGATTAGCACCAGCTGGCCCTAGCTGGGCAGGGCTGGGCTGGGATGGGATGGATAGAAGCTGAGAGCAGCATCCAACTTCCGCATGGGAGAGAATTGTTATCTTTTAACCTTTTCCCTATGGGTAGCCCGCTAGAGGGCAACCATCCATCTACTAACCTGTCCCTTCCTTTGTATTTATCTGTATAACACAACATAACAACAGGAATGGTGTATTTCTCTCTACAACAGGAATGGTGTACTTCTCTCTACAACACAACACAACAGGAATGGTGTACTTCTCTCTACAACACAACACAACAACAGGAATGGTGTATTTCTCTCTACAACACAACACAACAACAGGAATGATGTATTTCTCTCTACAACAGGAATGGTGTATTTCTCTCTACAACACAACACAACAACAGGAATGGTGTATTTCTCTGTATAACATAACATAACAACAGGAATGGTGTATTTCTCTCTACAACACAACACAACAACAGGAATGGTGTATTTCTCTCTACAACACAACACCAGGAATGGTGTATTTCTCTCTACAACAGGAATAGTGTATTTCTCTCTACAACACAACACAGCAACAGGAATGGTGTATTTCTCTCTACAACACAACAACAGGAATGGTGTATTTCTCTCTACAACGCAACACCAGGAATGGTGTATTTCTCTCTACAACAGGAATGGTGTATTTCTCTCTACAACACAACATAACAACAGGAATGGTGTATTTCTCTCTACAACAGGAATGGTGTATTTCTCTCTACAACACAACACCAGGAAAGGTGTATTTCTCTCTACAACACAACACAACACAACACCAGGGAAGGTGTATTTCTCTGTACAACACAACACAATACAGGAATGATGTATTTCTCTGTACAACACAACACAATACAGGAATGATGTATTTCTCTCTACAACACAACACAATACAGGAATGATGTATTTCTCTCTACAACACAACACAATACAGGAATGATGTATTTCTCTCTACAACACAACACAGGAATGATGTATTTCTCTCTACAACACAACACAATACAGGAATGATGTATTTCTCTCTGCAACACAACACCAGACAGACTCACTTAATTCTCACAACAGGAATGATGTATTTCTCTCTACAACACAACACCAGGAATGGTGTATTTCTCTCTACAACACAACACAACACCAGGAATGGTGTATTTCTCTCTACAACACAACACAACACCAGGAATGGTGTATTTCTCTCTACAACACAACACAACACAACAACAGGAATGGTGTATTTCTCTCTACAACACAACACAACACAACACCAGGAATGATGTATTTCTCTCTACAACACAACACAACACAACACCAGGAATGGTGTATTTTCTCTACAACACAACACAACACAACACCAGGAATGGTGTATTTCTCTCTACAACACAACACCAGGAATGGTGTATTTCTCTCTACAACACAACACAACACAACACCAGGAATGGTGTATTTCTCTCTACAACACAACACAACACCAGGAATGGTGTACTTCTTTCTACAACACAACACAACACCAGGAATGGTGTACTTCTTTCTACAACACAACACAACACCAGGAATGGTGTACTTCTCTCTACAACACAACACAACACCAGGAATGGTGTATTTCTCTCTACAAATGTATTCCTCTCTACAACACAACACCAGACAGACAGACTCACTTGATTCTCACGACAGGGATGGGAACAACAACCGGAGGCTTGGCTTGCTCCTCCTCCCTCTGCCTGTCCTCCCTGTCCAGTGGCTGGACATTGTCATCGTTCTCCCTGGGGCCTCTTCAGGTGATGCACTGCCCAGCCTGTCCAGGCTCTGGTGTCTGGGGCTGAAGGTCTGTGGGGAGGGCGGGCCATCGGGCAGCACCTCCTCTTCTCCTCCCTCCTTGGGGCTCTCTTTCTCTGTAGGGTTCTGGGGACAATTTCAGTGCAGGATTTTTTGATTCGAACCGATTTATTTTTCATTCCTCAGCTCACAGCGCACAAATCCAACATCACTCGGTCCAGAGAGCTAAATTTAGCATGCCCCTTTCCTTTTACCTAGTCCCAAGTGTGGTCAGTTCCTGCTATAAATAGTGTCAGCTTGGCCCACCCTAGGCTGGGATGGGATGGATTAATCAGCAGCTGAGAGGAGCTGAAAGCGGGGGAAACTGACAGCTGTGAGCTGTGAGCTAGGGCTCTGAGGTTCCCCAATGCTGAGATTTTCTGTATGCGACCATTTTTGCCCATCATGAAGGTAGCAGCAGCATTCCGATTTCGGGATGCATGCTGGGAATGTTTGTGTTTCTGTTGCCTACCAAATGCTAACATTTTTATCCACCATTAAGATAGCTGCATTCATTTTATTTATTTTATTTATTTTTTATTTTATACCACTTTATGTCACAGCAGATTTCTCTGCGTGAAATTCGGGCTGCTCTCCCCGGGGAGAGCGCGTCGCCACAAGTGCAGCGCCTACCCATTTTTTTTTTCCTCATGGATGGTGTCTAAACACGACACCTGTGTGCATGCTGGGTTTTTTTTAATAATTTTGTCATCTGCTCCTACTGGCACATGATGGCCTGCTCTTCCGAAAGGCGGAACAGGGTTTTAACGTGTGCGCAAGATGTTCTGCGTGCGTTTGCACACGGGGCCTCGGTTTCTAGTCTCATCCGAATGACTTTGACATTCAGTTCAATTTTTTCGTCAAACTGGGAAGAAAGGGCGAGGCTGGGAACGAACCCAGAAACTCACGGTTTACATATTGGCAGGTGAACATCTTACCCATCCTGCCACCGTCCTTCCCTCTCACTTCAAGCATGGTGTCTAAACACAACAACGGTGTGCATGTGTTGTTAAAATGTTATCATCCAAAGATTTTTTTGGCGCTGATGTTAACTCCAGGGGAAAATTCCCTGAAATGGGCACCTCTGCGGTGGCTTGCTCCTGGGCCATCAGATCACAAGTAAAACACTCTAACCACTGGGCTCCCCCCCTCCCATGTTTTAATTTAAATTCTTTTCTTTCATGGATAGTGGAATAAGTACTCATGTGCTCATGATTCTGAAATAAGTGTCTTTGGCAAAGCAGCTGAACTGTAGGAATACGCAGACTTTTCTTTAAAAGGCAGCTTAAAAGAAATGTTCATTTCTGCATTGCATTTGTTGGATGAGATCTTGTAATTACTTGATGCCACGAACATGATGTTCCTTTGAATTTTCAGTTAAAAGACAGAAGAAGAAAAACCATCGACAAAAAAAATCATTGAGAAGGAAGGTGGCAGGATGCTTAGGATGTTCACCTGCCTAATAATTAAACTGTGAGGTTCTGGGTTTGATTCCTGGTCTTGCCTTGTCTTCCCAGTTTGATGAAAAAATTGAACTGAATGTCAAACTCCTTCGGATGAGGCTATAAACCAAGGCCCCATGTGCAAATGCATGGAGAAATCTTGTGCATGCATTAAAAACCCATTCTGCCTTTTAGACAAGTAGACAATTTGTGCTGGTAGGAATGGATGACAGAATGCTTCCATCTGAATCACTAATTAGTGGAAGGATGATAAACTGAAGAACTAACACACATACACATATGCACATGCACATGCACATGCACACACACACACACACACACACACACACACATACACACACACACACACACACACACACACACACACACACACACACACACACACACACACACACACACACACACGTGTGTGTCGGATGAGACTATAAGCCAAGGCCCCATGTGCGAACGTATGCAGAACATCTTGCACACACGTTAAAACCTGTTCCACTTTTCGTAAGAGTAGGCCATTGTGTGCCGGTGGGAACAGATGACAAGATTTACAAAACTGCACGCAAACAGGGACTGGATGTAAAAAAGCACATGAGCGCTTATTCCATTATCCTCAATAGAAAAGAATAAAAGAAAGAAAGAAAGAAAAGAACATACACACACAAAAACACAAACATGCACACTCACACACACACACACACACACACACACACACACATACACACACACACACACACACACACACCTTTCTTTACCATCATAATATGTAAAAACTTTTAAAACAAACCACCAAAGATACACATATACACAAACACAAACTAAACCAAACCCCCCCCCCCACCCCCCAAAACTCCCCCAACAAAAACAAGACATGTATGCATGAACTGCAGTGATGGTGCTGACTGACCCCCATCATGGACAATCTCTGACAGCTGTCCCTCAGCTCCTCAGGAATGTGGCCGTCCATGCCGCTGTAGTAGTCCTTCAGCAGACGCGCCGTGTCTTGGAACCGATCCAGCTCCGCCTGTCCACACACAGCACGGCTTAGGAAGAGGCAAATCAATCAATCAATCAATCAATCAATCAGTCAATCAATCAACCAATACATCAATCAATAAATCAATGAGCCAGCCAGCCAGCCAATCTCCTTCTTCCTTCCTTCCCTCCTGCCTGGTCTTCTGTGACTTGAAGTTCAGCAGGAGGTCTGCCCACTGGCCTCATCCAACATGTTCCAACTTCAGGCCACCTCATCAACCAACCACCAGCCGCCATGGCGCAGTGGTTACCAGCTTGGATTTTGGACTGGAAGGTTGTGGGTTCGATTCCCGTAAGAGTCATGGTTATTTTTCTGACTCTGGCCGGCTCCTACCCAGAGTGAGTGCTGTGCTGTCAGTGGGAAGACTGGGACCACACAGTCAAGCTTCATTCACTTTATGGATGCAAGTTTGAGAGTGTTGCTCAATTTACCTGACCAACACTGCAAGTGTCTTTATCTCTCAGGCTTGGTTGATGCCAGAATATATTATGCACTTCAACAGCAGCTTCACTAAGTCATTCTTATAATCATTGTTTACCATGCAATAAAAAAAAAGCCTCTGATTCAGTTGTCCCAGTTGCTCTGGTCTCATGGTGACCTCAGATTCCATTTCCCCATACACCTCTGTGCCTGTGGCAAGTTTGTGTCAAAGTCTTTGGGGTTGGAGGTTCATGGGTGTGTTATCTTCAGACCAATGACCCACCACACCAGACTTCTGACAAAACCAAAAAGTACTGAGTACACAAAAGAGCTGTGTACAATCCATCCTTTCATCAATTTTCTTAGCCATGCGCAATGTCATCAAACGCTCAGTCAGCAACTACACTAGTGTTGTCTGACATATCAGCAAAAATGTGTTGCGCTGCCTTTAAGTGCCTGACAAGTCAGGACCAGCGCGTCCAACTTCAGCAAGGGAGAGAATTGTTATTTTTCATGACTTTCTAGAAAAAAGGCAAGAGAATGGACCAAGATGGCTGAAAATAGACAAGGAGGTGACAGGAAAAAAAAAGAACAGGGCAGAAACAAAGAGAGGGATAGAAAAAGTAGAAATTGCTAGCACATCATTTCTGGAAGGTGGGCAGGCTATTTATACTGACATGCCCCCAGCATCCCCTAAAGGAAATGCAGGTAATTCAAGATTCCTGATGGCATGGCTGGCACTGTAATATTCCAGCAATAACAGACTCTGCTCTCACCTGCATGATGGTGATTGATGTATTCCAGCAATAACAGACTCTGCTCTCACCTGCATGATGGTGATTGATGTATTCCAGCAATAACAGACTCTGCTCTCACCTGCATGATGGTGATTGATGTATTCCAGCAATAACAGACTCTGCTCTCACCTGCATGATGGTGATTGATGTATTCCAGCAATAAGACTCTGCTCTCACCTGCATGATGGTGATTGATGTATTCCAGCAATAAGACTCTGTTCTCATCTTTTAAAAAAAAAAAAAAAATTTCCACTCTACCCTCTCACCTGCATGATGGTGATGTAGTGGTTGGTCAGCACCCCCAGCCGGTCGTCCAGCCAGCCGTCCGTCATCATGGCGCCCCGCTCCCGCTCCGCCTGGTCCTTGCGCTCGTCGCAGGTGTTCCACAGGTGTTCCCGCAGGTCGTCCACGCGCTGGTGCAGGTGGGCGCGGGTGAGGGGGTCCTGGCGCCGGGGGTTGGCCACGCAGTTATACTCTCTCTGCCACTGCTCCACTGCACCCTGCTTGCTGTCCGGCCTGCGCAGGTAGGC
>CM060322.1:38991311-39008706 GCA_030674155.1 Stramonita haemastoma
GGACAACACTGTGTCTACTCACAGCCTCAGGAGTCTCCTCAGCTTTCTCTGCAGCCCCCTCTGTCTGCTCCAGGGGTAAGGAGCTTTCCAAGTCCTTTCCAAGGATCTGAACCACACAGCACACATGCACACACACACACACACACACACACAATACACGCACGCACCACGCACGCACGCACACACGCACACGCACGCACCACACACACACACACACACACACACACACACAAAACAGACAGCTGTAGCTGACATTTTTGCTTAAATAATGTATTGTATTGTAACCCTTTAAGTTCATGAAATTTCCTGCAAGAATTTGGGCTCTCTCCCAGGGAACAGCCACTTCACCACAAGAGAGCGACACCTGTTATTTTTTTCTTTTTCTGTCTCCATATGTATTTGGTTTCCTATCTGAATGTTTTTTTTTTTAAGAATTTTGCTAGGGACAACTCTCCTGTTGCTGTGGGTTCTTTTGCATCACTAAATGAGTATTGCACGCAGGACTTCAATTTATCACCTCATCCAAAGACTAGCACCCAGCTAGATCACCCCTCACAATCTAGTGGATGGGGGGAAAGTTGGACACAAACGGGGATCAAACCCACACACTTAAAACCTGGACTTTTTGCTTTCTAGGCAGGTGCATTACCTCTAGACCACCGATTCACCATTATTTAAGAAAGAAAGAAACAAACACTACATACAAATTAACCTCTTGACTGCCAAGTGCAAGTGCATCCTACATGCCGGGGATAAAATTCTTATATACCACTTGCTATGTTCATGTCCCTTTAAAACTCACAAACCACCTGAGAAATAATCCTGATATTCTATCCAATGACAGTAACATAGATTGCTCTCAGGCAAGCTCAAAGAAGTATATTTCACTAAAAAAAAAAAAAAAATACAAAAAATGAAAAACACACTCTTTCTTCATCACCACTGTCATTCTGACTCCCCCCCCCCCCCCCACATATCTCAATTTTCACTCATCTGACAGACAACAACAGTTGCTGTTTTGTTCAATTTATGTCTGTTCACTCTGAGGAATAGACAGAAGTGGAAGTTAATGGAAGTGAGCGGAGGGGTTGAAAAGAGAAACATTATAGATAGCATAATGGTATTTGTAGCTTAAAAATTTAAAAAATATACATAAAAAAAACAAGAAGAAAGTGATAAAACATACTCTTAAAAGGAGTCAAAATTTAAACTCAAAGTAGACAATAACATAACATGTAATACAATAATATTCGTTGCTGTGAGCATGTACGACAAGAAGATTTCACTAGCCCGCATAGATTTGACGAACTTGAAATCAAACGTACATTTTGTTTGTTTGTTGTTTGGTTTTTTTTTTTTTATATCAATCCGAAAAACCGGTGGTTACCTTGGCGACAGTGTCCTCCATGATCTTTTCCACCTCCAGAAAGAGAGCGCTGGGGATGTCGCCAGCATCCACCTTCTTCAGGGTGCCGAAACGTGTGAACCACTTGTCCATCTTGGGCCAGCTGTCCTGGAAGGTCAGCAGCCTGGGTGGGCACACAGAGAGAGACATTTATTTATTTATTTATTTATTTATTTATTTATTCATTCATTTATTCATCATTCATATTCATTTATTTCATCATTCTTCATTCATTCTTCTTATTTATTTGATTTATGTATGTATGTATGTATATTCATTTATTGTTGTTTTTCTTTTTTACAGTTATGGAATAAGCATTGTGCTTTTACATCCAGTTCATGTGTATGCAGTTTTGTAAATTTGTCATCTGTTCCCACTGGCACACGATGGCCTACTCTTATGAAAAGCAGAACAGGATTTATTGCGGTTTGCCACAGGGCCTCGTTTACAGTCTCATTCGAAGGACTTTTGGGGAGGTGGAGTCAGCACTGATGTTAACTCCAGGAGAAAAATCTCCTCGACCGGACGCGAACCCAGGTCATTAAATTGCCAGCCAATGTTCTGACACTAGGCTATCCGACCCCGCCTCTCACCCAAGGAGAGAGAGAGAGAGAGAGAGTAGAGAGGGAGAGATAGAGAGAGAGAAGGAAGAAGAGAGAGAAGAAACGAAGAAGACGAGACAGAGAGACAGAAGGAGACAGAGAGACAGAGAGATAGCAGAGAGATTGAGGTCTTGTTGTTGAGGGTTTAGAGGGAAATGAGCATTCTTTTTCTACTCTATGTGAAGGAGGCTATGTGTATGCATGACAAATGTGAAGAAAAGGGAGGTATGTGTGGGGGGGGGGGGGGGGGGGAGTAAAACAAAGGGCTGTGAAAATGTTAGCACCCGGACCCTTGACTGAGTTAGTGGATTTGTGTGTTGTGGAAAATGTAGTTTTCTGTGGAAATACTGTTCTCGCCCTCCATCCTTCACACACTGCACACACACACACACACACACACACACACACACACACACACACACACACACACACACACACACACACACACAACACACACATCACACACACACACACACACACACACACACAAGCACACGCACAGACACAACACACATCCCCTTGCACCTACCCCCCCCCCCTCCCATACACACACACACTACACACACACAGACACACAGACACAGACACAACACACACACACACACACACTACACACACACAGACACAGACACACATACACACACACACATAACACAAACACCCACACACAGACACTCACACATACCCCTCCCCCCAACACACACACAACACACAGAGACAGGTTTCTTTCTTTCTGTCTGGGACCCCAGCCTTACTTTTGCTGCAGCTGGTCCTGATCCCCGGAGGGGTCACTGACTGACCCCGCCTTCTCCGGCCTGCCTGCTGACGCGCTGCCCTCGGTGGTCAGGTTGGACTCCTCGTTACACATCTCCTCCTGCTCCCCCACTTCTGAAACCCAGTCACTGGGGTCAGGCAGGCAGCCATCACTGCTTAGTTTAGTTCAGTTTAGTTTAGTTTTTTCTTTTATATCTAGGATAATGGAATAAGCACTTATGTGCTTTTTTTCATCCAGTCCCCATGTGTATCAGTTTGTCAATTTTGTCATCTGTTCCCACCGGCACACCATGGCCTACTCTTACAAAAAGGGAACAGGATTTAATGTGTGTGCAAGATATTCTGTGTGCATTCGCACACAGGGCCTCGGTTCTCTACAGACTTTTGGGGAGAGTGGAGTCAGCGCTGATGTTAACTCAAGGGGAAAAAAACCCCTCCAATGGGAGTTGAACTCCGGTCTTCAAATTATGAGGCACTGCTGTGGGGACACGCTCACAGGCTTCTCAATCCTTCAGTCCTTTTTTCCTTTCCCCTGTTACTGGGCAAGCTAGAGCTCTGAGGTTCACTGATGGTGAGATTTGTGTATGTGACCGCTTTTGCCCACCATGAAGATAACTGCATTCTGACTTTGAGGATGTGTGCTGGGTTGTTTGTGTTTCCGTAACCCCTCCAAAGTTGATATGAATTATATGATCTTTCTCATGCCTGTTTGATCTTATGCGTGTGTATATTCATGAAGGGAATGAAGGTACGGCAGGACTGCACTTAACCTGTAAATCATAAAAATCCCCACCCTTAATTCACCACGCTGTCGAGATTTGAACCCATGACTTCATGGACCCAGTCTTTAACCACTGGGCTATAGTGTTCATCCTATGGTCTAGAAATCACTGGGGGTGGGGGTGGGGGTACTGCCATTGTTGGCATCCCAGCCTAACTCCTGGGATTCACCCAGTAACATGCACTCGTCTACTCATCCCAGCTGGGCATCACTGTCACTACACTCTGGATGACAAGTTAGCATGTATGACTCCATTTCTTCTTCTTCTTTGTCTAACGCTCATACAGCAACTATTGTTGTTATCATTTGAGTGAAAATGCGTTGTGCCTTTAAGTGCCTGACAAGTCAGGCCCAGCGCATCTGACTTTAGCTTTGGGATAGAATTGTCATCATTTAAGTCTTTCTAGAAAGGAAAGACCAAGAATGCAGAAACAGACAAGAAGGAGGCGACAGGAAGAAAAGGAACAATACACAAACAAAAAGAGAGTTAGAAAAGAGGAAATTCCTGGCACAGAATGTCAAATGTCTCTGTCTTGTTCCTCTTCTTCCTGTCACTATATCCATGTCTATTTTCTGCCTTCTTGGTCCATTCTCCTGCCTTTTTTTCCAGAAAGACTTACAAGATAACAATTCTCTTTGACACCAAAGCTAGATGCACTGGACCTTACTTGTCAGGTGCTTAATAGCAGCACAAAATCTTTTCACTCATACGACAGACAATAGTTGCTAAGTGTTTTTCACAAAGAAGAAGTTTAAAGTCTGCATATACTTTAAAAAATTTTCAGAGCTGCTGTTTTCCTGCCTCTCACCCCAAGTTCACCCCTATACACACACTGCTTCATGCACAGTCCTTCTGCTATACTCTCTCAGCCAACAAACCCCAGGAGGCGATGTGTGGATACCACAAGGCCACCTGTTGGAAGAGGCCCAGCTCGTTGCCATGTTACTCCAAGAGTGTTAGCAGATCTCTTGATATCGAGGACACAGTATCACAAAACTGAAATCTTCAATGACATATGTGAAAAATTTGAAATTTTGATTTGGAAGATTTGAATAATGATGTAATAAAGATGAAACTAACTGGAAACTCTTTTTTTTTTAAAGAATGGATGCATCTTTCTATGTGGCCCTTCTAATTTTCTGGAGTAAACGGGGTTTTTTTTTGTTTGTTCTTTGTTTTTTATTTTTCTTCATCCTTTGAAAACCTATGTCACAACTTAATATAAATTGTTCCCTCCCTTACATATTTTTAATTCAAGTTGGAAAATGTGTCTCTCATTTGCTAACTTTTTCTTTTGATTTGAGGAGAATGATCAGAATCCCATGATCATGCCCATTTTTTTTGTGTGTGTATAGCAGACCACTCAGGAGCTTGAACTGCTGAGTACAGTCCTTTTTTGTGAACAATTTTTAAAAGGAAACATTTTTTTTCAGAAATCATTTACCATAATCAGTCCATTCCTACTTTCCAGAAGTAAAAAAAACCCTATCCCCTCTCCCTCCAACCCAACACACACACACGAACCAACACACAACCCTCCATAAACTTACTGGGCATCTCGCTGGCTCTCTTGATGCAGACCTCATCGTCGATGTCGAACAAGACGACAACGTCGATGCCACTGGTGGGCTCGGAGGGTGGGGGGGTGGGGCGGGGGTCAGGGACCAGGCTGGATTTACGGGACTTGGATTTCATGGCCTGCTTGACGTTCTCCTTGGCGTTGGCGTCGTAGCCGCTGAGCGCCTTCTCCAGAATCTTGGCCTGGTTGTAGTTCTGGGGGTAGCCGTCTATCACCCAGCCTGTGCCTTCAGGAACACGCCTGAGGGGGGGGGGGGGGTAAGAAGACAACAAACATCATTCACAATGAGTCCAAAGTCCTTCGATGAACTGTAACCAGACCCATGTGAACCACCAGAAATCTGTCGCTACGTTAAATCCTTCCGCTTTCGTAAGAGAAGCCATCGTGTGCCGTGGAACAGATGACATTACAAAACTGCATAACATGGGACTGATGTAAAAAGCACAAGAGTGCTTACATTATCCTCGATATAAAATATAAAAAAAATTAAATGAAAGAAACGTTGTAGTGTCTATGAGAAAACGATAAGTCATACATATATATCATTCATACAGAAGGATGCATGGGCAAGTAATTATGACCGTTTGACTTCAATCCCAGGGTCCATGAAGTCATGGGTTTGAATCTCAGCAGGGCATCTGGTGATATAAGGGTAGGGATTTTTACAATCTTCCAGGTCAATCTCAAGTGCAACCCTGCCAGTGCCTTAATTCCCTTTGTGTACATTTACACATGAACAAGATCAAATGTTCATTTAAAGATCCTGTCATTTATGTCAGCATTCGGTGGGTTATGGAAACACAAACATACCCAGCAACATCCCTGAAATCAGAATGTGGCTACCTTCATAGCGGGCAAAGTGGTTGCATAAGCAAAATCTCAATGTTGGTGAACCCAGAGGGGACCTCAACCATTTTTTCCCACCATGAAGGTAGCCACATTTTTTCCCTCCAGAATTCAGGTAGCTGCATTCAATCAAGGAACACTAACAAAAAAAAATCCTTATATGAAGATACTGATATAAAAAGGAAAACCCCCCCCCCCCACCCCCACAGCATGTATATACCGACAAACTCACAAAAAAGTGCAAAACATTCATAGCTAAAGTACTAAAACTCAAACAAAACCAAACAAACAGAAGCAGAAATCAGACCAAAACCAAGACACACAAGTACTTTTCTGCGTAGCATTTCAACTTCAGCAATCATCCCACCTTAAAGCCCATAAAATCCAATCAGCCTGACCCTAGAGAAGAATTTCTGCATCCTCAGCCCCACCACCACCACTACCATTAGCCTGCGCTATCCACTTCACACTACTCACTTGATAGCATCGACGAGAATGTCCACCACGATCTGGTCGTCCACTGGCCGGCCCTTTTTCATGAACTTGAGCGCCTTGGAGCCCAGCTTGTTGCGAAGGGAGGGCTGCAAGAGTCAGCACACCAGGTTACATGCCTGCAGTCAGTGAGCATCTTGACACGCCAACATGCAGTGTGTAGGATTCCTCTTGGAAACAGACTATAATTATATTGCACTTTACACTATCTCTGGAACTTTCAGATAGTCCACTCTTTCAAGAGTGTCTAAAATTTAAAACAAAAAGACAGAAAAAAGAACAGAAAAAAACCTTTAACCAACCCCCCCCCCCCCCCCCCACACACACACACACAAATTACGACCCCCAGCCCACTTTAAAACAAACCAAAAAAAGCCACCACCTAGGTGCCCGTTTGATAAGAGTTTTTCCCTGGAGTTAACATCAGCATGGACTCTGCTGTCCCAAAAATCCTTCAGATGAAACTATGAACCAAGGCCACATGTGCGCACGCGATCAAAACATCTTGTGCACTCGCTAAAATCAGTTCTGCCTTTCAGAAGAGTGGGCCATTTGTGTCAGTAACAATGGATGACAAAAAATATATAACAAAAATGCATCCCTGCTGGTGTCATGTTTAGACATCATTCCTGATGTTGGAATGTGGCTACCTAAATGGTGGGCAAAATGGTCCCACATGCAAAAATCTCACCATTGGTAAGCCTAGCCAAGGAACAAACAACCCCCCCCACCCAACAAACCCAAACAAAGATAAAACAACTACGTTGCCAATAATTGTTGCAAGTCATCTCAGTTAATATTCAGACAGAAATACTTTTTTTTCCCATACCTCAGCTACAGCTCTGAGGTTCACCAACAGTAAGATTTTTGTGTATGCAAACATTTTTTCCCCACACAATTTAGGTAGCTGCATTTTTACTTTGGGGACAGACAGAAATCATGTCTGCTATGGTACATGCTGTAGAAAATACTGATTTCTTGAATTTGAACATAGAATGCAATATTGTTCAGAAATATGGGCTAAAGATCATTCTGATAACTCTAATGTGATCTGTATATTTCCCATTCAACCACCCACTGACAAAAGATGCCATATTATATGTAACATCATATTTCAGTACACAAACACCACACTGATTACATTCAACACAAAAAACCCTCCTAAATCTGCCAAAAGACAAGGAGCAATTTATAAAACGTCAACAAAACCACCAAATGATAATAAGGTTCTTTCTGACAGATAAATGACAAGTCCCCATGCTTTGAAAACTTCTCAGTGGTGAACTTATTCAAGGGATACACGACTAAATAATCCACAGAGGAACAGGCCTGTAGCACAGTTTTGATGGCCACAGCAATCCATGCAACAAAAGTCAACAAACAAACAAATGACTTAAAAAAAAACTTTTGGTGTATCTGTACATAGTTTCTTGACTCTAGTACCACTTTTACTACACAGCAAAATCATATGGCTCCCCTTTTGTCCCAGTGTGATGAGAAAGTCAAACTGAATGCCAAAGTCCTTTGCATGGGACTACAAACCAAGGCCATGTGTGTGTGAATAAACACAGCATCTTACACACAAGTTAAAAACCCCTCCTGCCTTTTGGAAGAGTAGGCCATTTCATGAGGGTAGGAATGTATGACAACATTTAAAAAAAACCCTGCATGCAGGTATTTGGTTAAATACCATTCACAAAGTTCGAAATGCGGCTACCTAAATAGTTGGGAAAAAATGGTCACATATCAGAAATCTCACCAGTGGTGAACCTCAGAAATCAAGCCGTGGAAACACACAACAACAAAAAAAAGACCACCCCTCCCCCCAAAAAGTCCTCAAATGAATACTTCCCCCCAAGTGAATACTTTCCCCCTGCTTTCAGAATCTGATCATGTAATACCTCAAATTTTAAACAGTTGTTTTAGTGTGTTATATACATTTCAAAGAAGACACTCACACATAAAGTGGTACAAAATTTTAAAAATGGGTTATGAGAAAGAACGGTGCTGTCTCTTGGTGTGCAGATGATATATATATATATATGTGTATACAGCAATCATACATGAACCGTATCACACGACAAAGTATGGCAGCATTGAGTTCATACACAACAACACCAGTTTAATTTTTGTCAGAATGAGATAATTAATGTGTAGACAATTATGGCAGGTAGGAGTGTGTTAACATCGCTGATAGAAATTGCAGTGAAAGGTTACTGACAGTCCATGAAACTGACAGTCAAATGTAGACATCATAGAAATGTCAGTGAAAGGTTAGTGACAGTGCATGGAAACGACAGTCAAATGTAGACATCACTGCAGAGGGTTACAGCCATCCTCACCAGCCATCTCCTCCCTCACACACTTTTCTCACCTACTGACCTAGCTACACAGGGAGTGAAAACAAACATATCCCCAGGAAAGGGGGAGGGGGGAAGGGGAGGTGGGTAGCCTGGTGGTTACAGTGCTGTGCTCATGAGTTGACAGCCCAGGATCAAGCCCAGTTTGAGCCATCAACCGAAACACCTGTTCAAGGGATAAGTGCTGACTCCATTCTCCCTCAAGTCCTTCAGATGAGACTATGAAACTGAGGTCCCATGTGCAAATGCATGCAGATCATCTTGTTCATGTTATAACCTGTTCTGCCTTTTGGAAGGTAGGCCATTTGTGCCAGTAAGAACAGATGGAAAAAAACCCAGCATGGACTTTTGTGTCATGTTTAGACATCATCCCCAAGGTTGAAGTGGCTACATTAATGGTGGGCAAGAACAGTCGCACATGCAAAGATCTCACCATTACTGAACCTTGCAGCTCTAGCTGAGGAATGCCCCCCCCCCAAAAAAAAAAAAAATCCAAAAAATCCTCAAAAGAAAGAACCCCCCTCCCCAAACCACCACCATCAACAAAACAGAAATCTCAACTGGGAAGCTGGTATGTTTTGAAATTTTCTAAACAAACTTCACGCTAAAATGATACTGACTCAAAATATTTAGTTTGTTCAGAAACACTCCCCCAAATCCTAATCAGCACCAAGAGAGTTCAGAGGTCTGTTACTTCTCTATTTTAAAATTAGAGTTCAGAGGTCTGTTACTTCTCTATTTTAAAATTAGAGTTCAGAGGTCTGTTACTTCTCTATTTTAAAATTAGAGTTCAGAGGTCTGTTACTTCTCTATTTTAAAATTAGAGTTCAGAGGTCTGTTACTTCTCTATTTTAAAATTAGAGTTCAGAGGTCTGTTACTTCTCTATTTTAAAATTAGAGTTCAGAGGTCTGTTACTTCTCTATTTTAAAATTAGAGTTCAGAGGTCTGTTACTTCTCTATTTTAAAATTAGAGTTCAGAGGTCTGTTACTTCTCTATTTTAAAATAGAGTTCAGAGGTCTGTTACTTCTCTATTTTAAAATTAGAGTTCAGAGGTCTGTTACTTATCAATTTTAAAATTAGAGTTCAGAGGTCTGTTACTTCTCTATTTTAAAATTAGAGTTCAGAGGTCTGTTACTTATCAATTTTAAAATTAGAGTTCAGAGGTCTGTTACTTCTCTATTTTAAAATTAGAGTTCAGAGGTCTGTTACTTCTCTATTTTAAAATTAGAGTTCAGAGGTCTGTTACTTCTCTATTTTAAAATTAGAGTTCAGAGGTCTGTTACTTCTCTATTTTAAAATTAGAGTTCAGAGGTCTGTTACTTCTCTATTTTAAAATTAGAGTTCACAGGTCTGTTACTTCTCTATTTTAAAATTAGAGTTCAGAGGTCTGTTACTTCTCTATTTTAAAATTAGAGTTCACAGGTCTGTTACTTCTCTATTTTAAAATTAGAGTTCAGAGGTCTGTTACTTCTCTATTTTAAAATTAGAGTTCAGAGGTCTGTTACTTCTCTATTTTAAAATTAGAGTTCAGAGGTCTGTTACTTCTCTATTTCAAAATGTTATTCTTATTTGTAAAACCTGATTCTAACTTTGGTCAAGTGACTGGGTGAAGGAGATGACACATTGTGAGAATGGCTGCAGGGTGCTGAAAAAATAGTAATTTTAAATGTGATGGATGACTGTTAGGCACAAACTGAAAAAAAGAAAGCCTCTTGACAATATAATATGCATAGAATCCATACAACAAGAGCAGATTCTGAATACACACAACATTTGATTATCTCTCTTTGTCTTTCAAGGTTGTCATAACTCAAGAGTACATTCTTGAATCAAGTGATCACAAAAGCATATACAGATGCAAGGCATTAAAAAAAAAGTTAAAATGAGAAAAAAGAAACAAAGAAACAAAAATTAAGCAGCGATTGAAAAAAGTGAAACATTCAACAACAAACAGATCCCTTCACCAGCCACCATGGCGCAGTGGTTAGCACATTGGGTTCCTGGCTGGGAAGGGTGGGGGTTCAAATCTTAAAAGAATCACAGGGGTGTTTCACACTTCAGCTGGCTCCTACCCAGAGTGAGTGAGCTGTGGGCTCAATGTGGAGACTGGGACCACGCAATCAAGCTTCATTCCCCTTTATGGTAAGGTGTAGTAGAGTACAGCCCTGTCAAGTAGTCTCAAAGCATATGCACTTCCACAGCAGCATCATGACATCCTTCTCATCACCACTGATCATCATACAATAAAAATAAAAGTCTCTGGGTTCAAAGGCCCCAGTGCTCTGGTCTCATGGGACTCAATTTTGATTTCCCTGTACACTTCTTGCTGTGGCGAGTTGCTGTCAAAGCCTTTGGGATGGAGGTTCATAGAAAAAGGCTGATGAAAGGATGTTGTGGTGATCATCATCACCCCAGGTACGCATCTCACTCAGTCTCAGCCCCGCAACTAAAATGTTGGCTCAGAACAGGCACAACTAAACAAGAAACTGACCCAGCAGCAGTGCAGGGCTTCTCTGGCCAGTGGCCCACAGCAGCCTAACCTTGATACTTCCCTGTGGACTCCAGACCCTGTGGATGTGATGTAATAAGCCAAGGTAGGCTAGCTGGGGCAGAGAGATCAGTCAGCAGTATGAAACAGCAGGACAGGAGCGTCTCAAAAGATGAGGCAGCATTAAGCAGACAAACAAACAAACAAAATCCCCTTCCCATCAGTTTAATTCAAAAATGCAAAAAGTGAACAAAACTGAAAAAAAACCAAGAAAGAAAGAAATATAAATCAAGAAATTTGAACAGCTAAAACACCTCCATACCATAAAATAAGGGTCATCAAATTCCATCGAATCCTGAATGGTGAACATGAATATGCAATTCAAATGTAGACAGACTACAGAAATACTTTTCACCTTATGCTTGAGACATTTTTTTTCTACTGAGATAAAGGGTGCAAGTGGTTCAGAACTTTTTAAAGTGTTAAAATGAATAGGATTTGACACTGATGACCATAGAACAACAGAAACACACACACACACACACACACACACACACACACACACACACACACACACACACACACACACACACACACACACACACACGCACGCACGCACACCACGCCATGCACACATACACACACACACCACAACACACACACATACATAGACACAAACACACACACACACCCACACACACACACCCACACCACAACACACGCCACACCACACACACCACACACACACACACACAAAAGCAACAACTACTACTAACAAGAAAAAAGACGGAAAAGAGGGAATTACGAGCACAGAATTTTCAGAAGGTGGGGATGCTGTTTATACTGACAGACCCCGACATCCCCACAGGGGAATTCAACCATCTGCATTATCATTCTGTTTTGTTCCAGACAGGGCAGACCTTTCAATCTCCTTCTCTCCTTTAACTCTTTATGAAGGTTCATTAAGCCTGGCTCTGAATTTTTCAGGCTATCTTTGTCTCTTGGACAAAAGAAAACTGGTGGAGCCCATTGCCTACCAGGTACAGAGTGCATGTTAGGCATCTTTGTGTTTCCATAATCCACCAAACACTGACATGAATTATAAAACAACAAATTTTATCTTCTGCATGTATTTATAACACAATGAGAGTTAAGACATTGGCATGTCTGCACTTAAAGTCAATCTGGAAGACAGTTAAAAAAAAAAAAAAAAAAAGAAAGCCCCCCTCCCCCTAAAAAAATACAGTCACCAGATACTGCTGCAGAGTTTCAAACCAGTGACTTCATGGGCCCACAGAATGACAGACAAATGCTAAATCCACCCAGTTCAAAGAATCCTTCCGACCTTTCACAGCATTTTCAAACTGACCATCAACAAGGCTGCAATGCTCTGAATACAGACAAACATTTCCAATGTTAAAATGGTTCATCAATTTAGTCAGTTTTTTTTTCTGAAATATTGCTTTACACAAACTGAATTTTTTATAAAAAGTGATTTTATGTTTGAAACAGGCAGGAAAGACATTGCAATAGAATCAACAGCTCAAGAAAGAAAAAAACGTACCTATGTAGGCTACTAAACAAATCAAAATTAACCAAAAAACCCCACCAAACAAAATAAACCAAAAAACCCCACCAAACAAAATAAACCAAAAAGCCCCCAAAAAACAAAAAAACAAAAGACAAGAAAAAATTTTCATGCAGTCTATGGCTAAAGCTTTTTTCATGACAAGAAAAAAAGAGATGATCAGGAACACAAGTCGTCCCTATCTTTCTTTCTGGTCACACACGCGAGGTTCATTGGAGTCACACACACACACACACACACACACACACACACACACACACCACACACACACACACACACACACACACACCTCTCTGAGGTTCATTGGGTCACACACACACCTGAGATTCATTGGGGTCACACACACACCTGAGGTTCATTGGGGGTCACACACACCTGAGGTTCATTGGGGTCACACACACCTGAGGTTCATTGGGGTCACACACACACACACACCTGAGATTCATTGGGGTCACGCACATACCTGAGGTTCATTGGGGGTCACACACACACCTGAGGTTCATTGGGGTCACACACACCTGAGGTTCATTGGGGTCACACACACACACCTGAGGTTCATTGGGGTCACGCACATACCTGAGGTTCATTGGGGGTCACACACACACCTGAGGTTCATTGGGGTCACACACACACACCTGAAGTTCACTGGGGTCACACACACACACCCGAGATTCATTGGGGTCACCTACCTGGGGTTCATTAGGTCCTTGTTCCTGTCCCTGGCCCGCTGGACACTGGAGGGCTTGGCGGAGATGACGTCTTTGGATTCCTGTCGCTTCAGCTGATTGGCGCTGGACTTTTCTGACCCCGCCTGACCCTTGTCTCCTGCCTCCTCCGTCACTGCTGTTAGGTCTGAGGGTCGGAAAGGAAAAAGAGAACTGACATGAATGCAAAGACTTTGCTATCTCACAAACGCAGGAAAATCAAGTTATGTAGAAAAAATATCCTGTGAGGAATGGTGATGTGACTGCTTTTGATGACTGAATGAATAGTCGTAGAGTCATCAAATAGTCATATATATTTGTATTTTGTATTTTGTACCACTTTATGTCACGGCAGATTTCTCTGCGTGAAATTCGGGCTGCTCTCCCCGGGGAGAGCGCGTCGCCACATGTGCAGCACCTACCCATTTTTTTTTCTTTTTCCTGCATGCAAGTGTATTTGTTTCCCTACCAGAGTGGCTTTTTTCTACAGAATTTTGCCAGGGACAACCCCCTTGTTGCCGTGGGTTCTTTTACGTGCGCTAAATAGTGATGTGTAACACACGGGACCTCGGTTTATCGTCTCATCCGAAAGACTAGCGCCCAGACCACCACTCAGGGTCTAATGGATGGGGAAAAAGTTTTGGTCCAAACGGGGTAACGAACCCCGCACACTCCGACCCGGACTTTTTGCTTTCTAGGCAAGGCGCGTGACCACCTAGACCACCGATCCACCACCGATATATATATATATATATGAAAGAATCATATGTATGTATATATAATTGTATTGTTTTTTTGCTTTTTTTGTAGGCATCTGTCAGTCTCAGAAGACTATGGAGTTATGCTCTAGGCTCTAGAGGGCAAAGCCTGGGTAAGAAAGTATGGATGGCAAGCTGTTACCCATGCAGAAGACCCCCCCCCCCCCTTCTCCCCCTCCATGTCACTGGAATGGTCCATTGGAAAGGCAATAGCCAATATGAAAGGTTCCCGCAGGAGTTGCCAGAGCGTTGCCATATACAGCCCCGAACTGGCCTGGGCATTGCAACTGCCCAAGTTTTCCTCAGGGATGGTGTCTAAACATGACACCTGTGTGCATGCTGGACTTTCATTTTGTTGTATTGATTTTCGTTCCTCAGATAGAGCTCCATGATGAGATTTTGTGTATGTGACCATTTCTTCCCATGCTGTGAATAACATCCACACATGGCACCAGAATGCATGGGATAGCCTGGTGGTTAAAGTGCTCTGCTCATGGTCTGATGACCCTGGATCAAGCCAGAGTTGGAGCCACCACTGA
Organism: Stramonita haemastoma; assembly: GCA_030674155.1. Classification (NCBI taxonomy): domain Eukaryota; kingdom Metazoa; phylum Mollusca; class Gastropoda; order Neogastropoda; family Muricidae; genus Stramonita; species Stramonita haemastoma. Next base: position 39,006,231 of record CM060322.1, read on the forward strand.
GATACCCATTCAAGGGGATTTTTCCCCTGGAGTCAACACCAGTGCTGACTACACTCCCTCAAAAGTCCTTCAGATGAGACTATAAACCAAGGCCCTGTGTGCGAACACACAGAGAACATCTTGCACACATCTTAAAATCTGTTCTGCCATTTGGAAGAGAAGGCCATTGTGTGCTGGTGGGGATGACTGACAACATTTTAAAATGCATGCACACTGGCGTCATGTTTAGATATTACCCCAAAATCAGAATGCAAGTAACTTAATGGTGGGAAAAAATGGTCACATATGCAAAATCTCACCATTGGTGAACCTCCGACCTCTACAGAAGGAACAGAACACCCCCCCCCCCCCCCCCAAAAAAAAAAAAAGAGAAAAAAAAAATGCCTGTGACCCTCACATCATGTATTAAGCATCATCTGTGCTCAATCAATCAGGCCCTGGGAAATGTTACTGTCTGTTTAGTCTTAAGAAACACATTTGTGAGGTTTGTGAAGCTCTTAAAAAAACAAACAAACAAATACTCTTTTTGTTATGCTTCCACTCCTCTTAAATTAAGCTGCACTTTACAAGCGTTAATATCTCATCTACTTTCATCGAATCTAGGTTGATTTCAGTATTATTGAAAAAAAGGTACATTGATAAAAACAAACAGTTGAAATGATGATCCTGGTAAAGCAGTTCTAACTTATAACCACTAGTACACTACATACTGACTTCAGTTAATCTACTGGCAAGTTGGTTTATAATATATTATCCACGTAAACCATAAACACACACATGCACACACGTACGCATGCACACACACACACACACACACACACAGCAAAGCCAGAGTTAACATCAGTGCTGACTCCATTCTCCCCACAAGTCCTTTGGATGAGACTATAAACTGAGGCCCCATGTGCGAACGCACACTGAACATCTTGCGTACACGTTAAATCCTGTTCTGCTTTTTGTAAGAGTAGGCCATTGTGTGCTGGTGGGAACAGATGACAAGATTAACAAAGCTGCATACACACTGGGACTAGACTAAAAAAGCACATGAGTGCTAATTCCATTATCCTCGATATAAAAGAATAAATATAAAAGAACAAATAAATAGATAAATTAAAAACACACACACAACTATACTACACACACACTACACACACACACACACACACACACATACACACACACACACACACACACACACACACCACACACACACACACACACACACACACACACACAGACACACACCACAGACACACAGCAAAGCCAACTGCATCACCACCACCACCACTATCACCACTATCACCTACCAGCACCTCCCTCTGCTGCCACTGCCCCAGTGTCAGCAGCCACCTCCTCCTCCTGACCTAGTGCAGGGCAAACACAACATCTTCACCTGCTGCAAGCCAGGTAAACCAAAGCATCCTAGCACTGGGAGGCAACAATACAGGCTGTTTCCAGGCCTATGACTACAAGGGGAAGAGATGTCTTACTGACCCACACACACCAAAGCATCCTTGTGCTTTGTGGGGGTGTTTTTATCTAGGAAAGAACCCCCCTCCCCAAAAAAAAAAAAAAAAAAAAGAAGAATTGGAAAGAGATGAAAATAAATGCAGGTGAAATGTGGGTCTACAGGGAACTTCTAAGGGTCAAATGGTCAGACAGAAGAATGAATGAAAGTATTCCTGATGAAGTCTCAGTGCAGAGACAAATGGTTGGCTGAAACTGATGAATTCAGACTGAGATATGTTGGTCATGCAAATAGAAACAAACAAATCTGATGACGACAGTTCTCCAAGGCAAGGTTGAGGGCAGACAGAAAAGAGGCAACCCCCCCAAAATCCTACATTGCCAACATCCCTGAGATCATTGGTCTAGGAGGGCTATAAGAAGTCGTAGAACTCAGCTGAGACAGAGAAAGATGGCGAACCCTGGTGGCATTGTGTGGAGCTCCTACCGACGACAGGGCGATGGAGACAGTTGAGTTTATCTATGACTACAAGGAAAGAGACATTATAATGACTTACTACAATGTAAACCAAATCATTTTCTACAGGAGGGAGTAATTCAGGCAGTTTTGTCTATGACTATGAGGGAAGAGAAGTTATACCTACAGCAAGGCAAACTGAAGGCATCAACTGAGGAACAGAATCTGTTTTTCTCTAGAACAACAAGAGAACAAGAATTTTTCACCTACCACTAGGAAAAATCAACCCATCAGGTAGATAAGAGGAAAAAAGGTTGTTTTATCTACACTGATGGGGAACATTGAAGGGAGAAGAGGGGATGGGGCACACAGAACAGAGACATCTTCACCTCCTGCAGGAAACACTACCATTGTTGGCCAGCTACAGGAGGGTGAGAGTTTTCTCATCTACAGCAGGGCCAATACACATCACTGTTACAAGCAAAAGGAGAAGCAGAAGACAGTTTAGCATGATGAAAAGAAATCAAAAGGGTCGATTACATAGCACCCTATATC
>CM060322.1:39008806-39028806 GCA_030674155.1 Stramonita haemastoma
AACATAAAAGGATCATTTCTGCGATTAATGGTCATTATCACTCATTCAAGCTAAGACAACCCACCATCTACATTTGTTCTCATTTCTAAACAACCACCTAAACAGCAACGTCAAACAAAAAACTAACTTTCTCTATCAACAGAAACAAGCCTTCTCCCTCAACAAAATTAAGCTTTCACCATTAACAAAAGCAAACTTTCACCATCAACAAAAAAAGCCCTTTTCACCATCGACAGAACCAGTTTTTACCATGGACAAAACCAACATCAAACTTACTTGCTGTTGGTCGTTCCGATGCTGAACGTTCTCTCCCCTCTAGGTCCTGAAACAGAAACTGTCCTTTCTTCTCTCTCTTCTCTCATGTTCCCCGGGTACTTTTATGGAAGTGCATGTGGTTTGAGACAACTTGACAGGGCTGTACTCTCCCCTTACCTATCCCTCTTCCTCCTTAGCATGTGTCAGAAAAAGACATATCACACGATTAATCAGATAATCTTTATTCACTGATTTTTTACTTTAAAAAAAATTAGAAAAAATCCCCAACAGCAACAACAACTTTGTGTGCGTGTATGTGTATGTGTGTGTGTGTGTTGTGTGTGTGGTGTGTGTGTGTGTGTGGTGGTGTGTGTGTGGTGTGTGTGTGTGGTGGTGGTGGGGTGTGTGTGTGTGTGTGTGCATGAGGTATGCATGCATGCATGTAATGTGTTTATGTGCCAACAACTTTGTGTGCGTGCGTGCATGTATGCGTGCGTGTGTGTGTGTGTGCATGCGTGTGCGATGTGTGCATGAGGTATGCATGCATGGATGTATGTGTGTGCATGAGGTATGCATGCATGCATGTATGTGTTTATGTGTATGTGTGTGTGCATGCATGCCCATGCACACATATTGGGTGCATGCTTGTGTGTGTGTGTGTGTGCTATATATATATATGTGTGTGTGTGTGCAAGCTTGTGAAGTAGGGAATGGTGGAGAGACCCACCACCCCCCCACCCCCCCCCCCTCTCCGACACACACACACCAGACAGAGCCCCCACCTGAGTGACCTCCATGATTTCGTTGTTTTGTGGGCCTCAATGGCTTCAGCCACCAATTCCTCCACGTTGAACACCTTCCAGGCGGTGATCTGAAACCAAGGGCAACAAGTTTTATTTATTTATTTACTTATTCTTTTATATGAGGATAATGGAATAAGCACCCATGTGCTTTTTTACATCCAGTCCCCATGTGTATGTAGTTGTGTAAATATTGTCATCTGTTTCCACCAGCACACAATGGCCTACTCTTACGAAAAGCAGAATAGGATTTAGCAAGTGCGCAAGATGTTCTGCATGCGTTCGCACACGGAGCCTCGTTTACAGTCTCATCCGAAAGAATTTTGGGGAGGGTAGAGTCAGCACTGATGTTAACTCCAGGGGAAATATCCTTCCAATGGGAATCGAACTCGGGTCATCAAATTGCCAGCGCAATGTTCTGACCACTAGGCTATCCCGTCCCCATTGACCAAGTGACGCTTCATGAGTGTAGGGGTCACCTGAAATGGGGTCACCCACCATGAAACCAGAGCAACCAGGGCCACCGATGTTAAAGAGATTTTCTTTTTATACAGATGATGATCAATGATGATGAGGATGAGGATGATGTAATGATGCTGCTGTGGAATGCATGTGGTTTGAGAACTTGACGGGGCTGTACCCTCCCCTTACCTATCCCTCCTCTTCCCCTTACCTACTTCTCACCTCCCCCCTTCTTTACTTATTCCCAAACTACCCTCCTCACCTATCCCCCTCCCTCCCCTACTCCCTAGCTAGCCCTCCCTCCCTTTACCTATCCCCATAGCTATCCCTCTTCAAATCTTAAGTCTAATATTTCTTTTAAAAAAACATTTTAAATCCGAAAATAGCCATAGCGGAATTCCATAAAAAAAGGAAGGAAAATCCCCACATTCATCACAAACAATACATGAGTTGTTCTCCTCAGTTACGTGTCTTTTTTATATATATTTTTATATATTATTATTATTTATTATTATTATTATTATTTATTATTATTTTATATTATTATTTAATATTATATATTTTTCCTGTGAATTGCATGCAAAGTGAGAGAGACAGCAAGAGTCATGATACACACTACACCAGTGGCTCAACCATACCTTCCAACAACTTTTTGACCACTGTCGTCTTCCCACTGAAAGGTTTGCCGAGAACGCAGGCACGGATCGGGAAGGGAGGGAACTCTGGAGGTGGCGGAGGAGGCTGGAACACAAGACACAGGGAGGGGTTATCCTTGTGAATGTCTTTTTCATCTTTTTCACACCATAATGTACTAGACAAAGTTTTCAGTCTATAATAATCCAGTTTGAAACGATCAGTGTTTTCTTCAGAAATGACATGTTGGTTGCAGTTGCTTCCCCTCTGGAGGGCAGTGTCACATTTTATGCTATTTTGGGCTTGTCTGTTATCAGTGCTTGGCATCTTTTGGGTGAAAGTCTTCTTTCCCTTGCATGCTCTTGAATCATTGTTAAAGCATCTTTATGACTTTTTATCAAATCTCCTAAGAAAGCAGGTGGCAGGATAGTTGAGATGCTTGCCTGCCTAACAAGTAAACTGTGAGGTTCTGTGTTCAATTTCCAGCCTTGCTCTTTCTTCCCAGTTTGATGAAAAAAATGAACTGAATGTCAAAGTCTTTCCAATGAGACTATAAACCAAATCTGTGTGTGGGTACCCAAGCAGAATATCTTGTGCTCACATTAAAAACCTGTTCTGCCTTTCAGATGAGTAAGCCATTTTGTGTCAGTAGGAATGGATGACAAAATCTAAGTATTGTCCTTGAGTGACAAAGCCATAGTGATGTCCATTTGGTCACAAAAGCCAGAGTCATCACGATGGCTGCCTGTTGTCTGCTGATAAATGGCTAGAGACATGACTAGTTTTCAAGTTCAGGGGCTGTAAAATCTACAAGATTTCAAGTGATTACATCAGTACCCTGAGTTTTCAGGGGAAATAAAAATGATCATTGGTGATTTTGCTGGTGTTTTTTTGTTTTTTTAAAGTTGATACCCTGGTGTTTGATGGTAGATACATGAAGAGACAAGATAAGTTCATGAGTGGAATTCTTCATAGCATGCAGTTTAATGTGATAAGAGGGATGTTTTGATATTAATGGACATTTTTTGTATGATCATTATTACATAGCATTAGGTTTTTTTTTCTTGTTTTGGCCCATAACCCTGCCAACTTACTTTGGGCCATTTCAGTTTTAAAAATGATCCATCATATAGAGCATCATTGAGAAAAAGGTGGATTCAACAAAGTACCAGAAGTGAAGTTTGCTGACACTGTTTATAGTGCAGATGAAAAATAAGTGGCCCAGATCAGAGCTGTCATATTGCAAAGTCCCCAAAATACAAGAGAAAAAACATTAATCATATCTGTCATGATACAAACCGATGTTTACCAACAAGCAAAAGACTGCATATCAAGGTAAGACATAGCTTCCCAACCACAGAATTCTTCAGGGTAAGTAACACTGGGTGTGGTGGCTAAAGCCAAACACAGTAATGCTGACAGGTGATAGAGCAACTTTGTGAACAGCTGCATTCAACTAGATACCAGACATGAAGTTTGCTGACAGTGCTCTGTCACTCTATAGTTAAAGTTAAGTTAAAGTCTGTCCCGAGCCTGAGGCTCATCAGGCCGGTGCTTATCCCGGTTTCTGTGGCGTTAAGCAACTGAGAGTCATAGACTCTATACAAGACACTGAAAATGCCAGCCATTCACTCCACTTACACTACCATCACCAAAGCGCAAAGGAAAAAAAATTATTAAAATGCATAAACAGGCTATTCAAACAAATAACGCTACAGAAAGACACCTAATATTCACGACATCTCAACATATGCCAGACTGCAACAAAAACCCTGTCTACTTACGGTGGGCGGATGCACGATGTTGTAGAGGCGTTGGATGATATGGCCGACGACAGGATTGCTGCGAGGTGGACCATCGATTTCTGTCACCTCAGGGGGCTGCCACTCTCCTATCATGTTCTGAAAAACCAGCGGAAGGAAATGGTTTTGTCACTGCCACACAAGAAGAGAAATGCTGACTACAGCATTACTTCCTGTTCCTCAACTAGAGTTCCAAGGTTCACCAATGGTGTGATTTTGCATATGCGACCATTTTTACCCACTGTCTTGCATTCGTATTTTCTGAACACGAGCTGCCCCTAGATCTCACCATCCATCACGAAATCAGGTCAGGCACACATGCTTGCTCACCTTTTCCTCCTTCTAAGTTCATAGCAGCAGCTATAATTACTTCCAGACTCTCAGCAGGGTTTCTACCTCTAGCCTGATAGAGCTTTGACATGTGGTAGCAATTAGTGATGGTCACAACGTGATGGAAATCAACTGTGTGTAAATCCTGGCAAATCCCAGTTTGGGATTCAAGGGGAGCAATTATTCAATCCCGGCAAATCCCGGTTTGGGATTAAGAGGGTTAAGATAGCTGCATTCCAACTTCTGGAAAGGTGTCAAAACATGACACCTGTGTGCATGCACTTTCTAAAAATTTGGTCACCCATTCCTACTAGCACAAAATGGCTGCCTGCTCTTCTGAAAGCTGGTAGGGATTTTTAACATGTGCCCAAGATATTCTGCATGCATCTGCACATGGGGCCTCAGTTTATATTCTCATCTAAAGGATTTGGGGGGGATAGGAATCAGTACTAATGTTAACTCCAGGATGAAATTCCCTAAAACAGGAACCTCTGATGTGGCTCAACCCCAGGCCATCAGACCACCAGCACACAACTCTAGCCACAAGGCTTTTCCACCCAACCTCACTCACTCACTCACTCAGTCCCATGTCCCAAAGGACGTAGGGGGGACATGAGAGAAGACGCAACAGAGATCTTTTTCCATGCTTCACGATCCTGTGTGGCTAGTAGGAGGTGTTGCAGGGGTTGGGCGGTCCAGTCTTTGATGTTGTCAACCCATGATTTCTTTTGGCGGCCTCTTCTTCTCTTGCCCTCGACTGTTCCTTGCAGGATGGTTTTTGCTAGGGTGTTGTGTCTTGTGGTGTGACCAAACCACATCAGCTTTCTCCTCTTTATGGTGGAGAGCAAAGGCTCTTGGGGGCCCACACGCTTTTTGATTTCTTCTTTCACATAGTTATTGGTCTTGTGTTCTTTGTATGATATTTTGAGGAGTCTTCTGTGGCACTTGTTCTCGAATGCTTGGATTCTCCTCTCTAACTCTGCTGTCAGAGTCCATGATTCACAGCCATACAGGAGGATAGATATCACGAGGGATTTGTAAAGGTGGTATTTGGTGCAGAAGCTGATGTTGTTGCTTCTGATGATCTTCTCGAGTCTGACTAGAGCAGATGTTGCTGTTGCAATGCGAGCTTTCACTTCATTGTTTGATGTGCCATCTTTTGTTAGGATGGAGCCTAAGTATTTGAATTGGCTCACCTCTTCTAGTGTTTCTCCATTCATCTTTATTTCCGTGATGTCATTCCTCGCGCTGTTGACCATGATCTTTGATTTCTCTGTACTGACCTCCATGCCGTATGCGCTCGCTCGATCTGTTAAATTGTCTGTGAGGATTTGCAGTTCTTGTTTGCTGCTGCCCATGAGGTCAATGTCATCTGCAAATCTGAGGTTGCAAAGGGGTCTTCCACCAATGGAGATGGAAGTGTGGTGGTTTTGCAGTGTCTCTGTCATGATGTTTTCGAGGAAGAGGTTGAAGAGTACAGGTGAGAGAAGGCAGCCCTGGCGAACCCCAACCGTGGTCTTAAGAACTCGCCCACGTGATTATTCATAAAAACTGCACTTTCTGCGTTCTCGTACAGAGCTTTGATGACTTCAATTAGACAGCTGTCAATGTTGAAGTGCCTGAGTACTTGCCAGAGGCCGTCATGCCATACCCTGTCAAAGGCCTTTTTGAAGTCTATGAAATTGTGGTACAAGTCTTTTTGGTGTTGGAGATGCTTCTCTATCAGAATTCTCAGATTGAAAATTTGTTCCATTGTGCTGCGTTTTGGTCTAAAGCCCGCTTGTTCTTCTGCCAGGAGTTTTTCCGCTTGGTTTTTCAGTCTGTTGAGGACTACCTGCAGCATGATCTTGCTAGGATGACCCACCCAACCTACTACAGTTTATTTATCTTTGCTGCTGTCTACAACACACTAACTATTGCCACAGAAAGTAAACATATACTATAACCATTTTCTGATAAAGAAACATTATCCAACACTTAAAGGCTCTTGTTCTGGGTTCTATTTCTGACCACCAGTGGAAGCATCTAGTAAATCAAGGGTAGGGATTTTTACGATCTCCCAGGTCAACTTCAAGCGAAAGTCTGCCAATGCCTTAATTCCTTTCATGTATAATACACATGCAGACGATCAAATATACAAGATCCCAAAATTCATGTCATTGTTTGGTGGGTCATGGAAACGTGAACATACCCAGCATGCATTTCTGAAATCAGAATGCAGCTACCTTCATGGTGGGCAAGAACAGTCGCTCACGCAAAAATCTCACCATTGGTGAACCTTGGAGCTGTAGCCATGGAACGAATGAAAAAACAAACCCCTCCCCTGACTGACCTTGAACTCCATGAAGTCTCCCTCATCCAGCAGCATCTGCCGCTCCTCCTCCAAGATCTGCTCTGGAGTAGGCTCCCCTGTGTCCACGGGCGCGGACTCGTAGAGAGGATGGCCGCTGACAAACATGGCCGTCCAGTCCCGCATCAGCTTGGCTGGGATCAGGCTGCACAGGACAGCAATCTTTTTTGAGTACAAAACACACACACACACACACACACACACACACACACACACACACACACACACACACACACACACACACCACCCCCCACACACCACCCCCCCACACACACACCACCCCCCCACCACCCACACACACACACATGCACTCCCCCCCCCCCCCCCCCCCCCCCTACTTAAATCGTTTGTGTTGCCCACAAAATATAGAAATTATAATTCATAAACTACGTCTAAATGCTCGGAAAACTAAATATTCAGAAAATGTTTTTTGCATTTGTTCTGCTATTATATCAGTCCACCATATATTGTTTGATTGCCCTGTGCTCATTGCCTCGTATAAAAGCAAAAGGATAGATCTAAGGGAAAAATATGGAAATATCCAAAGTGTCCTGTACGATTCCGAGTCGCATGTCCTAGTATCGGTTGCAGAAAGTATTTGCCAGTCACCAGCGGGACAGTTACTGCAAATGACATTTTTATAAACGTATCATCATCCATTACATTCTCCATCCTTTCACCTTTCCCCTCACACCCTTTTTCAGTACATTCTCAATGTGAATGTACCATTGTCTAAATCACCTTGTAGTGAATGGACGTTAAACCAATGAGAAGAAGAAGAAGAGAACACACACACACACACACACACAACACTCAACACACACCACACCACAACAGTCATTACTACCCACTTTTCGGTGAGTTGTCGGTACTCAGCCACCCTGCAGGAGAAGTCGACCACCTGGGCCACAATGTCGTAGCAGGAGTGGTAGTGGCGGCGGTAGCGCTCCTCCGCCTCCTGGGCCGCCATTTTGTCGTGCAGTTCCTGGGCCTGCTGCAGCTGCTCCTTGTTCTCCTCACGCTCCTGCTGAGCCAGCTCCTGTCAGTCCCACGGGGAGGAGAAATGAGTTAAGTCAAGTCCAAAAAAAAAAAAGAAGAAAAAAAAGAAAAGAAATAAAATAATTTATTTTTAATTTTCAAAAAATTTTAAACTAAAAAAACAGAAAAAAGATTTTTTTAAAAAGTCAAGTCGAGTCAAGTGATGTCATGTCATGTCATGTCATGTCGTGTCAAGTCATGTCGTGTCGTGTCAAGTCATGTCGAGTCATGTCACGTTGTGTCATGTCGTGTTGTGTCAAGTTATGTCATGCCATGTCAAGTCGTGTCATGTCAAGTCGTGTCATGTCATTTCATGTCAAGTCGTGTCATGTCAAGTCATGTCAAGTCAAGTCATGTCAAGTCAAGTCAAAACCACTTTATTCATTCCTGAAGGGCAGTTACAGATCTAACAACACTAGTCATGACAGCCCGATGGTCTAAACGGTTTGATTTCAAATCCTGCAGGTCCATGACTCAAGTTGTGGGTTCGAATCTTGGCCGGGTCTGGTGAAATTAAGAGAATAAAGAGTGGGGATTTTTTTAATGATCTCCCAAGTCAACTTCAAGAGCAGACATAGCTAGTGCCTTGATTCTCTTTTGTGTATTATCACACACAGAAGATCAAATATATACGCTAAAGGTCCAGTAATTCCTGTCAGTGTTCAGTGGGTTGTGGAAACACAACACAACAGTATCCTGCAGACATCCTGTACAAAAAATATACATGACTCCACCACATTTTCAAAACCAGCATGATTTTTTTTGTGCTGTTGTTTTTTTCCCCTCCTTCTCAGTCAGTCACATACCGCCTCCCTGTCCATGGCCTCCTCAAACTCCTGCAGGCGCCTCTGCTGGTACTGCTGCTCTTGGGCGATGCGGTTGCTGCGCAGCACGCCCTTCTCGTGGCGGGCCTGCAGCAGCTGTATGGCCACGCGGCGCTCGTTCTGGGACTGCCGCATCAGCTTGTTCACCATCATCTCCTCTTTGCGCGCCTCCTGCACACACACACACAGGGAGTTAAAGTTTTAGTTAAAGTCTGTCCCGAGCCTAAGGCTCATCAGGCCAGTGCTTATCCTGGTTTCTGTGGCGTTAAGCAACTGAGATTCATAGACTCCCCCCTGGATAGGACGCCAGTCTATCGCAGGGTTAACCTCCAACACAAGGTTGGTACCCCTTTTACACCTGGGTGGGGTGAGAAAATAGCCGTAAAGTGCCTTTTCCAAGGGCACAACGCCATAGCTGAAAGCTGGGATCGAACCCGCAACCTTTAGATTACAAGTCCAACGCCCTAACCACTAGACTACAGCGGCGGCTACACAGTGGGAGAATAAGTCTGAATTATGAAACTCTTTCAAAAAGAACAAACCCAACCCCAAAAAGTCATACTAACAACAAAAACTGATGTCACAGGTAACACAGAGGGTGAACTATTCGATTCCCGTTGGAGGGGATATTTTCCCCTGGAGTTAACATCAGTGCTGACTCCACTCTCCCCAAAAGTCCTTCATGAGACTATAAACCGAGGCTCAGTGCGCGAACGCACACAGAAGTCTTGTGTACATGTTACATCCTGTTCCGCTCTTTGTAAGAGCAGGCCATTGTGTGCCGGTGGGAACAGATGGACATGATTTACAAAACTGCATACATATGGGGATTGGATGTAAAAAAGCACACAAGTGCTTACTCCATTATCCTCAATACAAAAGAATAAAAAAGAAAGAATAAATAAATAAATAAATAAACAAATAAATAAACAAACATACAAACCACTACAAATAAAACAAAATAAACTTGAACCTCTCACACCTGTCACTTTCCCCCAACTTTCAGCTCCTCTCAGCAGCTAAATTATTTCATCCCATCCCAGCCCAGATGGGGGCCAGCTGGTGCTATGTATAGCAGGAGCTGACCACACTTGGGGACTAGGTAAAAGAAAAAGGGCGTGGTAAATTTAGCACTCTGGACTACTGGGTGATGCTGGATTTGTGCACTGTGGTCTCCCTACCTCTTGTGCCTGGTGGGCTGCGGTTTGCTCGCGGATCACTTTCCGGTGACGTTTCTCACGCTCCTCTTTGGCGGCGGCATCCTCCTGCAGGTGTTTGCGGATTTTGCCAATGTACTCGCTGTTGGAGGACAGCTTGATGACGCTGAGGGTGTCGGTTCGATCCTCATCCCGCTTCAGGATGTAGGACACGTCGATTTCGTCGCTGCACAAGGAGGGACAAGGAGAACAAGAAGTGAGTGACGTTACTGAGGATGTGTTGAAATTATAATTTCATTCATCAGGAGGATGGAGGAGAGGAGGGAGAGAGAAAGGGGAAGGAAGGAGGGAGGGAGGGGGAGGGAGGGAGGGAGGGGGAGAGGAGGAGGAGGGAGAGAGGGAGGAAGGAGAGGAGGAGAGGGAGGAGGGAGAGAGGAGAGAGAGGAGAGAGAGGAGAGAGAGAGAGAGAGAGAGAGAGAAGAGAGAGGAGAGAGGGAGGAGGAGAGAGAAGTGAAGAGAGACTGAGAGATAGAGATACAGAGAGACAGAGAGACAGAGAGAGACAGAGACAGAGAGACTTATTTATTTATTCTTTTATATCGAGGATTTTTGTAAATTGTGTTATCTGTTCCCACCGGCACACGATGGCCTACTCTTACGAAAAGTGGAACAGGATTTAACATGTGTGCAAGATGTTCTGTGTGCATTTGCACACATGGCCTCGGTTTACAGTCTCATCCAAAGGACTTTTGGGGGAAGTGGAGTCAGCACTGATGCTAACTCCAGAGGAAAAATTGTTATTGATTGCTTGTGTCTTGTATCGGTCGAATGTAAGTGCTTTGATTTGTTTTTGCAAGATATAGCGCTATATTAGTTCTATGTATTATTATCATCATTATTATTATTATTATTATTATTATTATTATTATTATTATTATTATTATCATTATTATCATTATTATTATTATCATTATTATCATTATTATTATTATTATTATTATATTATTATTATTATTATTATTATTATTAAAAATCCCCTTGACTGGGAATTGAATCCAGGTTGTCAAATTGCAAGCGGAATGTTCTGACTACTAGGCTATCCCATCCTTCCCTGAGACAGAGAGATAAAGACAGAGAGACAGCGAGTATGCATCCATGTGTGTGTGTGTGTGTGTGTGTGTGTGTGTGTGTGTGTGTGTGTGTGTGTGTGTGGTGTGTGGTGTGTGTGTGTGTGTGTGTGTGTGGGTGGGTGCGTGCGTGCGTGCTGCATGCGTGCGTGCGTGCGTGCGTGCATGTACCTACCTTCTGTCATCTGTGGGAAGTAGAATCATCTTCAGTTTGTCCTCAAATCTGGAGATGGCAGCCACTGTTTCCTGGACAAACAGAAAGCAAATACAATAAAATGAGAAAAAATAAGATAAACAAAACAAGATAGAGGTACGATAAAAACAAACAAACAAATATAGACAACAAACAGTTTATGAAAACAAAGTAAAGAATTTTCAAATTATGTAGATCCCTTTTTTACAGTCTAGTTCTCAGATATCAATAAAAATGACAAAATAATCTCTTACCATATTTCACTCCTGGCACCCCTACTCTGTCACTTTAATTAACTTGCTTTTTCTCAAAAAGGGTCACCAATCACCTGGAGACTCAAACATGTGCATCTAAGAATGGAATAAAGATAATTGAAATCTGTTGTTTGTGTCTTGTTCAGAATGATCTCTTCTTTCAGATTACACTTCAATCACATTTTGTGAATTTTGACCCTTATCCATGGTTTTCAAGTGCACTGTCACATATAAAGATCAACAATTCAACCCAAAATGTGTCAAAACTCCAGGTTTTATTCTGCTGTCAATTTGCCTGTGGGCACTTTCACTACCTCAAACTAATTTTGCATGAAAGTTGGAAACAACAAACAGCACGGGTCAGAGAAATTATTTCTTCCAGTAGCTCATCTTTATTCTAATTATATTTCTTTTTCTACAACTTCTGAAAGGCACACACAAAAAAAGAGAGACTGGAATCAATTAGAACTTTTTATTTTATTTTAAGGAATACATTTCAGAACAAAATAAGAGCTAATTGATTTACAGCTATCTACGTTTTCCTGTTCCTTTGCTAGAGCTCACAGGTTCATGAATGGTGGGATTTTTGCATATGCGACCCTTCCTCTCCTCCCCACCCCCCCAACCATTTAGGTGGCCATATTCTGACTTCAGGGAAGCTATTGATTTTAAGACAGTTATACAGGCCGAGCACATTCAAATTAATAGTACTTTAATTACCGAAGCTTCTCTTTTTCGGTGCACAGCCTGCCTCTTTGCAGATTTGCGGATTTGCGATTTTGATGGAGGCTTTGGCACATGTACCGTAGATGACCTGAAACCAAATGACATGAATGAATAACTCAACACAGACTGATAGTCACCTCTCCAGGCAGAACTATGATGGCTGACTGTCAGACTCACACTACACAAAAAGAATAGCTGCAATATACCATTATATGGTTCCGCTTATCAGCCCTAAAAACATTCCTTTGAACTTCAAAAGCGTTCATTTGTAAGACACAGAGCAAAAATAAACCGTTCAAATAGATGAACCAAAACAGTTTGAAATTGAAAATTTTGTCAAACAGCCAGTAAGTAGATACTGCTGAATGTCTTTTTTTCTGATGGAAAAAGGTTATTTTTCCTTTCAGAGTTGTTTTTGTTGTTGTTCCTCAGCTAGAGCACTGAGGTTCACCAAAAGTGAGATTTTGCGTAAGCAGCCATTTTTGCCCACCATGAAGGTAGCCACATTCTGGGGATGTATGCTGGTACATTGGTCTTTCTGAAACCTATCCAACGCTGACATGAATTTTGATCTTTAGTGTACATATTTAATCTTCTGCATGTACATATACCAGAAGGGAATTAAGGCACTGGCAGGTCTGCACTTAAAGCTGATCTAAAAGATCATAAATATCCCCACCCTTAATTCACCAGACCCCACCAAGATTCAAACACACAACTTCACAGAGCCATGGGATTGAAGTCAAATGGTCTTAACCACCCATCTAAAGCGTCTGTCAAAAGACAGATTGAAACAACTGTTAACCTTAAAAAAAACTTGTGAATTTGCATTAACCTGGTCGCTTACCTGAAACCTACAGATTTTCCCACATATGATACAAGCTGAAATACTTGTAGATGTAAACAAACACTTCACTCTTTTTATCTGACATCTGCACAGGCACAAAGATATGACATGCACATCTACACACATGCATGCACGCATGCACACATGCATGTACACACGCATGCACGCACGTGCGCACACATGCACGCATGCACGCGCACACACACACACACACACACACACACACACACACACACACACACACACACACACACACAGAGCCATATTCTGGGGATGTATGCTGGTATATTGGTGTTTCTGAACCTATCAAACGCTGACATGAATTATGATCTTTTTGATCGGGGACTGGATGTAAAAAAGCACAAGAGTGCTTATTCCATTATCCTCGATATAAAAAACAAAACAAAAAAAAAAGAATAAACACACACACACACACATACACATACACATACACACACATACACCAACACACATCCACCCCCCCCCCCCCCATCCCCCAAAGCAGCGATAACCATAACCTCGTGAAGAAGAAAACAATGATGACAGCAGCAGCAGCAGCACTGACCTGATTTTGGCCACCATCTCGCTCTGCTTGGCCTGCAGGAGGCGGGCTCTCTCCATCAAGTCCTGCTGGTACTGCTCCCGCTTCTTCAGCCACTTCTCGCTCTCCAGGAACCGGCCGTGGAAAGTCCTGTCTCTCTGCGGGGCGCCAGAGCCATCCTCCTCATCTGACAGAGCCGCTTCCCTCTGCTGGATCACTCTCTGTTTTCTGGCTTGCTGCAAAACACACATAAAGCAAATTGATGCTTATTCAATGTACCATCTGGAAATAAAAATTTGATTTGATTTGATTTGAAGAGAGGAATAAGAGAATGAGCAGGAGAAGAATGGGGAACATTTTTTTTTTTTAAAATAAAAAGTTTGGTTATTATTTTTTTTCTTAATTTGAAGCAAACAATTTGTACAAGAGCTTTCAGGCATACGCACATAAAAACACATCTTTCAGAGCACTTATCCTAAACTACCTTCAAATGGACTTCACTATTGCTCCATTATCCTCAGCGTAAAAGAATAAAAAAAATATAATAAATAAAAATAAATAAAAACAAAAAATTACTCAAATGTTAAATTCAAGACTGAAAGAGGTCTGTTTTAAGGTTGTATGTGAAAGAATGAAAAGTTATGTTGTGCCATAGAGAGTATGGAGAGAATTCCAGCAAGAAGAGGCTCAAAAAGAGAAAGATCACATTGTACACTATCACATCTTGCTATGCTGTGCAATATTATACTGCATTGTATCTTTTTTTTAGGGGGGGGGGGGGAGGGGGGAGGCGTTTTTGTTTTTGTTTTGTTCCTTGGCTAGAGCTCTGAGGTTCACCAATGTTGAAATTTTGTGCATGCGTTCATAAACTTCATTTCTCCCTAACCATGAAGGTCGTCGCATTTTGACTTTGAGGACTTCATGGTTCTGTATTTTACTGGATGGACTTGGTTCCTACACAGTGCACAAATCCAACATCACTCAGTGAGGCCTAGTCAAGAGTGCTAAACTTACCGTGCTCCTTTCTTTTACCTCGTGCACGTGTGGTCAATTCCAGCTATATTTTTATTTATTTTATTTATTTTTATTTTTTCTTTTATATCGAGGATAACAGAATAAGCAATCATGTGCTTTTTTTCATCCGGTCCCCGTGTGTATGCAGTTTTTGTAAATATTGTCATCTGTTCCCACCGGCACACGATGGCCTACTCTTACGAAAAGCGGAACAGGATTTAACATGTGCGCAAGATGTTCTGCGTGTGTTCGCACACGGGGCCTCGGTTTAAAGTCTCATCCGAAGGACTTTTGGGGAGAGTGGAGTCAGCACTGATGTTAACTTCAGGAAGAAAATTTCCTCGACCGGATTCGAACCCGGGTCTTCAAATTGCCAGCGCAATGTTCTGACCACTAGGCTATCTGCCCCCCAGCTGGTGCTATAAATAGCACCAGCTGGCCACAGCTGGGCTGGAATGGGATATTAATTAGCAGCTGAGAGGAGCTGAAAGTGGGGGAGGAAACTGACATCTGTGCCTACCTCTTTGAGCTTGTTGTCCTCCAGAGTGTCAAACCTGACCCAGAGGCTGGGGTCTAGGGGGCGGCTGGGCAGACTGCCCTTCCTGCGGTTGTTGAGGACAATGTACAGCTGGTACAGCAGGCGTGCCGCCATCCCATGCTTCTCCGTCATCACGTCGCGCGCCAAGGTCAGGTCAAAGGGCATGCCCAGCTGCCGGAACACAGGCTCCAAGCGAGAGAAGTTGTTCAGCTGGGATTCCTTTGTTCTGGGGGGATCAAGGAGAGTGAGTTACAGTTAAAGTCTGTCCCGAGCCTCAGGCTCATCAGGCCGGTGCTTATCCCGGTTTCTGTGGCGTTAGCGACTGAGAGTCATAGACCCCCCCCTGAATAGGACGCCAATCTATCGCAGGGTTAACCCCCAACACAAGGTTGATACCCCTTTACACCTGGGTGGGGTGAGAAAATAGCCGTAAAGTGCCTTTTCCAAGGGCACAACACCATAGCTGAAAACTGGGATCAAACCCGCAACCTTTAGATTACAAGTCCAACGCCCTAACCACTAGACTACAGTGGCGGCTGAGGAGAGTGAGGAGAAAAGAGATTATGAAAATGTTTCCATGCACTTACCCACCTCTTTCAAAAGCTTGCTTACAGGTAGTATACAAGATGCCATGAAATTTTTTATCCACATGCATACAATTTATGCATGCAAGCATACATCACCATGACCACTCAATCTTCACTGATTTATGAGTATTCGTCGTTACTTGAATTTATTTCCCTTCTTTCTTCTCTTCTCCTTTTTAAAATTTTTTTTTTTTATCCTGTTTTCTTTTTCTCATCTTTGCACACACACACACACACACACACACACATCACACATTGACACATACATACAACATACATACATACATACAACACACACATTCACTACATTCACACATTACATACATACATACATACATACATACATACATACATACATACATACATACATACACACATACATGATATATAATATCATGTATGTGTGATTATATCATTATATTACCAAAATCTTTCAGAGCACTTATCCTAATCTACATTGATATTATGGACTTTACTTTTAATGCAT
This sequence comes from Stramonita haemastoma, assembly GCA_030674155.1. Taxonomy (NCBI): domain Eukaryota; kingdom Metazoa; phylum Mollusca; class Gastropoda; order Neogastropoda; family Muricidae; genus Stramonita; species Stramonita haemastoma. The sequence goes on from CM060322.1 coordinate 39,024,772, forward strand.
TTTTTTCTCTCTTGTCTCTCTCTGTTCTCTCTGTCTGTCTGTCGTCTGTCTCTGTCTGTCTGTCTGTCTGTCTGTCTGTTCTTCTCTCTCTCTCTCTCTCTCTCTCCCCCTCATATTGAGTGATTTATTTTGTTGCTATCCCACATTAACTAGTTTATTAATTCATTGATTTATTCATGTTTATTTCACTTGTTCCCTATGAGGACCTGGTGTAAAGAAGCCTCTTGTTTATCCAGTTACCCTTGATAGAATATTCAAGTTTGAGTTAAAAGTTCTCTTTCTTTTTTCTTGCACAATCAGTTTGTATCATACTTTTTCACACTGAATGTTTTCGTAGAACAATCAGAATCAAAAGTTTTCCTCACTCTTCCATTATTATCCTTCATCACTTCCTTATTATCCATCCTTCATATCACCTTCATACAACATAATTATCATTCTGTTTTAGGATGAAATACAAACATGCCATACATTTTTAATTTTGCTTTGGTTTTATTTTGGAAAAAAAAACTGTCACAGTGTAACTGTCACTATGATTTAAATTTAGTTGCAATTAAAAATCTATCCAGGTACTTCTTACTACACACAAGCCCTCACGAGAATATAGCACAGGTAATGTTAATATTCATACAGACGTAACCGCACACACACAGAGGCAGGTAACATGTGCTTTCACAAAAAAAGGAGCTGTTCACCTGCTCTGAGAAAACTGATCAAAGTCATCCTGCAGCTGGTACTTGTACAGCACTTCTCCAATCAGGTAACCAGAGGAAAAGTCCCTGGCAAATGTGGCCGCATCTGGGTAAAAAGAAAGCAAGCACACACACACAGACACACACACAGAGTCACACACACACACAGATACAGACATACACACTCACACACACAGAGTCACACCCATAGAGTAACACCCACACTCACACACCCACACTCTCACACACACACACACACACACACACAGTCACACACACAAGTCACACACACAGAGTCACACACACACACACACACACACACACACACACACACACACACACACACACACACACACACACACACACAACACACACAGTCACACACACACGTCACACACAGAGTCACACACACACTCACTCACACACACACACACACACACACACACACACACACACACCACACACACACACAACACACACACACACACACACACTGAGAAATAACTCAAGAAAACATGAATTTATTTACTTTTTCAAATTTTTATAATTTTTATCGTAGCTGATGACGAGAAATTCTGAAAATCTGATCTAAAAAAAAAAAAAAAGAAAACCAATAAAACCCAATGCGTTTATAACTTTATCTATAAACACAATGACAGCTGAAATGCAGCACAACACAGGTCTTAGTTAAATACATTCACACCACATATGGCCCATGTTTAACATGATTTCATTACAGCTGTACTCAGTGGCTGAAACAAAGTTTAAAACCCCTTGAGCTGGAGCTTTATCACAATTGTTCATATGCTTTAAACCTTTTTCACTGCACACTTTCACTATTGTCACATGTTACATTTTTTAAATAATTATTTTTTTCATATGTTACATATCATATGCATGCATGCATGCGTACATGTGAGCAATGCACACACACACACACACACACACACACACACACACACACCACACACACACACACACAATGGACAGGATAGCCTAGTGGTCAGAACATTGCGCTCACAATTTGACAACCCAGGTTCAATTTCCGTTCAAGGGGACATTTCCCCCGGAGTTAACATCAGTGCTGACTCCACTCTCCCCAAAAGTCCTTCAGATGAGAATATAAACTGCAGCCCGTGTGCAAATGAACAGAACATCTTGCGCACACATTAAATCCTGTTCTGCTTTTTGTAAGAGTAGGCCATTGTGTACCGGTGGGAAAAGATGACAAGATTTACAAAACTGCATACACATGGGGACTGGATGTAAAAAAACCCACCCGAGTGTATGTTCCATTATCCTTGATATAAAAGAATAAATCAATAAAATAAATAAATAAATAAGACATGAGTGCACACATGCTTGCGTGTGTGCGCACACAGGCACACACACACACACACACACACACACACACACACACACACACACACACACACACACACACATTCATGCTTACAAATGGCATTGCACAGATGTACATTTCATATACATAATATATAGGCATAGGACCAACACATCAAAAATAGATAAATAAAAGCGTGTTTTAATGTGTATGAGGCCATTCAACAGCAATCAAGAAAACAAACTCTATTCTTTTCTTCTGAAAAAGGCAAATAAATCAATGCAACCAAAAAATAAAGATAATGGCATGTCTAGTTCTTATGTGGACTGATCTGACGTGTGAGAAAACGAAAGCATAACAGTAACTCTAATTCCTGATGAATTTGCCTCACCGATTGTATGAGACAGAGCCAGGTCATCATTGAGCCATCTACACAGAATATCCGTCATCTTGTCTTTGTTGGCGACAAATGCTTTTCTCTAACCAATATCACATTATCAATAAACACTTATCATTTAGAGCAAGCCAAGAAATCGCGTTCGTCTTTTAGAGCGGAACTTGTTGTCCTGACAACATGTAAGCGCAGTACTGCTACAGGAAGTAGATGTTGCAAATGACAAAAATCAAACGGGTTCTATTCTCAAAAACAGTCTCAAAATCAAGCATCAATTTTGTAAAAATCTAATGTGTTTCAATCAGCAGCATGTGCTGTCTCATCCCCATTTTGAAGTCTATATTTTCACATGAATTGTTTGCGACAACCAAAAAGTGGTATTTCCCCGCGTAAAAAAACAAAACAAAACAAATTTTTCGACTTCCCTGCAATGCGTTCCTGTCAAAATAGGCTAACATACATTATAACCATAAGAAAAATCGAAGGATTATATTTACAGAAAAACAACAATGAAAAGATATTGAAATACACACTTCTTATGCATGATGTACAGCACCGAACCCTCATGCTTCGAACACAATGCGGCCTGCATTTTGTTTGATTTGTTTTTTCATCGTTCTTATAAATAGTATACCAGCACATTCTCAACATAGCCTGCCATATTTTGGAAACCATCTATCTGGCAAACCAAGTAAACACGAACAGATCAAAGCAATCAAACAAAATAAACTATGCCTTAGACCCAAATCAAAAATATTATTTTAAAAAAAAAAAGAAAAAAAAAAGCACAACAAAGTTACGCTGTCTATAATGCAAATCAGTATAGTAATTTTTTTTCAAATCGGAAATCTTCTCTGGCACATAGATAAAATCGTGATCAGCATCATACTTCCATAGTCAGAAGGCCTAGTTCAGTCCATCGGGTGAGCATGTCTATGTTCCCTCTATGACTCCCTTGGAGTTCCAGAGCGGCTCAGGGCTGTAGGTAGGCCTATACGGCAACATTCTGGTGGCTCCTGCGACGGTACTGGAACCATTCGTATCGGTCACTGCCTTTCCAATGGATCATTCCAGAGCCGTGGAGAGGGGGGGTCTGCTGCATAGGTAACAGCTTGCCCTCTATGCATACTTGCCCAGGCTTTGCGCTCTAAAGACTAGAGCGCAACTCCATAGTCTTCCGAGACTGGTGGGTGCCTACTACTATGTTCCCTCAGCTCTATGTTCCCTCAAGTCAAGTTACATGATGACCAGAGGTCGGCCTGTGCGGTCGGCGGGGCTGGATTGGATTGGATTGGACCAGAGGTCAACTAATGGTCAGAGTGACCAGTAATCGTTCTTCTATCCCGTAGTCTATTTAGACCGTAGGGGCGCCACGGAAGACCTCGCCACCAGCTCTTTCCATTTCCCTCTGTCCTCGACCTTTCTCAGGGTGTCACTCAGCCTGAGGCCCATCCACTCTCGGATGTTGTCCTCCCATCTCTTTGTCTGCCTGCCTCTCCTTCTCCCACCTTGCACAGATCCCTGCAGAATCGTATTAGCAAGCCCTGTTGATCTTGCGACGTGCCCATACCACTTCAGTTTGCGTTTTTGACTGTGGTCGGGAGATC
>CM060322.1:39033806-39053806 GCA_030674155.1 Stramonita haemastoma
TATCATACCAGCTCACTCTGCACAGATTCTGTTGCTGGTAGGAATTGTACACCACGAAATATTTTGAGCATTTCAGTTTTTACAATGATTATCTTTCTACTCTAGAGCCAATCATCCAATTAAAAAAAGAAAGAAAAGAGTATGCTTGTAGAATTGAACCATCCACACAAGAGAAAGGTTATGCCCACGCATCTGTGCCAATGTCTATGACAGGAAGATTGTGTTTGCACGCCTGTGCCCATCACACAAGAGAAAGATAGTACCACTCACATTATGAAAAGACAAAGATTACACACCGGGGCCCACCACTCCAAAGAAAGATTATGCTTACAACACTTATGCCAAACACACAAAGAAAACAACGCTTAAGAGCCAAACACATAGGAAAAAAATTTACACACTTGTGCCAGTCACACCATCTGGTATTCTTTGCATAATATACACAACAGAGTACACATGTGTATTTATACATACACAAACAAGCTACAGCAATGGCACAAAACCAGGTACAGAGTGACAACTGCTTGTCTGCTTTCATCTTCTCGCAGTAAATTTTGACATTAGGAAGAAAAAAAAAGACAACACATTACCATCTGATATAATTATTTCATTTTTACTCTTGCTGGTCAGTTTTGTTTCTCTTTTACCTGGCACTGACAAGGAGGATATGTATTGGGGCTTCCTACGCCCAGACTTGCAAACCAGACCTTGAAGTTAACACAAGCAGGTCACAGAAAAAAGGAATGGCCCAGGATGAAGCAGCAAAAACAAATGAAGGGACCTCAGGTTTGTCAACACATGGTAAAGAGACATCAACAAGCTGGCTAAAAATAATCAGGTATGAGAGAGTACCTCGAATGCCACAGGTGTCAACGATGTGAGAGTGACTAAAGCTTAAAATCTTCACCAGCAATCTACATTCATATAGGATCCACACAGTTCCAACAACTATGAATAGAAAAAAAAAAACCTCCTACATCCAAAATACACACAAACCCAACAAATCTGAAGTAAAGCTTTCTAAAAAAGCTAGACATCCTTTCATAGGAACACAAGGTCTCTATGTAAAGCCTTACATGCTCAGTTTTTCTCTCTGAATAAACTTTCTCTACACCTCCACCTTCACCCATGTTAATTAAGCGACGATGGGGTAGGTAGGACTGGTGGCCACACCGCAGTTGTTGTCTTTCTGGGACATCAGGACGTAGCCGTCATTGCCCCAGTAGGTGGACCATGAGTTCTTCACCAGCCAGTAGGGCTGGCCCTTCATCACCCCATAGCCCACCGCCAGCACTGCATGGTCCAGGTCGTCAGGGCCGCTGCCTGCAATCACATGTCACACATACACCTGATGATTCTATCGACCAAATCACACGTCACATGTACACCTGATGATTCTATCGACCAAATCACACGTCACATGTACACCTGATGATTCTATCGACCAAATCACACGTCACATGTACACCTGATTCTGTCAACCAATCACATGTCACACATACACCTGATTCTGTCAACCAATCACATGTCACACATACACCTGATTCTGTCAACCAATCATATGTCACACATACACCTGATTCTATCAAGGTCGTCTGGGCTGCTGCCTGCAATCACACCTCACACATACACCTGATGATTTTATCAACCCATCACACATCACACATACAGCTGATTCTATCAACCAATCACACGTCACACATACAGCTGATTCTATCAACCAATCACATGTCACACATACAGCTGATTCTATCAACCAATCACATGTCACACATTCACCTGATTCTGTCAACCAATCATATGTCACACATACACCTGATTCTATCAAGGTCGTCTGGGTTGCTGCCTGCAATCACATGTCACACATACAGCTGATTCTATCAACCAATCACATGTCACACATACAGCTGATTCTATCAACCAATCACATATCACACATACAGCTGATTCTATCAACCAATCACATATCACACATACAGCTGATTCTATCAACCAATCACATATCACACATACAGCTGATTCTATCAAGGTCGTCTGGGTTGCTGCCTGCAATCACATGTCACACATACAGCTGATTCTATCAACCAATCACATATCACACATACAGCTGATTCTATCAACCAATCACATATCACACATACAGCTGATTCTATCAACCCATCACATGTCACACACACAGCTGATTCTATCAACCCATCACATGTCACACACACAGCTGATTCTATCAACCCATCACATGTCACACACACAGCTGATTCTATCAACCCATCACATGTCACACACACAGCTGATTCTATCAACCCATCACATGTCACACACACAGCTGATCCTATCAACCAATGATGTGAAAGCCCCGCTGTTGTTGTACAAAATATTTAACAAAACAACCTCTCCCTAAAAAAACATCCCAATTACTGAAAGTTAGAAGAAAAAGTTATTATGGTCTGCTTTTCTTCTGCTTTATATTTTTTGTATATTTGTGACGCTCCACCACATAAGGAGTCGCACTGCACCAGAGATCAATTTTTAGTTGTTGACATGCTATCAAAACTGCAATAAAACAGCTATACAATACAGAAAACAGAATGAAAATTGGAAAATTCTATGAAAAGTTTTTACAAGTTGAAATGATAGACTGCAGGAAATGACAAAATGAGAAATGGACAAGTTTAGCATAGTAACAAATGATTAGAATGAGGGCTTTGGCATTTTAAAAACACGTTTAAAAGCAAAAGGATACAAAGTTATGACTTGATATTTCATTACAAGGTAGAATAATGGCTATAGGCTTATTATCAATCAAAATCTGAAAATTGCCAACTTCACCCCACTTGCCTTTAATGGCTCCTAGCGGCAAAGTGGGTTCGTTGCTAAGTGACTCATTTTGTGGTGGAGCATCACATTTAGTTTTTATTGCTTCAAGAAAAAGCACACATTCATTTCTTTTGGAAATAAAGTTCGGTTTGGAAAAGGATTTATATCACAAAGGTGACCAAAAGAGTCTGGAGTTTAAGGTTCAATTGTTTTAAAACATAAGAATGGAAACTTCAGTTCATGTTACTAAAATCCCCAAACTGCAGTTTACAGTTGACTATAAAACACAGAAAAGGGAAAAAACAAAAAAACCCAAAAAAACCCTAGAAGATAACTCACCACAAGCGGGCTCATAGTACACCCCATTGGCATAGAAAGAGAGTGATTTGTGGGAAGCATCAATGCCAACAGAAACGGGTCCTTTGACAGCGATGGCCATTTTGAGTGCAGTCTGGTTGTAGGCAGTGACGTTGACGTAGCCAGACAACTTCACCACAGGGGTCACAGCATCAGAGTGACATTTGCCATCCTGTACAGGAAAAAAACACTGCTCAGACACTGGGTGCTAAAGGGTAAAAAATGTGACATAACTGACAGACTTTAAGCTACTTCTCTGGAGGACAGGATAGCCTAGTGGTCAGAACATTGAGCTCGCAATTTGACGACCCAGATTTGATTCCCGTTCGAGGGGATTTTTTCCTCTGAAGTTAACATCAGTGCTCACTCCACTCCCCCCAAAGTCCTTCGGATGAGACTATAAACTGAGGCCCCGTGTGCAAACGCACACAGAACATCTTGCGCACATGTTAAATCCTGTTCTGCTTTTTGTAAGAGTAGGCCATCGTGTGCCGGTGGAAACAGATGACAAGATTGACAAAACTACATACACACGGGGACTGGATATAAAAAAGCATATAAGTGCTTATTCCATTATCCTCGATATATAAAAATATATATCGATATATTAAATAAATAAAAAATAATAAAATAAATAAGTTGTACTTCCAACTTTTCAAAACAAATCTGAAAAAAACAGTTATGGTATTCATAAAACTTTATAAAAACACGAATCAACATGGAGCCTGGTCAATCTCCACTCGCTACTTACTTCTGCTCATCAGTTTTCCTGATGTGTCAAATGGATATGTACTTCTGCAATTCTTTTGATGTGTTCTAGTATCTTTCATAATTTTCAATGTAAAGTTTTACCTAATGAATGTGTTGATTCAACTGCAAATGTCATTGGAATAAATCACATGACCTGTCAAACCTACCAGCTATTTTTTCAACTTATATGAGCCAATCAGAGGGCTCAGCACAGGCAATAACATTGGTGAACAAGTCCTTGGTTATGCGATGAAGCAAAGAGAAAATAATGAAACAATGCCAGTTTTTTTTGTGAACAATGTTGAGAAAATAATGGCCACTTCTGGTTTGCGAACTATGATATCCCATTCCCTGAACCCAGTTTTAAGAATGAATAAATGAATGTGTGATTTAAAGACTGTATAAAAATCTTCACACCTGAGGCATGATTACAGCAGTAAGATATAGACAAAAGCTAAAGAGAGCAAGCTGGTGGGGGTGAGGAGAATGGGAGGGTCATTGGGGTACAATCAATCAACAGACAATGATTCCTTGACATTGAGACTGAACACAGTGTGCACTAACAACTGACGTAGTTAAATTTTACCTTTCTATCATCTCTCTTGCATATTTTTCGCCTTCCCAGTCCATTTGCCTGCCTTTTTTCCCCAAGCAAATCCTTCAAATATTTTACTTTTTTTCATTTAATGACTTTTTGCCTGTATGGTTGTGTTCTGCAAGCCAGGCAGTGATATTGTCAACACTGGGATGGGCACAGGATGTCTATTCTGCAGTGCTATTTGCCCATATTGAATTTTCTGATGTATTGCTTTTGAATAATGAAGTATTTGTTAACCATTTTTACACATTTTTTTTTATAACCTGGGGATGATGAATTAAGTGGAATGGCTGGCATCCTCTGCACAGCCTGGCTTTATCAGCCCTAAGGAAGAAGACAGTTATGGCATCTTGTCATTTAATCTTTTTTTTTTTTTTCAAGATTGACAGTGTTGGAGTCTGACGGAGCTGGATGGTGTTGATGTTGAGCTTCAGGTGAATGTTACTGGAGCTGCTGAAATTGAATAAGGTGAAAATCCTGATATGGCTTTTATGGTCGATGGGGTTTTAATCTCTTTACTGCGCTGTTGACGAACAGAATTCGTCATAGAAACCGTCACCAGCAATGCTTAGTTGACAATCGCTGTTCCTCATGATTCAACGCTCTCTCTGTTACGTTCAGCATATACCTGAGCAAAATACGATAGCAGCAAAAGGGTCAAACAACACAAAATGAAATGGAGTTTGTTAACTGACCGTGCCATCAGCAGAGAACTGGACAGCGAGACGTGTGTCAACTCACCACAGCCAGGTAGGACAGTTTGTAACTGACCGTGCCATCAGCAGAGAACTGGACAGCGAGACAGGTGTCAACTCACCACAGCCAGGTAGGACAGTTTGTAACTGACCGTGCCATCAGCAGAGAACTGGACAGCGAGACAGGTGTCAACTCACCACAGCCAGGTAGGACAGTTTGTAACTGACCGTGCCATCAGCAGAGAACTGGACAGCGAGACAGGTGTCAACTCACCACAGCCAGGTAGGACAGTTTGTAACTGACCGTGCCATCAGCAGAGAACTGGACAGTGAGGCGTGTGTCAACTCACCACAGCCAGGTAGGAGCCGTACTGGCTCTCAGTGGTCAGGCCTCCTTTCTTCATGATCCAGTTGTAGGAGCGGAAGTCCTCGCCCCCGTCACAGCCGTCGTTGCCCTCTCCCCAGGAGCAGTCCATCAGCTCTTGTTGGGACAGGCGCACCAAGTTCCCTGTCTGCTCATGCACACATACACACACATATATACCACTGTTAGTTGGCATCAGATGCTAAGGAGGACATGGTATGCTTTGCTGTTCATGTTGATAGAAGACAGGGAGTTATGGTTTACTTTTTGTAACACAGCTGTCTTATTCTTCTTCTGTTAATACGCAGCAACTACTGTTATCTGTCATATGAGTGAACATGCATTATGCTGCTGTGCTAAGCCTGACATGCCAGGCCCAGCACATCAACTTTGGCATAGAAGAGAATAGTTATCTTTTCATTCTTTCTGGAAACAAGGCAGGAAATGGACCAAGAAGGCAAAAAATAGACAAGAAGGGGGCAACAGGAAGAAAAGGAATAAGGCAAAAGCAAAGGGAGGGATAGAAAAGAGGACATTCCAAGCACAGAATTCCAAGAAGGTTGGGATGCTATTTATACTGACAGGCCCCTGGCACCCCCATGGAGGAGTACCACTGAGGTGCCACATCATCAACTCACATTTCAAGGAAGGACAAAGAAAAAAAGGACAAAGACGTTTTAGTGTTTAAGTTACAGATGGAAGAATGTCACATATTACGGCAGGACAAAAGTCATTGACAGCAGTATTTGTATAAACAGAGCATAGAGGGACAGATATCCATCACTGTTTGTGTCATTAATGGAAGTAAGTAACAGGTTATTGATACATGAATATTATATCATTGTTTGTGAACTGATGGAAATATGTGACACTCCACCACAAAATGAGTCACTTAGCACATGACCCACTTTTCCCCTAGGAGCCATTAAAGGCAGGTAGGGGTCAAGCTTATGGTTTTGAAATTTTTTATTATTAAACTAAAGCCACTATTCTACCTCGTAGTGAAATATCAAGGCATATTTTTATTTCCTTTTGCCTCTAAAAGTGTTTTTAAAAAAAAAATACACAAGCCTTCCTTCTAACCACCTATTACGATGCTTAACTTGTTAATTTCTCATTTTGTCATTTCCTACGGTCTATCATTTCAAGTTGTAATAACTTTTGATAGAATTGTCTGATTTTCAATCTGTTTTTTTGTGTCTATAGCCATTTCATTGCAGACTAATAGCATGTCAATAACTAAAAATTGACCTCTGGTGCTATGCAAATCATTATGTGGTGGAGCGTCACATATGTTAGTGTCAAAGATGGACAAGTGACAGAGTGAGAAATATGACACTGAAAGGATGAATGTTATAGATAATACCTCACTGAGCAGCAAATGTCATATCTCCAGAATGTTAAACATCATACCCTGAATGGATGTCAGTACTAAATAAATGTCACAGCTTACTGTGCCACATCTGACGTATCACAGAATGGCATACTACTTAGTGTCCCTCTGCTTGCACTGATAGTTTCTTAACTTTTCAAGCGCTCCTGGAGTTGACAGTACCTCAATGCCGTGTCACTGAAGGACAGATGTCTCTCACTGTCAAGATCACAAAAAGATATTCACATAATATGCCAACATGGCAGAGGGTTTTGGAACATAAAATCAAGATCAGAGACTATGCGACTGACAGATGCACTTGTGACCGGTGATTTTGACCCCCCTTTGTTTTTTCTGAAGACACAGAGAGCAAAGAACGGCCCTGACCTTGATGAAGTAGGCGCCCTCAATGGTTCCCGTGGTGCCAAAACTCCAGCAGGATCCACACACTGCCTGGTCCTTCACTGGGGTCACCGCACCTGTCCACAGCACGACCACGCTCACTGTTCACTCTTTACAGTTGGTTTGTACCTGTAGCTATAGTGGTAATGACATAAGAAATTTCAGTGTTGTATGCATGGCTAGAGCATGTTTCAGATTAAAAAAAAAAAATAGTAAGAGGGGAGGGGTTCAATCGAAGGGCACCAACTCATGCCATTAGACAACCATTTCCCAGTGCATTTAGTTATTTCAACTTAAGTGTTAAGTGATAGGTAATGAATTATGAAGGTAAGTGATAGGTAATGAATTATGAAGGTGTGTATTTCTACATGTGGAATATAAAATCTTTTCAATTAGAGTGCCAGTATAAAAGAAGTTCATTGATTTTTTTTAGTGAATATGGAAGCTTTTGACCTCAATACTGATTCTTGAGGGTCAGAAACTTTACTGTGTGTAAAATCAATCCTTAGTTCTTTATTGCAGACTGGCAGTTAGATACTTCGACCTTGTCAAGATAAGTAGACGAAAACTTTTTGTTTTTTTTAGCAGTCACTTATTTCTTTTAAAACAAGAAACAAAAAAGATACATAAACTTATTGAAACAAATCTTTGTAAATATCAAAAGAACCCCAAATAAACATTTGAACAGATTTTTTTCATTCCTCATCTAGATTTTTTGCACATGTGACCTTTTTTTTTTTTTTTTTTTTTTTAAAAAAAACAATAGAGGCAACTGCAATCTGTTTCTGGGGGGCTGAATCGAAAAACTAATTTGTCTGATTTTATCACTTTTATTATGTTTATTGAACAATGGCCCAAACAGTGCATCACAGAACAGCTGTAGTGTAAACTTCAGTATGGTTTTAATGAGTTATTTCTTTGGTTTTAATTAAATGCAAAAAAAACAACCCAAAACAAAACAAAAAAATACAAAACTGTGCATCAAAACTGATTTTGAAGAGGCTCACAGTTATGAATTGCTAACAAAAATCTTTCTCACTGCGGCAGATAAAGATAACCTTGCTATAACCAGTGTCGATATCTTCACTTTCATCGCCTTTTCAAAATAAAAAGTAACAAGCAAATAATATTAATAAAACTAGGTAAAAATGTAAAGGTAAAGGTGTCCCATAACCTAGGTGGTCATATGGGGAGCAAGGCATCAGAGGCCTCAGCTTCTCTAGGGGCCAGCATATTGAGGGCGGCGCCCATCTCCTCTCCATGGCTGCTTTACCTTCCCTGACCCTAAAGAAGGCCTGTACCCATTTACAGCTGGGCGAACTGGGGGGACTGTACTGTAGCTAGGGCGTGCAAATGGTCACCCATCCAACTGGTAACCATGCTCAATGCTGCTTAACTTGACTGGGGGAAAGCGAGCGCTCTGACCACTTAGCTATCGCGCCCCCATAATAAAACTAATATTACAATTGAAATGGTTTGGTGAAGGAATATATTCTTTTTTTTTAGGAAAATGGGGGATTTTTAAAAGCTTAATGGTATTCAGATTCAGTAGAAAATCAAAAAAGAATAATCAAACTTTGTGTGTGTGTGTGTGTGTGTGTGTGTGTGTGTGTGTGTGTGTGTGTGTGTGTGTGTGTGTGTGTGTGTATGTGTGTGTGTGTGTGTGTGTGTGTGTGTGTGTGTGTGTGTGTGTGTGTGTGTGTGTGTGTGTGTGGTGTGTGTGTTGTGTGTGTGTGGTGTGTGTGTGTGTGTGCATATAAATCTGTGCATAAGTGTTGTTGTTGTTGTCTTCAATTTAACGTCTGTTCACTCTAAGTGATATTAGACGATGTGCATAAGTGTGTGTGCGCATTCATCCGTATACTACACATGCACAGAGTTAACATGCACATAACGAAATAACCCCTCTCCTTACCATACAGCCTCCAATCCATCTGATCAGGAACATCGATGTTAGCAAACTCCGCATCGTTGAATGGCAGCCCCTTGATGCCCTCGTAGTTCTGGGTGCGGTGGAATTTATTCCTCAGCTTCAGCTCTCTGTCGGAGCGGTCAGCCAGGTGGTTGATGGCCAGTCTGTAGGTCAGTCCCTGGCGGTTCATGGAGTGGACGTACCTGCATGCAGAGTGACCACACTGGCTGATTTCAGGGTTAGTGATGGACTGAGGGCTTTGGCCAGCATGGCCAGAGCTTGTGTCTGATTTGGACTTTCAAGGCCTTCAAATAGGGACCCCAAAACTTAAGGACTTTGAAGGACTATAAGAACACTGAGATCAAACTATACAGTTACATGATCAGTGCGAGTTTAGACAGCAGCACATGTGCAACCAAGCCCTACATTACAATACTTTTTTTTCCCTTTTACAACATATACAAAGTAAATTGGTGTTTTTTCTAATACATTTTTAGTTAATTTTTGTTTTCCTTTTTTAAATATATGTTTTGTAGCCTACCATGTTGCTTAGACAGTGAACAGTAACAAATCAGTTTGTGCAAAATACCATTTTGCTATGCATCTGTCATTTCCTAAAAAGCCAGCTGACATTACAATCATGACAAAACAAGGCCACTGAAGTCACCAGAAAGCAAACAGCACTGGACAAGTCTCACGTCATACCATAAACACTTTTATAAAATAGCATCACTTCAAGCAATTCCATAAAAAAATGTTTTTGTAGAAATGGTATATTTTTTGTTAGCACTCAAGTTTACAAATGATTTCTGTATCACTCTGAAGCTCTTTTCTCTTGTAGAATAACTTTGCTTATTTCAACAAATGAAAAAATCAACCCATTTGCCCTGAAGATAGCTTTAAGATGAAACCCATAGACTTGCTTGTTCATTATGAGATATGATCTTAACTAAAAGTTTGACATATTGCCAAAAAAACCCCCTGATTTCCCCTACATTGGGAATGTCACAGGCAGAGTGAGTCTTTAACGCATAAGGATCTATGGTGCTTTGTTCCTAGATTTGTAAAAGAAAATAAGGTGAGTTTTTCTTTTTGGGAAGGGGGGTGGGGGAGGCAGAGTAGGAAGAGGAAAAACTAAACACAAAACTTCACAAGCTTTCTTTATTTCAGGCCTGTGCTAGGTAGCAAAACTCACCGAACGTTCTGGCGGAAGTGGTTCTGTCGGAGCGTGTGTTCCATGTCATCCTTGTAGACCTTCTTGTGCTGGGTTTTGAACTCCTGGAACATGGGGGGGATGTGGCTGTCGTCCCCATGCACAAACTCCTGCATGGGGTTGAAGATCAGGTGATGCTCCTTGCCAGGGCCCGGGAAGCCAGTGCATGTCAGATCTGGGGGAGCATGCCACCCTTTTTATCACCTCACCATTCACAGTGCACAAATCCAACACCACTCAGTCAAGAGTGCTATATTTAGCACACCCCATTCCTTTTACCTAGTCCAAGTGTCGTCAGTTCCTGCTATAGTTAGCACAATCTGGCCTCATCTAGGCTGGTATGGGATGGATTAATTAGCCACTGAGAGGAGCTGAAAGTGAGGGAAACTGACAGCTGTGCATTACATGGTTCCAACAGACTTCTCTCCAGGTACAACATTCAAAGAGCTTTCAAGGAGTTTTTCAGAAATTCAAGGGTAAAATTCATGAAGTATTTACTTTTGTAATTTTCACATGCTAAGCTGTCTCACTGATTGCCAGGCTAAATAAGATTAGTAATACATATGTATAGCTGCAAACCTTTGAGAATCCAGAAACAGAATTTGGGGTTGGTTTAAAATTTTTTTTTTTGGGGGGGGGGGGGGGGGACTTGCCCCCCTCCTGATAGCATGGAGGTCATAGGGGAGTAGCCCCTTGAAGCTGAGGCCTTTTGATGGTGAAAACAGCAAAGTTAATATCTTCTGACACAACGGACACCATAGCCAAGTGGTTAACACCATTCAGCTTCAATCCCATGGGTCTATGAACTTAGTCGTGGGTTCAAATCTTGGTGGCATCTGGTGAATTCAAGGTGGAGATTTTTATAATCTTCCAGGCTAACTTCAAGTGCAGAACTGCAAGTGCCTTAGTTCCGTGTATACGCATGCAGAAGACTGCGTATGCATGTTAAGAATTCAATAATTCATGTGTGCCTTCGGTGGGTTATGGAAACACAGACATGCTCAATATAATACATCCTCAAAGTCGGGATGCGGCTACCTTCATGGTCGGCCAAAAGAGTTGCTCTGCTGGATTAATGAAAAATAACACCCAAAAATCTCCTGCACCACCTGCACTGATTTTTGAAAAAAAAAAGTTTATATCAACTGAGGTCACAATTGTCAGTTTCCCTATTTTTCACCTGCTCTCAGCTGCTATTCATTCCATCCCATCCAAGCCCAGCTGGTGCTAATTATAGCTAACTGACCACACTTGGACTTGGTCAGAGGAAGGGCATGCTAATTTTAGTGCTTGGCCCTTATACTGAATTTGCATGTTGTGAAGTCCAAAGAGTGTCAAATTTGGGGCATACTACTTCAGCTCTTAAAGCTGTAACAGCTTCATTCAATTCATATCTATCCACTAGGCCTATGGCATGCAGCAGAATACTATCTATCACATACTCCGCAAAAACACTTGTTTTGTTGGTTGCTACTTTGGCAGTTTTGTCTCTGAACTCTGTTTTCATCAGTTACTAGTGTATTTAACACACAGTTTCAGCCTAGCTTTGTTATTTTGAATTCTGATGGACATAACTCCATTCAACTTCAAATATTTCTATAACTTTTTCTGGGTTTTTTAACTTCTATTTTTTGTGGATGTGACAGGCGACTTTTGTTGACTTTTTGATAATTACTTTGCATGCACAACATCAGTAATTATCTCCCTTAGACACTGTTGTTTGCTACTCCCGTTTTGTTATTCCTATGCACACACACAGCCATTTGAACCATTATTTACCTATTTATATATTTACATAAAACTTTATCTTCTGCTTTTCATCATCCTTTGAGAGAATTTTTTTTTATTTTTATCAAACATGCTTTGATTTTCAAAGGTTATCAAGGAGGTTTTTGTCACAGGTTGACACTGGTTATTTTCAAGAGGATTCAAGGCCTTAACAAGGAGGTCTCAAATTTCAAGCAAATTCATGGAGTTTCAAGGAAAGTGCAAACCTTGCATTAACAGATTTTTCTTCTATAGATGTACAAGATTTTAATCATGCAAGCAGGTATATATTCAATCATACAGTAAGTGACCATCACTGAGCCTGGATACAGCAACAGAGTTTGAACATGTTCTGGATAATTCCAGAATCCTATGGGATGAAAAATGCATGGGTATACACAGATCTTGAATACAAGACAGCTCCACTGTATCTTTTTACAGAATGACTCACGGTGAAGTCTGAAAGCTTGTGGATACCTGAGAATCTTCAACAACTGCAGGTGATTTATTTTTGATCCATCAATTTGACACTGTGTTATAACTTTCTTCTGATTTTTTAATTCCTTTTTTGTGGATGTGGGCTTTTTTCAACCACAGAGAAAGATGTAATACACAGAAAACAACACTTAAAAATATATATATCTAAAAAAAGAAAGAAAAGAAAAACCCTGAGAAGAAGAAAGAACTGACCTAAAAAAGATTGATCTTAAAAACAACTTTTCTTAACCTTACCCCCCCCCTCCTCCCACAGACACACTCACCCCCCCCCCCCCTAAACCCCACAGAAAACATCAGGAAACCCCCCCCCCCCACTCCCCTCCACTCACTGCCGACGTTGAAGATGCTGGGGTCGATCTTGATGTCCCCTTTGTAGTCCATGTAGTCCAGCACATACTTGTCAAAGTGGGACCCGATCAGGGAGTCGAACCCCATCATCTCGTAGCGCACGGGGGCCCCCGAGGCCTGGTCCACCCAGAGAGTGTAGGTGTTGGTCTTCTTGCCGTTCACCACCACCTGCTGCCACACCTTGCACATGAACCCCCTCAGCTCCTCCGACCCCTTCAGCTGCAATCAGATCATGGACACATCTACAATGCAAATTTGCCTAAGGGTATAGACACGGGTCCAAAAGTGCCCTAAATCATGTTTTTTTTTAGAATAAAAAATTGCTGGATACATTTATGAAGGTCTCCCTGTGCGAATTTAAACAATTCAGGTTGTAAAAAATGTGTGTAGAAACAGGTTACTTCAACCTGTTATAGATAAAAAGGTTTAGGAGTTTGAAACATTTCGTTTTGGTGGCCATTTTGGATTGTTTCCATGGCAACAGTGCAGAAAACTGAGAAATTCTTTGATTTTTATGCTTTACAAGTGATGCCCTTTCAATATATGGGATAACTTTTAACATGGGCTTGTAAACAAAATTTCATCAGTTTCGACCCCCATGTCCCACCTTAATAAAGGTAAAAATAAGGTAAAGGTGTCCCATAACATATGTGGTTGTAGGGGAGTGAGGCATAAGAGACCTCAGCTTTTCTAGGGGTGAGCATATTGAGGGTGGCACCCATCTCTTCTCCCTCGCTGCTTTACCTTCCCTGACCCTCAAATGGGCACTCAGGTACCCATTTACAGCTGGGTGAACTGGGGAACTGTACTGAAGCCAAGGAGCGCAAACAGTCACCCATTCACATGGTAACCACGCTTGATGCTGTTTAACTGTAGCTTGGGGAAAGCGATTGCTCTGACCACTGAGTTATCTTCTTCATCAAACGCTTAAGACAGCTACTATTCTTGTCTGTTATATGAGTGAAAAAGCATTGTGCTGCTATTAAGTACCTGACAAGTCAGGCCCAGCACATCCAAATTTTGCACGGGAGAGAATTGCTATCTTTTAAGTCTTCCTGGAAAAAATGCAGGACAATGGACCAAGAAGGCAGAAAATAGACATGAAGGTGACAGGAAGAAAAGAAATAATGCAGAATTTATATAGTAAATTTTCAGAAGGTGGAGATGTTGTTTATATTGACAGGCCCCTGGCATCCTCATGGGGAAGTTTTCAATGTGATATGTGTTTTGTGTTTTAGGAATGTCAGGTGAATGGAAGTCACTGAACAGCAGACAACATGATTCGATGTATGTCTTGGAATGGCGAGTTTATCAAGTCTGAAAGAAAGTCTTGTTCGTTGAAGTTATTAAATTTCCTGTAAAAGATGGTTTTATGTCCTACTTTAGGAATTTTGATATGATTTTTAAACCAAGTAAAACACACAGAATTATGATCACTGCATCTACAGGAGGGGGCACATACTTCTGTTATGTTTTGTTTTGTAGTGGTATAGATATGATCTATCAAAGTGCTAGAGTTATCTGTTACCCAAGTTGGTTTGTCTATCAGTTGTTCCAGGCCATAGTACTGTTGTGACTCCATTTAGACTTGGGTTTTAATAAGTCTATGTTAAAATCCCCAAGAATAATTGTTTCATAGTTTAAAAGTGTCACTTTATCCATAAGAGATTTAAATATTTCAAACCAGTCTGTGGTTTCCGAAGGATTTCTGTATATGAATCCTATTAATATTGGACTATTGTGTTTTAAATTTATATCAACTCAAATCGATTCAATGTCATAAACATCAAAGTTGTATAATCTTTTACAACTCAGTGAAGAGGCAAAATATGTTAATAACCCAGTGGACTTGGGCTTGTGTGGATCATGGCTGGAAGATCTGATATCCTGAAATATTCATGCATGCGTCAGTTATATGTGGTGAGAGTTGAGATTCAGCAAGGCAAAACAAATGAAACTGATTCCCATCGTTGTTCAGTATGGTCGAAATATCTTTTTTGCTTGTTGCATTGTTGATATTCAGGTAGCCTACATGGAGGACTTGCTTTGTGGGCCACTTGTCTGAAGTAAGGGACATGTCAAAATTAATTGTTTTTATATACATGTATAAGATCTATCAAAATAGGAGACTTGATTATCAAATTTTCAAACAAAACCCCCCTAATAAATGAATATAAAATACTAAAAAAAAAAAAATTTTAACATGCAACAAGAGACAAAATAAGCCAAAATTAGCTAAAATACAATTTCAAGAGCTAAAATATAATAACACAAATCAAAATCTGAAAGAAATCAATGTGTTTTAACAAAAAACTTTTAAAGTCCAGTCCTGTTTTTACATAGACGATATATTCATAAAAAATAATAAACCATATAAATTGGGAGGAAAAAATATTTGGGGTTCAAAACTAAAATACAATTTTTTTGCTAAATCAATATAATCAATTACACACAAAATATTAATATGAAACTAAACACAAAGAGATACAATGACAAAGAATAATAGA
Organism: Stramonita haemastoma; assembly: GCA_030674155.1. Lineage (NCBI taxonomy): Eukaryota > Metazoa > Mollusca > Gastropoda > Neogastropoda > Muricidae > Stramonita > Stramonita haemastoma. The sequence continues at coordinate 39,049,404 of CM060322.1, forward strand.
AAAAAAGCAAACAAAATATACGTAATTATTTCTTGCAGAACTGGTTCAAAACTTCAATCTACAACAATGCAACAGCTGCTCTGTTGCAAGAGTCTCTGGTATCCCGATATACCTGCTAGATATAAAGGCAATTTATCTACTCTAACAGAATACTTATTAACCACACTGCAAGCACAACATTGACCAACATCATTTGATATTCTGGAAAGAAAGAAAAAAAGGGAGGGGAGGGGCTGGGTGAAAGTATTGGAGAGAGAGAGAGAGAGAGAGAGAGAGAGAGAGAGAGAGAGAGAGAGAGAGAGAGAGAGAGAGAGAGAGAGAGAGAAGAGAGAGAGACAGACAGACAGACAGACAGACAGACAGACAGACAGACAGACAGACAGACAGAGACAGAGGCAGAGAGACAGAGAGAGACAGAGACAGATTTCAATTCAAGAAAAATTGAATTAATTGATGAATTAACTTAGTATAACAATATGTATTTTTTTAACTTTTCCTGGAACAAATACAGACAAATACAGAACATGCGCAGGTCTGTGACATGCATGCATGTCTGAAGGAGAAAAGGACCAAAACCTGACTGGGTGGGTGGCCGTTACTTACCTTCATGCCTGAGGTGTCAGGCAGGATGGCCTGAGGAGCGACAGGTGCGTCACTGGATCCGTTCACGCCAAAACAGCTGAGCTGGTTGGTCACCTGGTAGGTGGTCATGTAGGCCACCTTGAAGGAGGCCCCATAGCTGCCTTCGTCCCCACGGAGGATGCTCTTCACCAGTCCTAAAGGATACATATTTCGCTGATATTAGTCACCTAAACCTGCACTGCCAAGAAATCCTAAAGGATACATATTTCACTGATATTAGTCACCTAAACCTGCACAGTAAAGAAATCCTAAAGGATACATATTTCGCTGATATTAGTCACCTAAACCTGCACTGCCAAGAAATCCTAAAGGATACATATTTCACTGATATTAGTCATCTAAACCTCCACAGTAAAGAAATCCTAAAGGATACATATTTCACTGATATTAGTCACCTAAACATGCACTGCCAAGAAATCCTAAAGGATACATATTTCGCTGATATTAGTCACCTAAACCTGCACTGCTAAGAAATCCTAAAGAATACATATTTCGCTGATATTAGTCACCTAAACCTGCACTGCTGAAGAGTAAAGTCTTTTTAAAAAAAACCCAACCCACCCACCCCCCCCCCCCCCCCCCCCCCCAACTGGGCAAACTAAAAAGCAGAGCAGTTACTCTCACTATAGATGTACCCTGACAATGAAAGGGAAAGAAAAACATAACAATGATGAAGTGGAATCCAGTGCAGTTCTGTAACTTTGACTGGAGATTTCATAGGTCAGTTCTTGGAGCTCAGATGAAAGCAAGCATGTGTATGCTGTCAAAAAAAAGGAAGTAAATTGTTAATTACTTTATGATTACTGAACTCACTAAGGATCAAGAAAATGAAACAAAAGTCCAGATTTTTAACTTTTTTCTTCAAAAATCATATTTTCAGAAAGAAGACAGTGGTGGGCTGCCAAAAATCAAAGACATTTCTGATACAAGACCTCGACTATGTTCAGAACCCACCTGTTCCTAAAAGTATTACATGGCTGCCCCCACAGCAGGTCAACAATGGCCATACACTGTATCATGTGTATGTGACATTCTTTACCAAATACAACTGATGTACACTACACAAAGAACTCTGTTGTTTTGTTCTTTTCATTTCTCACACACATTTGGTCTTATGTGTTAGATCTATCATCTGCTGAATCTGTTTAATTAATCGAAGAAAGCTGAAGAGCATACCGATCTATGTCATACTTCATTTCTAATAATTCTAAAAAAAAGGATCACTGCTACCCCCTGTGAAAAGGATAATAAGGTATGGATAAATAACAATGAATTAATATCTTAATACAGAGGCCTGATCTTAATACACATGAATACATGTATATGAATCAAATGTACTCTTGTCAGTTTCCTACTGCGAAAAGCAAAAATTCAATAATTTTTACATGAAGACACTGAAGTATTCATTCAAACAATATCTTCTGTGATTGCCCTTCAGTCCAAATGTTGATAGTGTCCCTGACACAGTCTACTCTAACCATTTACCAATCCTGCAGTTTAACAGATAGCATTGTTGACAATTTCACATATGCTAAATAGTTGCCAAATGTACACACACTCTATTACACACTGTAAAACCAAGCATAGCTTTGTGAAACATCTTATGACTCATTACACACACACACTCACTCACACACACACACACACACACACACACACACACACACACACACACACACACACACACACACACACACTGGATGATAACAGTGACTGCATTGATGAAGGTGTACATAAACATACAGCTAAATCCACAATGAATAACAATAACTTACCATTGTAATAGTCGATGCGGCTGCGTTTGTTAGGCTGATCATACCAGACAGTGAAAGGCTCCTTAATCTGCGCGTACGGCAGCTGCAGCACCCCACTCACTTGATACGTTGAACTGAACACAGGTGGGCTGTCCCGGACCAGGTGACCCAAGGCCACACCAGCTGTGCAGAGCCAACCAGAGAGAAATGCGAAAATGTTTATGTGACTGAAATATATGATAATGATAACCAGCATTAAACCTGTCCTGTCTGCATCACATCAAATTTGTTATCTCCAACATTTTTTTTATTTATTTGATTTTATTTTATACCACTTTATGTCACAGCAGATTTCTCTGCGTGAAATTTGGGCTGCTCTCCCCGGGGAGAGCGCGTCGCCACAAGTGCAGCGCCTACCCATTATTAACATCAGCATGCAGCTACTTTTTTGGTGGGTACAAACAGTCGCATTATATGTAAAATCTCACCAATGGTGAACCTTAGAGCTCTAGCCAAGGAACAACCCCCCCCCCCCTTCACCCCATACCTCCAAACATGTCATACTTTGATAAGATATGGTAATCCTGGCCTTGTACTGAAAGTTCTGTAAACTCAAAAAGAATGGAAAATCTCAAGCATGTCATGTTCACAAGCATGCATTATTATTTCTTTCCTCTTGTACACATAACACACACACACACACACACACACACACACACACACACACACACACACACACACACACACACACACACACACACAGAGTTGGGATAAAAATCAAGTTTACAAGCTAATATATATACCCAATGAAGAGTTATAAATTTTTTTAATCCTCCGACTTCTTTACCCAAAAGTTACAGAATATCTTGCAACAATATATTATTATTATATATATATATATATATATATATATATATATATATATATATATATATATATATATGTAAAAAAAAAAGCTGTTAGCAAACCTTTGAAGTCTTTCATTATGCAATATAAATTTTACATAAGTTCTCCATGTATGTTTAAAACATTTGACATACTGCATTACACAGAACCACACAGCTGATGGTAAATAACTAAATTCAATAGTTTTGCTATCTTATTCAGTTATTGTTTGTATCATGTGCTTGACTGAACATCACACCTTTTGGTTTAATGCAGTATCATGACCTTAAGCTTGAATAGATCTATAACATGTGGGATCTCACTCTTAGTGTTTCGAGTGACTGCAGAAATGCTGATCAAGCACAATTTCTAAAGACAGTGTTTAAGGGGTAGTTTTCAACACTTATTTTATTAATTTAGAACTATCCGCCTTTATGTGTAAGCAATGGTTGCTTTAAAAATATCAGACACACTTATAACAGTGACAACAAAATGAATCAGAATGATTCTTTCACACTTGAAGCAGTTGAAACCAGTTTATGCGCTTACCATACTACTACAGTACTAAGTTAATTGGTTTTCTTGCATATTTTACAACAAAAATCCCCCTGGTTTTCATGCATGAAAGCTTTTAAGTTTTATAAATTTGAAAACCACTGAAATGTGAAATATTGATTCAAATTAAGATGTGAACTTAAAACTTAAATTCAAAAATAGCCCTCCCCCCTCCTTCCCAAAAAAAACAAAACATGTGAGCATCATTTTTCTGAAACTTTATTGAATTAGAGGGAGAAACTTCTCAAAACATGATCATTTGAATAATTACAAATATGATTAATTTCCAAACTGTTTAAAGTTCTGGAACAAAATAGCTTTGGAGGGGTGACTGGATTCTTGTCCTTTATTGGTAGTAGAAGATGCAGCCAGTAAACTAGTTTATATACATAGACTGCTTTGAGTGTTTCTATTCTAACAACTGACACTGTGACATTGAAAAGATGACATTCACAGCCATTTAATATCACTTGATGAAGAATTTTGCGCATAATTTTTATAACTATACACCCATTTTCAGTTGTTCAGTATAGAAACACACTTCAGTGGTGGAGGGGTGACTGTATT
>CM060322.1:39058806-39073806 GCA_030674155.1 Stramonita haemastoma
CTACCCGAAAAAGTAAAGCACCAGCCCTTCTTGCTGTGACAAAACGTGTATAGGTCTCAGAGTGATCAATATCCCTTAAAACACGGAAAGTGGTTCAAGATTTATCTGAGTTTGCTCCTTTGGATGAGAAGCTTTTTTTTTTGGTCCTGCTCCACGATGCCTCTTCTAGTAAGTGATAGCCTTCTTGTAAAGATAATGGAACGTGTAGTTCTACAGAATCCTCTCCATGCTTTGCATCCCTCTTTGCAGCTCTGTCAGCCCACTCATTTGGGAAGAACCCCACTCCTGAAGGTACCCGGCAGAAAGTGATTTAAATAGCCTACCCCTTAAAGCTAAAACATGTATAGCATGATTGATCTCTTGTTTAACTTAAGATTTTTTTTCTTAGAAGTTGTGGACTTTAATGTACAGAGTACCGATTTAGAATCAACGCAAAGTAAAATTTTAAAATGTAATCAGGAAGTATTGCGATTTGCACAGCAGTGAAGATCGAATAGCGTTTACCAACATAATAACATGTTTCTTCTTAAAGCGATGGTATTACGAAAGCTGAGCCTGTATCTTGATCATGTAGATGTGTGCCATCTGTAAAGACTTTTAAATGATGAGAATATTTATGATGAAAGTGCGATTGGACTTCAGAGATCAAGATATTTTGATTTTCACTCTTTGCCCTATTAGTCTATTCCACATCGAAATTTGCTTTGTTCATTTCCCATAACGATTACCGTAGAACTGTTGTTAGTGTGCCCATAACCATATTGATTGATTCCAGATTTTTCAAGAAGGTCCGAAACATACTTACTAATTTGACATAAAAGAGGATATTTGTTTTGCCATAAAATTAGGAAATTCGATTTCTGATTTTATTTTTCTTTGTCTGAAATAAAGCTTTTCGTGGTTGTGCTTCTCAGAACGTGTTTGGCAAATGCCAACTGTCGGTACTGGTCTAGAGGCAGTTCCCCAATTTCATTAGGTTCCAAGGGCTGATGCCTGAACAAGAGGTACACCAAGAGCATGCCTGTCTGCCTCACAGTTCAGAGGACTTCGGGATGTGGCTTGTCTTCTCTCTCTCTCTCTCTCTCTCTCTCTCTCTCTCTCTCTCTCTCTCTCTCTCTCTCTCTCTCTCTCTCTCTCTCTCTCTCTCTCTCTCTCTCTCCCCCCCCCCTCCACACTTTCATGTAGACTGTAGGAGGGTAAAGATCAAAAGCATTGGCTCGCTACCTAAGGAGGTTCCTCATCTGAAGACATTCTGATGTCCACCTGTCCTGTTTATTAGATTAAATGTTATTCTTTTTATTCTTTTATTTCAAGGATAATGGAATAAGCATGTATGTGCTTTTTTATTTTTTTACATCCAGTCTCCGTGTGTATGCAGGACAGGGTTTCGTTGTTCTTGTCAAACGTATTATATAGGCTTTTTTCTTTTGGTTTGGTATGTATGAAAGAATTTTTGTTTTGTTTTGTTTATTTTCATAGGGAGAGCTGTCCGATTTAAGGACTGAGCATGATTAGAGAATAATTACGACAGTTACACTGTAATGAAGGCAATCTACTGGACAGGTTGACGTCATTTTCATTGTATGACGGGCACCACTCGCGTCATCTAGGTTCATCAGACGCGTCAAGCTAGCTAGCTAAGCGTCCCGTGTAGCAGCCGTCCTCCCTCCTCCTCTGTCTCAGGCAGCCCCCCCTGTCGTCCGTCCCCTTCCCAGCCCCCAGGCACACGATGAATGACAAAGCTCCACGCGGAAAGAGCAGAGCGGGGAGACAAGAGCAGGTAATTCATCATGTGACGTCATACCAGGCAGGGGAGATGATTATTGGTCGGGAGGTGGGTGGAGTCGCTCTAGCAAGAGTACAGGGTTGTGGCAGCTGTGTCAGTGTCTCCCCCCCCTTTACATACGTGTGTGTGGCGTCACCAGATTTGGCACGCCTGAATGCGTGAAGTGAAGACCTTTCCGTGTGCATCTTCAGAACAGGTAGGTCACTGACAGTGTGCTCCTGTGCAGTCCTTTTCACTTTCTACGCCTACTTAGCTTGTTGCAGGCCTATATTCTTCCGAGTGGATAGAGTTACGTGCAATTTTCTAGGCTGTCATATTGGGCATTCTTTCCAATGGAAAAGTGACGTGCAGTTTTCTTGGCTATCATTTTGGATATCGTTTCCTATGGAAAGAATTACGTGGAAGTTCTGTAGGCTATCATTTTGGATATTTTTTCCAATGGAAAAAAAATGTTACGTGTAGTTTTCTAGGCTATCATTTTGGATATCCTTTCCAATGGAAAAAAAATGTTACGTGTAGTTCTGTAGGCTATCATTTTGGATATCCTTTCCAATGGAAAAAAAATGTTACGTGCAGTTCTGTAGGCTATCATTTTGGATAGCCTCTCCAATGGAAAAAAAATGTTACGTGCAGTTCTGTAGGCTAGGCTACATGTTTTGTTCTCCATTTCAATTTTCTCGTTTGAGGACCACAATTGTGTTTTTGGCCTAACTTAGCAGAAAACAATTACTGAGTGTGTTTTTTTTTCTCCAGGGTATCAATATCTGCATTAAAGCCAGCACGAAAGAAAGTAAGAAAAAGAATGAAAGGGAGAAAGAAAGAAAGAAACAAAAATCCAAACCAAACAAAAAACCTTGATCAAACAGAAGATTCAGTCATCAATTGGTAGCATTAAGGATTGGTAGTTCATGATAGTACAGGCTGTTCTAAGTTAAGAGCAAAGTATAATTGTTCCAAGGCGATGCCTGAAAGGTACACCGAGAGCATGCCTGTCTGCCTCACAGTTCAGAGGACCTCGATGTGCTTGTCCCTCCTTCCCCCCCCCCCAAAACAACAACAAAAAGAAAGAAAGGAAAAGAGCAGGAACTAACAGAAGGAAAGAATCAAGAGTAAAGAAAGCAAAAGATAGCAGACTGCTCGTGCAGTATGGGCTTAGGGCCGAGTGGTTTACCTAACCAAACAAAAAAATCATTAAAGAAATAAAAAGATTGATGCTTCATAATGTGAGAAACATTCTTGATTCGTTCTAGCTAGATTTACTGCACTTAATTAAAGATGCTGTAATTTTTCCTTCGCGGATGCTGAACCCAAGTTGAAACATGGAAAGATATCACCTTCAGCTAAAAAGAAATAGACCTGATAAGATATTGAAACGTGAAATCCATTACAAATATACGTCATCTCAACCACAACACACCAATCAGCCACCATCAAAATCAAGAGCAACCCATAAAGCTAACAGCAGAAAAGAACCAAAAAACTCACACAAACACTGCAACTGATACAGGTACACGGTAAAATAGCTTTAAAAATTTATTATATTTTTTTACAGTAAAATAGCTAATAGCGTATACATGTTTACTAAAGTATAAATCAAATCACAAGCACCCATACAAATCCGCATAAGCAACAGGATGCCCCCCCCCTCCAAAAAAACAAAACAAAACAAAACCAACAACTGAAAAGAAACTCACATAAAAAGCTAACACACAAAACAAACAAGCAAAACCCCCCCCACCCCCCCAACAACAAACAAACAAAACAAAAACCTAACACGTCAAAAATGTAAGTGGCTAACCAATGGCAAGCAAACCGCATTCCAGTATTGTTGACTATGTGTCAGGTTTGTAAGTCTACATTTTTACAGCTATTTTGTTTTCGTGGGTTTGAGATTTAATTAACAATGTGGCTGGTATCCGGGTTTAGCCAGCCCATTAGCAAACTCGCGGCGTTAATTTTTAATCCCATCTTTTTTGTGGGTTTTCTTTTTAATGTCACTTGCTGTTGAAGAACGAGTAACGGCACAGGACCCACAACTGCAAGGAAGGACAAAGGTGTATAATTATTTTCGTTCATTCTTCATCTTGAAACTCTCCACATGAACCGTATTTTGGACGAATCGAACCCGGGTTCCAGTCACCACCGAAGCGCCCTTTCCAGGGAGTTTTACCTTCTGGAACTAACATGGCCGCCTTTACTCCCCCGAAAGTCCTTCGCATGAAACTGAATACGAGAGAGGTCCTTGTGAGCAAGCATGAAGAAAATCTTGCGTACACGTTAAAAACCTGTTCCGCCTTTTGGAAGAGTAGGCCATTTCGTGCTGATAGGAACGGACGACCATTTAAAAAAAATGCTTGAACACAAGGAGTTGCGTTTAGACACTATCCCTATGTCAGTATGTCACTCGACTATTTTATGGTGGGTAAAAATGATTGCTTATGCAAAATCTCATCATTGGTGAACCTCGAAGCTCTAGCCGAGGAACGTAAAAAAAGGGGAGTGGGGGGAGGAGGGTAAAAGAATCTTATTCAAGTTTTGTCACATAGTAGATACGTTTAATCTTTGTGACAGGACAAGTAGACTCTTATCTAAATCCTCTACAGATACATGCACACACAAATTGTAGCAGACGCCTCTAGAACATTTGACTAAAACAATTGGTATTTGAAAAAAGTAAAAGGTAAAGGTGTTCCATAACCTATGTAACCGAAGTGGAGTGAGGCATCAGAGACCTCAGCTTCTCTAGGGGCCAGCATATTGTGGGCGGCGCCCATCTCCGCTCCCTCGCTGCTTTACCTTCCCTGACCCTTAAGAGGACAGGTACCCTTTTCAGCTGGATAAACTGGGGGACTGTGCTGAAGCCAAGGTGCGCAAACGGTTACCCATCCACTTGGTAACCACGCTCGATGCTGTTTAACCGTAGTTTGGGGAAAGCGAGTGCTCTGACCATTGAGCTATCCCATCCCGTATTTGAAAAAGCAAAAAAACAAAACAACCCCCCCCCCCCAAAAAAAAAAAAAAAAGAAAAAAAAGAAAACAAAAAGTTTTAGAATAAAGAACCTAAGCTCAAGGACAATTTGTTTGAAGTGCATTCAATCAGGAAAGGATACTAGCCTTTATAAGAAATGTATTGTCATGTTTTGATATGTCTAAATTCAGTTGTTCCATTTTGTTTTTCCTTTCTCGGCTCCGAGGTTCACCAACGGCGCGATTTTTGCGTATGCGACCGTTTTTTTGCCCACCATGAAAGTAACCGCACTCCGACTTCGGGAATATAATTTTGTTGGGTATCTTCGTTTTCTGCAACCCACCGAACGCTGACACGAATATCAGGATCTTTAATGTGCATTTTATATTCTGTTTGTGCATATATACACGAAGGGGATAAAGGCACTGGTTGGTGGGCACTTTTAAGTTGACCTGGGAGATGGGAAAATCCCCATCCCTTAATTCACCAGACACCGCCGAGACTCGAACCCACGACTTCATGGACTCATGAAATTGAAGTTGAACGGTCTTAACCACTGAGCTACAGAGACTCTTATAAAATGAAATAAAACTTGTATTCACAGTGACCCAAAAAAATGTATCAAGAGGGTTTAAAAACTCCTTCATTTTGAATCTTGACAAGCTTTTGAATAAATCAACAACTGTGCTCCACGGTAAAGTAGAACAAGGCGGGTTAGTTCCTAACTTCCCAAATAGGCCTCTGCATGACTAGAGGATTCCATTTTTAGTTGCCGTAAGGTTTCTTTCATTCACAAGGAAGCGTTTGGCTGGCTGTCTGTCTGTCTCTATAAATTCAGGGGCCCATGCAGGTTAGCCTACATGCATGATACGCATAGTGCATTCTTTGTCAGCCCTTGCTTTCCCTTTCAGCTGCAAGCAGCCTATCTGCAGAGCAGAACATGATAATGAATGTGTGTCTGCACAATGAACTATACGGTTTGTTTGTCTTGCATTGCTGGTCTGTCTTGTCTGTCTGTGTCTGTCTGTATGTGTCTGTCTGTCCGTATGTCCATTAATTTTTTTCTGTTACTGCTTTTCTGTCCGTCTGTCTCTTTTCTTCCCGCTGAAGCCCCCCCCCTCTTCTCTCTCTCTCTCCCTGTTCTCCCCCCCCCCTGCCTTACGTATTATACTGGTCTCTGTTCTCTTTTTATCGGCTATGTCTTGTACTGTTTTTCTTAAATTCTGTATTCTCTCCTCTGTCTGACTGCTGCCTTTGCAGGATGTCTGCCCGTCTTTTGCTGTTGTCCATCTGTCTGTATGTGTGTGTGTGTCTGTTTTGTTGTGTGTGTGTGTGATGTGTGTGTGTATGTGTGTGTGTGTGTGTGTGTGTGTGTGTGTGTGTGTGTGTGTGTGTGTGTGTCTGTTGTCTGTGTGTGTGTGTGTTGTGTGTGTGTGTGTGTTGTGTGTGTGTTGTGTGTGTGAACGCGCGCGTGCGTGTGGCATAATGTGTGTGCACGTGCGGGCATGTATGCGTATGAACATAATTATGATCTTATCATCCAAAACACAACGACTGCAAGACTGACAGGCAGACAGGGAAAAAAAACTCCCAGGGGGAGAAATGATGTAGGGAAGGGGTCAACTCTAGACCGCTCACCGCCATTCATCACACAGAGATTTCAGCAGAAAGGAAACCACGCCTAAATCGGAGGAACACAGTACAGAGCCCCCCTTTCACAACACACACACACACATCACGCACCACCACGCACACACACCACGCGCGCACCACCACGCACACACACACACACACACAGAACAACAATAAAACAACACAACATAACACCACACACATGCACCACACACGCACACACACACACACTCACTCAAACACACACACATAGCACACACACAACACACAAACACACACACACACACACACACACAACACACACACACACACACACACACACACACACACACACACGCCCTGCTAAATCGACGACATAAGCCCTTTCACACACACACACACACACACACACACACACACACACACACACACACACACACACACACACCCACTACAATACACGCACAAGCAGCCCACACACCACACCACACACCAACACACCACACACACACCACACACACACAACACACAACACACACACCCACACACACACACCCCTTCACACACACACACACACACACACCACAACACACACACACACACACACACACACACACACACACACACACACACACACACACACACACACACACACACACACACACACACACACTACACACACACACACACCACACACACACACACACACACACACACCACACACACACACACACACACACACACACACACACACTACACACACACACACACACACACACACACACACACACACACACACACACACACACACACACACACACACTACAGCACAACACACACACACACACACACAACACACACGTACACACACACACACACACACCACACACACACACACACACAACACACCACACACACACACACACACACACAACAGAAAGAGGGGGCCGGGGGTGGTGTGTGGGGAGGTAGGCAGACATGGCACAGATTACAGAAGACAACACACGCAGAACGTTGTTCTCCACAACACAATGTTGCTTAAAACCAATGTCTGGTTACATATGTTGACAGATGTTGACACCCCCCCCCCCCCCCACAACGTCCCCAATTTTTTTTTTATTTCTTGAAGCCCTTGAGAGTCTGTTTAGCTCTCGCACCCCTCCCACCTCCTCCAAAAAAAGAAACCCAAACCAAAAACAAACACCCCAAAAACAACAAAACAACAAAACAAGCAAAAAAAAAACCCAACAAAATAGAAACCGAACAAAACAAAGTAAACAAACAACCCCCAACAATCAACCAACAATCTCTCCACCTCCCCAAAGAAAGAGTTCATTACGATAACAACAACTATAATGCGATTCCAACGCTCCACACATGACGACAACAACAACTACAACGATGACGATAATATTATTGTGACGATGAGATGGCGTTAAAAATAACGATGGTACATTGTTTTTTTGTTTGTTTATTAATCGTACATGTTACCAGACCTTTTGGGGCCACCCATGAAAAAGCACAGACCAAGAAATTCCAGAACAAGAACTTGGTGGCCCTTTTTTTACCGAACAACTACAGTCCACTTCAACAAAGCAGTTGGATTTGGAACCAGCTAGACAGTGGTGTCTCCTTCATCTGCGGACCATGAGGGCTTTTAAAGTGTGTTGGTGGGCGTGTTGCGCTGTTGGCCTGTGGCTGTCGCGCTGTTCCCCTGTCAGCAGACGGCTGTCCCGGCTGCCAAGGATTGACCAAAGTCTGCAACGGCGGGCGGTGCATCGACACTTTGGAAAAGGGCAAATGCGGGTAATTTTTATTTCAATTATTTTTCTTTTATTCTTTTATATCGAGGATAATGGGATAGGCACTCATGTGCTTTTTTTTCTTCCAGTCCCCGCATGTATGCAGTTGTGTAAATATTGTCATCTGTTCCCACCGGCACACAATTGCCTACTCTTACGAATAGCGGAACAGGATTTAACGTGTGTGCAAGATGTTCTGCGAGCGTTCGCACATGGGGCCTCGGTTTACAGGTTCATCCGAAAGACTTTTGGGGAGAGTAGAGTCAACACTGATGTTAACTCCAGGGGAAAAAATCCCCTCCAACAGGAATCGAACTCGGGTCGTCAAACTGCCAGCGCAATGTTCTGCCCACTAGGCTATCCCGTCCCGTCCCCAGGTAAGGCTAATGTGTGTTGTGTTGTTTTGTTTTGTACTGCACTGCATTGAAATGTATTGTACTGTACTGTTCTGCCCTGTATTGTTTAATATTTTCCCCTGTGAGGATTTCCGGGGCCCTGTCAGTATGAATAGCATCCCCATCTGCTGGAAATTCTGTGCTAGGAATTTCCTCTTTTCTATCCCTCTCTTTGTTTCTGCTATGTTCCTCTCCTTCCCGTCACCTCCTCCTTGTCTGTTGTCTACCTTTTCGGCCCATTCTTCTGCATTGGTTCCAGGAAGACTTGAACCATAACATTAATTCTCTCTCTCATGCCGAAGTTGGATCGGCTGGGCCTGACTTGTCAGGCGCTTAACGGCAGCGCAACGTATTTTCTCCCATACGACAGACAACAGTTGTCTGACCGTTCGAAGACGAAGAAGAATATTGCAGTGTACTATACTGTTCTGCACGGCTTTGTATTGTATTGTTATTGTATTGTAGTGTAGTGTAGTGTAGTGTAGTGTAGTGTAGTGTAGTGTAGTGTATGTAGTGTAGTGTAGTGTAGTGTAGTGTAGTGTAGTGTATTATTGTACGCCTTTGACCATGATGGCAGATTTTTCTGTGGGAAATTCAGGCAGATAATTATTCTTCCCGAGGGGAGGCGTCACTCCAGTGTAGTTATTATTATTATTATTATTATTATTATTATTATTATTATTATTATTATTATTATTATTATATCATCATCATCATCATTCATATATTATTATTATTATTATTATTATTATTATTATTATTATTATTATCTATCATCATCATCATCATCATCATCATCATCATCATCATCATATATTATTATTATTATTATTATTATTATTATTATTATTATTATTATTATTATTATTTATTATTATTTACTTGACTGTGTGTTGCCTATTTTGTTTATCTAAAAGAGTGGCTTTTTTTAAACACGGTTTTGCTAGGATCAACCCTTTTGTTGCCATGGGTTCTTTACGAACACAAGAATGTGTGTTGCAGACAGGTCCTCAGTTCATGGTGGCATTTGAAAGACTGCCACTGTGACCACCACTTGTCGTCTTGTGGATAGGAAAAAAGAATTCCTCTGGATGGGATTCGAACCTTCAGTCGCTTTCCTTGTTGGAAAGTGTATCCATACTAGACCAGCAATCCACCTAAAGTGTTTGTTATTATAAACTCATTCGTAAACGCACCGATGCTTTGTTCTCTATATTTCTTCAGAGCAGTAGTAACTGAGGATTTTAATTTTCTGCCTTTGAAGTTTTGTCTTTCGGGGGAGAAAGTAATTTGAATCTTTGATGAGATTTTTCTGTTAGAGAAACAACCCTCCCCTGTCCTCAGCACAACAGTAAAAACACCCAACCCCGAAACAATAACAAAATACATCCCCCAAAAATAACAGAAACAAACCAAAACCAAACCAAAACCAAACCAAACCAAACCAAACCAAACCAAACCAAACCAAACCAAACCAAACAACCCCCACCAAACCAAACCAAACCAAACCCCACCAATACCAAACCAACAACCAAACAACCCCCCCAAAAAACCAAACCAAAACAAAAAAATCCCCACGAACACCAACAACAACAAACCACTAGAAACTTAAAGGGGGTGGACGGACTGTACGTCATGGCTGTTTTCTTTTGTGTCTTGGATATTCATTTTAAGACTTAGTATAAAACTCTAGCCCAAGTGAATTTCAACCCCAAAACTTATAACCACAAAACAACAAATTCAAACGTAAAAGAACCCGCAGCAACAAGAGAGTTGTCCCTGGCAAAATTAAGTATAAAAAAGGCACTCTGATAGAGAAACAAAATACACATGCAGACAGGAAAAAAAAGGTGTGTGGCGCTGGTCATGTGGCGACACGTTCTCCTTGGGGAGGGCATCTCAAATTTCACACAGAGAACTTTTGTTGTGACTTAAAGTGGTATACAAAATGTTTCAAAAGTTACGAATAACTTTCATTTCAAAGTATTCGGTGAAAAAGTTTAAAGAAATGAGTGCAACAAACACCAATAGGATTAATAAACAGACAATCAGTGCCTATGAGAAAGGGAACAGAGGTAAAGAGTCCAATAACCGATGTGGTCGTTGGGGAGCGAGGCGTCGGAGACCTCAGCTTCTCCAGGGGCCAGCATATTGATGGCGGCGCCCATCTCCTCTCCCTTTCTGCTTTACCTTCCCTGACCCTAAAGAGGGCAGGTACCCATTCACAGCTGGGTGAACTGGAGGACTGTATTGAAGCCAAAGTGCACGCACAAACGGTCACCCATCCACTTGGTAACAACACTCGATGCTGCTGAACATTGGCTTGGGGAAAGCCAGTGCTCTGACCACTGAGCCACTATCCCTTCCCTGTGAGTGCAGTAGTATTATCCCTGTTAGACGCGTGAGTTCGCTTTTAAAGTATCGCATAATGGTTCATTTACTTATTTTTATGTATGTATGTATGTATGTATGTATGTATGTATGTATGTATGTATGTATGTATGTATGTATGTATGTATGTATGTATGTATGTATGTATGTAGTATGTATTTATCTATTCTTTTATATCGAGGATAATGGAATAAGCACTCATGTGCTTTTTTACATCCAGTCTCCGTGTGTATGCAGTTTTGTAAATGTCTTCTGTTCCCACCGGCACGCAATGGCCTACTCTTACGAAAAGCGGAGCAGGATTTAACGTGTGCGCAAGATGTTCTGCGTGCGTTCGCACACGGGGCCTCGGTTTTTAGTCTCATCCGAAAGATTTTGGGGGGGAGTGGAGTCAGCACAGATGTTAACTCCAGGGAAAAATCCCCTCGAACGGGAATCGAACCGGGAAGTCAAATTGCGTCAAATTTCACATGGTGTGGTGTGTGTGTGTGTGTGTTTTGTGTGTGTGTGTGTGTGTGTGTGTGTGTGTGTGTGTGTGTGTGTGTTGTGTGTGTGTGTGTGTTTGTTTGTGTGTGTGTGTGTGTGTGTTGTGTGTGTGTGTGTGTGTGTGTGTGTGTGTGTGTGTGTGTGTTGTGTGTGTGTGTGTTGTGTGTGTGTGTGTGTGTGTGTGTGTGTGTGTGTGTTGGTTGTGTGTGTGTGTGTGTGTGTGTGTGTGTGTGTGTGTGTGTGTGGTGTGTGTGTTGCAGCTTCAAGTGTGAGTGTCCCCCGGGCAAGTCGGGGTCCATGTGCACGGAGGACAAGAACATGCCCAACATGCCGGCCATCAAGGAGGTGATGCAGGTCAAGGTCAACCCCCTGGAGGGCCTCAGTATGACCCTCTTCGGGCCTCAGGCCGTGGACCACCAAGACTTCGTCCGGAACGAGGCACCTGCACAAAATGACACCACCACCACCACTACCACGACCACAACCACCACCACGACCACAACAACCAAACCCCCAGTAAGGAACGGTCCTGGTGTCAGCGGGGTACTCTCCACCCTGCAGAAATCACGGAGAACGTCCAGTTCTGGTCCGTCCTCTGGGGGAGGGTCGTCCGGCTCTGCGCAGGGAAGAAGTGGGTCATTACCAGGGTCCGCTGACCCCGCTTCTTCCTCCTCCTCCTCCGCGGGGATCTCTACCGCCTCCAGGGGGGCACCTGGAACGGGCAGCGGTCTGTCAGGAGCTGGGAAAGGGTCTCCACCTGCCGGCCAGGTCCCCAACACGTCCTCCTCCTCAGGGGGCGGTTCTGCCCCGGCGCTCACCCCGGGCGCGTTCCGGACTCGTGGCGTATCCAGCGTGTCTGATACTCTGGCCCTGGTGCACTTTGACGCTCCGGCACAGTCGCCAGGAAGCGTAGGCGCCAGTCCGTCCCAGGCAGGCACGGCTCCGGTGGAACGCGAGCGCCGTCTTCTAACTCCACCTCGTCGTCGTCGGCGTCGTCGTCGTCTTCAGCAAAGTCCCCGGCCAGTTCTGGATAAAAGTCGTTGGCATCTTCTGCTTTGTAAAGAGAGCTCGGACTGTACAGGCTTGTGATATAGCCCTTGCAACACACACACACACACACACACACACACACACACACACACACACACACACACACACACACCACACAACACACACACACACACACACACCTACCTGCATTCGCTTCTTAACCCGGCTGAGGGAGGTTATAATCAAGAAGAGGTGTACAAGTTTCTACCGTCTGTGTATGTGAATATTAATTCATTCCATTTTTGATTTTTTTTTTTTTGGTATGAAATCAGTTTGTTTACAAAGATTTTTTGGCAGAATATTTTTTAAAAAATTTCTTTTAGTTCAATCCATATCTTTGTAGGTAGCGCGTATCTCAGATTGCCGTTGTATCTTAAAAAAGTATATGCGTGTGTGTTTCTATCCTAGTTTCTATCTCACCCTGATAATGGGTGGCAGATATTTGCTGTTCTGAAATTTTTTTTATATATAGATATTTAGATGATTGAATAAGATGTAGTTAAAAAGACAAACTTTAAAGTTCAGCTTCAATCAAAATACTTCTTCTGACTTCTAGCTGCAACAACAGAACAGCTTGATTTTGTAAACAACACACAAAAAAATGAATATCTAACTGAAATATTTTAACCAAGAGCTACATCGTCACCTGGAGCGTTATATATTGTGTCTTATTCTTGGATTGTTTAAATAAAGAAAAATCCAGATATTTTATATTAATCAATCTGGTTTTTAGACATAGATTTACTCACTGGCTCTTAGAAAAGCTTTTTTTTTTTTTTCTTTTTTAATGAAAAACAAGTTTAATTTCTACAGCTGAAATTCAAAATTAGATTTGTTATTTCACATACAATTCATTTGTGTTATGAAAGAAAACAACGCTTCAAGGTGCAGGTCAAGACTTTCAAAGAATGACAGCTTCACGTATACCACAGCACATCCCCGAAGTCGGAATGCGGTTACATTCACGGTGGACGAAAAACGGCCGCGTACGCAAATCTTACATTGGTGAACCTCGGAGCCTAGCTAGGAGAACGAAACAAAACCCTATACAACACAGGTCTACAATACAAAAGAAGAAATACTTTTTATCGATCATTGCACTGTTTTGTTCGCGCTGTTTTCGTTGGTATCAGTTGGATAGAAATAAAAATGCCCCATATAGAAAGACAAGTTTTCAGCTGTCTCCTTCATCTTGTGTAACATGCTATTTACGATGCCTAATTTATCAATTAATTTTACTATTTTGTATTTTTGTTGCAATAAACAGTTTAGAAACTTCGAATCGTCTGATAAAAAAAATACTGGCTGCTTTCTAACTTTGATGTTTACAGAATTGACAGGACTGTGATGTTTGCATTTTTTTTCACTTCTGCTTTGTGGGGGATGTCTAGTTACTGGAGGACATTCTGTGCTACGTCTGTTACGTCTGATTCTTTGCTGCATTGGTGGGAACGGATGACAAAACTTTCATAAACTGCATACACACGGGGACTGGATGTAAACCCCCCCCCCCCCCCCCACCACACACAGATATGAGTCTTATTCCATTATCGTCGAATTAAAAGAATGACTAAATAGTAAAAATAGAATGATAAAATATTAATGCTCTCAGTAGTTATTTACTTTATTCTGTCTTCACGTACAGAAAATCAATTTATATGGCCCACCCACCGCTAAACATTGTTTTCATCTTTGAGGGAGCATCCAGCTAATGCTGTAACAATGTAAAGTAATAACTTTTCATGTTCCTCGAAACACTGGAAATAATCGCTGTTACCATGCCTAATCCTTTTCTTTTAGCGATAGAAAAATCATATCAGAAGAAGGAAGAGAAATCCTTGATTATTTGCGTGACAGAATGTGGGAACTACTTGCCATTTATTAGCAATGCGTTTATAGGCTACAAATTATACTAGCATTTGGTATCAAGATCAGATTTTTGCTTGGTTTAAGGTGTACCGAACATCACAGGTCCTTCGGATGAGACTATAAACCGAGGGCCTGTGTGCAAACGTACGCAGATCATCTTGAGCACACATCAAAACCTTTCCACTTTTCGGAGGAGTAGGCCATTGTGTGCCGGTGAGAGCGGATGATAAAATTTACAAAACCGCAGCACGCGGAGGCTGGATGTAAAAAAGCACCGAGTGTTTATTCCATTATCCTTGAAACAAAAGAATAAAATAGACAGGGCCTACTTAAATAAACAAACAGCACGCTTATACCCAAGACGTATAGGTACTCCATCTTCCTGCAGTGGGATTGGGCGTGATGTCTTCTTTTCTGTTGACAGCAAGAAGGGGTGGGGGCTCAGGCGGTGTTATGGCATGGACACAGCCATGAGCTTTCAACTCTCAGTCAGACAAACACTACAGCCAGTGGTTAGGGCCGTTCGACTTCAGTCCTCATGGGTCCGTGAAGTCGTGGGTTCGAATCTCGCGGCGTCTGGTGAATCAGGTGAAGTGCAGACCAGCCAGTGCCTTCATTACTGTCGTGAATATACACATGGGG
>CM060322.1:39078806-39146306 GCA_030674155.1 Stramonita haemastoma
CCCCCCCTCCTCCAACCTTTCCTTCAACCGGCTGACATCTTGGCTCTCTTATCTAGGTTACTTACTTCGTTGATTTGTTAACGAAGAACGCCAACTGTGTCAGAACAAAGACGCGGAAGTTAAGAGTTGTCTTTTTTGACAGACTGCGAGCTCCACCTACCATTATGCAGACGACATGTGCCGGCGGCTTTGATTTGGCCAGCTGAGGGGTCCTTCAGGGCGTGGTCCTTTGATAAAGTGGCTGACCCTGAGTGACAGCTGGTCACAGACCAAAGCCAGGAAAGGAGAGATCAGATTTTATCGGCCGCCAAGCGGAACAGAAGGTTTTCTTCAGTAATTGGGCGTAGGTAGGTAGCTTGCGGAAATGTTGACTTGACTGACGAAGCAGCGGCAAACAACTCGTACAAAGTGGCTTCCCCGAAAGGGTTGTCAGTGTCACAATGTCCTATTTCTAAAGTAGGTCTGAAGTCTACAGCTTGTTAGTGTGATTTGATTCAGTAAATATCGTTGACTTGGTTAAAAAAAAATTGTGAAAATCAGCAGTGTGAGTTTGAAATTTATTGCATTTTGAAGTTGGATAAATTTTTATGTTGTTGCATGAAAATGAATAAGCCCTTACTGTGCATGTTTTAGTTTAAATTTGTCAAATCTACTTAAAAAACAACAACTTCTCCTTCGTGGAACGCTGAGACAGCAACTATTCTTGTCTGTCATAGGAGCGAAAATTCGTTGCGCTGCCGTTAAGCGCCGCGTTTGGCCAGTCAGGCCCAGTGCATCAGACTTCGGCGTTGGAGAGAATCATGTATTTCTGGGGAAAAAAAGGCTGAGAATGGGCGAAGAAGGCAAAAAAAAAAAAAAAAAAAAAAAAGACAGGAAGAAGATGACAGGAAGAAAAGGAACAAGGCAGAAATAAAGTGCAGGGTAGAGAGGAGGGGGTCCTAGCTCGGACTGTCCAGAAGGGGGGATGCTGTTTATACTGACCGATCCCCGGCGCCTCCACAAGGAGAAACATTTTCTAGCTTTATGTTGTCTGAGCTGCTGCCTTTAGTAAACCTGAACACAACTTTACACAAATAACCATACTTAATAAACTTTCAACAACTCCAATCTAAATAATTTTTTAAACTTTTTTTTTTAAACTCCAGTCTAAATCCATTTTTTAGGTTGCTTGCACAAAAAGGTTTTAATTTTCAGTGCAAGACATAATGATAGTGAGCAGGTTCAACTGAAAGAACGGAGAGCTGAGTAATTGCAAATAATATACTTTGTCCAGTAGGCGTACTGCTTAAAAAAAAACCCTATTCTTTTATTTCGAGGATAATGGAATAAAGATTCCTGTGGGTCTTTTTTTTACAATCAGTTCCCGTATGTATGCAGTTTTGTAAATGTTGTCATGTGTTCCCACCGGCACACAATGGCCTACTCTTCCTAAAAGCGGGACGAGTTTTAACGTGTGCGCAAGATATTCTGCGTGTGTTCGCACACGGAGCCTCAGTTTATAGTTTCATCTAAAGAACATTTGGGGGAGTGGAGTCGGCACTGATGTTAACCCCAGAGGAAAAAAAAATCTTGGACGAGATTTGAACCCGGGTCAGCAGATCATGAACGCATCACTCTAACCACCAGGCTATTCCGTCTTCCCTTCAAGTAAGCAAGCAAGTAAGCGAGTTAATACATAAGTAAGTGAATGAATGAGTGAGTGACGTGAGCAAGTGGGTGAGTAAGTCATTAAGAAAGTAAGACTAGTATGTAGGCTATATCTCTTATGAAAGCCCTTAGCTCTAACAAACCTAACACGTACAGAGGTGTACAATTACTGAACAAAAGCACTAAAACATCGTTCGCCAGTCTCCAACATGGAAACACCAGTTTCTCCTCTATCCACTTTCATCAACTCGTGTGCCCACATGCATGCGTGCGCACAAACACACGCAACACACACACACACACACACACACACACACACACCACACACACACATGCGCGTGCACGCACACACACACACGTGCACACACGAGCGTGCGCAAGCGCGCGCGCACACACACGCACACCAATCATTTAAGATTAGAATTTAAGGTTGAAAGAGAATGTGTTTTCAGGCTGGATTTGAAAGTAATCTTTTCCTTCATCAGGTGCTTACTCCCAGCAAAAAATTAATAGCTCTTTATCTTTTCAAGGTTCACCAATGGTAAGATTTCTGCCAACGTGACCATTTTGCCCACCATTCTGGTAGCCGCATTCCAACTTCGGGGATACAGTGGGAAATGGACTCTGACCAATTCTGCCATGACAGGACCTGTCTGATCATTCCCATTTTCAACTCTATGGGTTCTTTTGACGCGCAACAAGTTCGTCAGCGCAGGGGTCTGACTGGTTTAGAGTCTCCTCCCAAACACTTAGCTTCAGTTCGATTTACCGTCAAACTGAAAAGAAAGAGCAAGGCTGGGAATCGAATCCAGAACCTTTTGGTTAGGTGG
This sequence comes from Stramonita haemastoma, assembly GCA_030674155.1. Classification (NCBI taxonomy): domain Eukaryota; kingdom Metazoa; phylum Mollusca; class Gastropoda; order Neogastropoda; family Muricidae; genus Stramonita; species Stramonita haemastoma. The sequence goes on from CM060322.1 coordinate 39,081,284, forward strand.
TTGAACGCCTGAACCGTCCTGCCACCCTCCTTATGTGGGATTTAACAAAGTTAAAAAAAATCCAACTTAAAAAATCCAACTAAAACCGAAAACACCTGCCTTTAAGACAACGTAGAAAGGTTTTTCCTCCACTACTTTTTCCTATATTTCGCAGAAAGGTTGTGTGAATTGTACATTTTCAGTAGGAACGGGGAGGGGTACACACTAAAAAAAAACCCTCTCTCAGGTTTAACAGGAGGATTTGTTGTGACTTTGTGTTCTTAGACATACATGGGAGGGAAGGGGGTGGTGGTGGTGGAGGGGAAGGGGTTAGTGTTTATGAGCCCACGTTAGTGTTTGCAGGAAAACAATATACTCTTTTTTCCTGCTGTTACAAACAAGTCTGTGTAGGTGTATAATCCATGTCAGCAGTGGGTGTTAAGGCATTCGCTGACCGAGTACAAGCAGATAAATAAGGTGACAGGGTTTTTTTGGGGGGTGGGGGTGGGGGAAGGGAGGCATGTTTCTTTGAAGAAAAGACAGAAGGAAAGAAAGAAAGAAAGAAGAGGAAAAAAGAAGTTGAAGTGTAAGAATAAAAAGTAGTAGTAGTAGTAGAATACTAAAAGTAGTTGTAGTAGTAGTAGTAGTTGTAGTATTAAAATACTAAAGTAGTAGTAGTAGTAGTAGTAGTAGTAGTAGTAGTAGTAGTAGCAGTAGCAAGCAGCAGCAGTGGTAGTAGTAGTAGAAGCAGCTGTAGCAGCAGCAACACTACTACTACTACTACTACTACTACTACTACTACTACTATTACTACTACTACTACTACTACTACTAGTTGAACAGTCCTAACCACTCGGTTATTGCGTCCGTTATTCCTTATTAATCTATTTGCTCGTCTAGGTCTGTGGAGAACATAAAGAGGGAGGGTAAAAACCCAAAGTGACTCAACGTTAGCAACGCTGTAACAAGACGGTAAGGCCAGCCTTGACAATGAATTAATGTGCACTGTACTCTGTGCTTGTGTTTATTTACCTGGTGTACATCACGTTTCACGCGTCACCGTAAAAATGAAGTTTGCAGAAGGAATAAGAAAATGCGTTTAAAGTGACTGAGACAACAAGCCCAGTGTTAAAAGACGTTCGACTTCTATCCCATGGGTCAATGAAGTCGTGCGTTTGAGTCTCGGTGCGTCAGGGTGGGATTTTTTACCATTTCCCAGGCCAACTTTCAAGTGCATGCACACCTGCCATTGTGTAATTAATTCTATTCGTGTTCATACACATGCAGAAGATCAATAACGCTCGTTAAAGATCCTATAATTCCTGTCAGCGTTTGGTGGGTTACAGAAACATGGACATACCCAGCATACAGTCCCGAAAGTTGAATAGGCTACCTCATCGGTGGGCAAAAGCAGTCGCATACACAAAATCTCACCATTGTGAACTTCGGAGCTCTAGCTGAGGAACCAAAAAAAACCCAACCCGACAGAAACAGTATTTCAAGAACAAGTAGCATAATCATCTTTGAGTAGCTTAGTGATCAGAGCACTCACTTTCTTCAAGCTAAGGTTAAACAGCATTGAGCGTGGTTGCCAAGTGGATGGGTGACCTTTGCGCACCTTGGCCTCAGACAGTTCCCCGTTCACCCAGCTGTAAATGGGCATAGGCTGCCCTCTGTAGGGACGGTGAGGCAAGGCGAGCAAATTCTTTTATTCGAGGATAATGAATAAGCAATCGTGTGCTTTCTTACTACATTCATTCCGCCTTTATCTTTTGTATTTGTAATTTTGTACCAACTTTATGTCACGGCAGATTTCTCTGCGTGAAATTCGGGCTGTACTCCCCGGATAGAGCGCGTCGCCACATGTGCAGCGCCTACCCATTTTTTTTTCTTTTTCCCTGCATGCAAGTGTATTGTTTCCCTACCAGAGTGGCTTTTTTCTACAGAATTTTGCCAGGGACAACCCCTTGTTTCCGTGGTTCTTTTACGTGCGCTAAAATATGATGTGTAACACACGGAACCTCGGTTTATCGTACTCATCCGAAAGACTAGCGCCCAGACCACACTCATGGTCTAATGGATGGGAAAAAGTTTTGGGTCCAAACGGGGTACGACCCCGCACACTCCGACCCGGACTTTTTGCTTTCTAGGCAAGGCGCGTGACCACCTAGACCACCGATCCAGGGATATCAGCGATGAAATCAAGATTAAAAAAAAACTCCTTAAACTAAACAATACAGGTAAAGCAGCGAGGGAGAGGAGAGATGGGGACCGCCCTCAACATGCTGGCCCCTGGAGAAGCTGAGGTCTCTGATACCTGGCTCCCCAACAACGGTATATGTTATGGGAACAGCTTTACCTTTATAGTTTGTGTGTAGTTTCAAGTATTGTAATTCAGCTTTACAACACCAATTAGTATCAAAAGTCTAGCGAGAAAGATGGGTTTTTTTTGTTATTTTTAACAAACTCCTCCTGGATCCCATTGACACAAGTTTTTAAAAACTGACGTGTCTCTACGCAAATTAAAACTAATCTTCAAAAACGATGCAAGAAGTTTCTGTTTGTTTGTAATCAAGAATTTTCCCCTCAGAGATATGAGGTACTGTTGGAGATAAGAATTGATGACAGTGGTCAAGAAAGGACTTCAGTATCAGTGATTCTTTTGTTGGGCGTAAACTGGTAGTGAAATGAGCGATGTCATGTCCCCCGTGGGGGTGCCAGGGGCCTGTCAGTATAAATAGCATCCCCGCCTTCTGTGATAGGAATTTCCTCTTTTCTATCCCTCTTTTTGTGTGTGCCTTTTCCCTTCTCTTCCTGTCGGCTTCTTCCTGTCTATTTTCTGCCTTTCTCGGTCCATTCTCCTGCTTTTTTTTTTCAAAAGGACTGAAAAGAAAACAATTCCCTCCCATGCTGACGTGGAATACGCTGGGCCTGACTTAGCACCTGTTCGAGGAGATTGTTTCTCCTGGTGTTAAACCCAAACACCCTGCCCCCCCCCCCCCCCCCAATTCTTTGGATGAGGCTATAACTACCATGATCCAGTATGCAGACGCACGCAGAATATCTAGCACACACATTAAAATCTGTCCTACCATTCGAAAGAGTGCGCCGGTAAGAACAGATGACAAACAAACACGCAAGCAGTCTGGTGTCCTGTTTACACAGGTCGGAATGCGGCTACCTTAATGGTGAGCACCCCCACACCCCCACCCCCCCCCAAACAAGAAAAACACACACAAAAATCCCGGTCGCTTACGCAAAAGAAAAAATCTCAGTATTTGTGACCTCGGGGCTGTAGGTGAGGAAGGGAAAGAAAGAAATGATGTATGCTGTCTGACTCCATTCAGCTGACAAGCATTGCACCGCGCCCTTCCCTTCCCCTTCTTATGTCTGAGTCACAGACAGAGCGCAGGTAACTACCTCATTACCTGAACTTGTTACGGGATAGCCTAGTGGTCAGAACATTGCGCTCGCAATATGACGACCCGGGTTCGATTCCCGGTGGAGGGGATTTTTCCCTGGAGTTAACATCAGTGCTGACTCCACTCCTCCCAAAAGTCTTTCGGATGAGACTATAAACCGAGGCCCCGTGTGCCGAACGCATGCAGAACATCTTGTGCACACGTTAAATCCTGTTACGCTTTTCGTGAGAGTAGGCCATCGTGTGCTGGTGGGAATAGATGACATTTAAAAAATTGCATACACACGGGGACTGGATGTAAAAAAGCATATGAATGCTTATTCCATTATCCTCGATATAAAAGAATAAAAAAATATATAAAAAATAAATAAAATAATAATTACAGACTCCTCTTTTTTACTGTCCCTTGCTGCAGTCATTCATCATTCATATTGTTGCTGTTCATCACGGAAGTCGGAATGCGGTTACCTTCATGGTAGGCCAAAAATCGGGTGTGTGTATACGCAAAATCTCACCGTTGATGACCCTAGGAACTCTAGCAAAGGAACGACCCCCCCCCCCCCACCCCCACATTGTTGTTCGCAGCCGTACCAATGGTAATGATGATAACAACAATCATGACCATAATGATAATGACTATGATCAATACCTTGCTCTTAAACTTTCATTCCCCTAAGTGCTTACAATGAGAAAAAACGTGCTGCGCATTCTCTCTCTCTCTCTCTCTCTCTCTCTCTCTCTCTCTCTCTCTCTCTCTCTCTCTCTCTCTCTCTCTCTCTCTCTCTCCTCTCTCTCCTCTCTCTCGCTCACACACACACACACACACCCTCTCTCTCTCTCTCTCTCTCTCTCTCTTCTCTCTCTCTCTCTCTCTCTCTCTCTCTCTCTCCTCTCTCTCTCTCACACACACACACACACGCACGCGCGCGCGCACGCACACACATGCGTTAAGCGCCTGACAAGTTATGCCCAGCGCATCGGACTTCCTCGTGGAAGAGAATTGTTATCTTTTAATTTTTTTTATGGAAAAAAATGTAGTCTTAAAAGCATCACATATTGTTTTCCTATAAGCCAAAGTGCTTGCAATAAGAATGTTCACGTCTTAGTATACTTCTTTTTATCTATAAAAAAGGATGTCATCACTGTTCTTTTTTCTTGCCAGAATTAGTTCCCAGCAGCCTGTGCTTTGATTTCAAGGTAGTATGAGACAGTGGATGTACACTAGCTTATACTGCAGTGTCTCTTTAGTCTAAACACACCTGTGTGCATGCTGTTTTTCCCCCTATGTATTCCTACCAGCACACAATGGCCTACTCTTCCGAAAAGCTTAACATAATTATAATGTGTTCGCAAGATGTTCTCAATGCGTTCGCACACGGGGCTTCGGCTTATAGTTTCAACCAAAAGACTTTGACGTTCAGTTCGATATTTTTTTCTCGTAAATTTGGGAAAAAAAGGGCGAGGCTGGGATTTAAACCCAGCATCTCACGTTTTACTTGTTGCTAGGCGAACGTCTTAAACATCCTGTCATACCCCTTTTTCTATTTGAAAACGGTTTTCTGTTGATAGAATCCCTCTGCTTCAGACATGCTTGAAAGCATCAATCTCTTTATCTTCTTTCTCTTATATATCATTCCACAGCTATTGGGAAACTATACCTTATTAAAACACCTGACCCATATTCTCCAGAAACGAGATGGCACAGAGAGATACATTGATATTTTTCAGAAGCAAGATCTGCTCATGCCAACTTTAAGATGATCTGATTTCATAAATATTCCTTTGATATCAGCTAAGCAAATGGACAATTTCAAAGATTTGATTTAACAAAATCCACTCAGGAATAGGCCTACTTGCAAAAAACAGTTACAATGATTTGATACTATCATTAGTATCAAATTAAGTTAAATGACATAATGATAGCCTAATAGAATCAGAATAATGAATGATACCATGATGGTGGAGTACAAACATCCGCCTATCTTGACGTGACGTCAACATTGACGAATTTAGATTCAGAGCTATGACCACTGGCACTTCCGGTAAGGGAAATAACGGTGTTCTACCAGCTTTCTCAAGTGGAGCTGGGGGGAAATGGTCACAGCTAAGTGCATCCTGTGTCGTTCACAAGCAGGTCAAGGTCATTGGTGATGGTTCACACTCATGTAGACACAGCATGAGGGGGAGGAGGGGGAGGGATAGCCTGGTGGTTAGAGTGATGCGCATTGCACTCGTGATCTGTTGACCCAGGTTCGAATCTCGTTCAAGAAAATTTTTCCCCAGGAGTTAACATCAGTGCCGACTCCATCCCCTCTCCCCAGTGTCCTTCGATGAGACAATAAATGCACATAGAATATCTTTCGCACTCGTTAAAACCCGTTCCTCCTTTCGGAAGAGTAGGCCATTGTGTGCAGGTGGGAAAAGATGATAAAATTGACACAACTGCATACACACGGGGACTGGATGTAAAAAGCACATGAATGCTTATTCATTTATCCTCGAAACAAAAGAATTTAAAAAAAAAAATCAGTGTGATAGGAAATGTTAAGAGCGCTCGGGGTTTTTTTTTCGTTCCTCGGTGACAGCTTCTAGGTTCACGGAAGATCGGGTTTTACGTTTGGGACCGTTTTTGCCCAACATGAAGGTAGCCACATTCCGACATTAGGGATGTATACAGAATATGTTTGTGTTTCTGTAGCCCACCGAATACAGTATCTGATACAGTATCTATAACGTGCATATTTGATCTTCTGCAATTGCGTATATACACAGAGAGAATTAAGGCTCTGACAGTTCTGCACTTGACACAACCTTGAAGATAATAAAAATCCCCACCCTTAATTCACCAGACGCTGCCGGGATTTGAACCCACGACTTCATGGACCACGGTCTTAACCACTGGGCTATAGCGTTTGCCGTTAAGAATATTAAAACATTCAAATGAATAGGGAAGCCTACTGACAGTAAGACTCACGTTACGTTAATTACGCCCTTCCCTCCGTCCCACCTGCCTTCTTAAACCATGTAGACAACCTTTGAATCTGATGCTGGTATGATTGTTGACATAACGATATGTACCCATTTACTGTCTTTAGATTTTTGGGAAAATTATAGTACGCAGCTGTGATGGTACCGAGAGGTAAGGAATAAGACAGGTAAGGGAAAGAGTCGAACAACAATTCTCAAGCAACGACTCTCGAGCAACAATTCATAGCAACTGGGCAACAGAAGACTCGGGGAAGGCAGCAGCTGGCTGGTCACTCTTTATTTCTTCCTTGGCTGTGCAGGGATGACCGGAAGCGACTGACCTCCATCACGTCACCATCCCTTATATATATATATATATATATACACTGCGCGGACTGCAAAGAAAGCACCATGAAGCTGCAGCCCAATCGGCAGATTTGAGCCAAAATGGAGGAAAATTTGTGTTTTCTGATGCAGCTTCATTGGTAATTATCTTTTCGGCCGCGCAAGAAAATTAAACATATTACACATCGAAAAAAAAAGAGAAAGTACAAGCATTAAGGTGCACCATTGCATGTTGCACAACAATCATCTGTCTACAAACTAAATATTATTAAAGCAGCTGACTGCACTCACTTTTAATAGGTTCACGCTATAATTTTAGGCAATAAAACATTAAACATCTAACAAAACAAAATACTTTATGACAGAGAAAGGAAGAATGTCATCCATGGTTTCTATGATGTATATATCACTAATCAAAGATGTTTATAATAGGAGAGATCAATATTTAAACAGTGATGCAAAAACACACAGATCTATGATAATCTGCAGCACATTCAGTTCTTTTCATTCAGATTTGTAGGCTCCAACAACAGAGTTTACCGTCATATGTTCAAAAGACGTCATATTCTTATGACGTAGAGATCAAAGGCACTACAACCTGGTATGGTGCAACAGAGAGAAATAGGAATCAAACGGAATGAAGGCCTGTCACTGTTGTTCGAGATAAAGCATGCAAAAATAATAATTTCACCAATTATATCAATGAAATGTGCAAATATTATGGCTTTACAAAGCCGCTATTAACGATCTTTCTTTTCTAAATCTAACAATTGCATTAAAGGGAAATAACTCTGACGCTAGTCTACACACACACACACTCTCTCTCTCTCTCTCTAGAGCGCGCGCACACACACACACACACACACACACACACATATGGGAGATAATCCCTGCCGCCCTAAGTCTCACACACTAGATCTACCGCACCTTGCTACACAGCATTCTAATATTCTATTATAATTATTGTATTGTATATCGTATTTTCATTGTAAGTCACGGCAGATTTATCTGCGTGAAATTCGGGATCCTCTCTCTGGGAAGAGCGCGCCACCATAAGAGTAGCACCACACATTATTTTTTTCTTTTGCATGTGTATCCATTTTCTTTACCAATCGGAGTAGCTTTTTTCCAAGAATTTTTCCAGGAACAGCTCTCTTGTTGCCGTGGGTTCTTTCACGGACGCTAAATGCGTGTTGCACACAGTCTAGTGGATAGGGGAAACGTTTCGGGCACAAACGGGGATCAAACGACAACACACTTACTTTACTTCTTTTCTGCTTTCTGAGCAGGCGCGTTACCTCTCGACCACCGATCCACTCAATACGATTCTGTCAGGGCTTTGAGGCAATGCCCAAACAAAAGGAAAAACCTAGCAACCCCAACAACGGCAGATGAAAACCGATGGTCATGTCTATTTAGTGATCAGATCAGTATGATTTGTTTGTCCACCTCTCTCTCTCTCTCTCTCTCTCTCTCTCCCCAAAAGTCAGGATGAGACTTTCAACCGAGGCCCTGTGTGCGAACGCACGCAGAACATCTTGCGCACACGTTAAATCCTGTTCCGTTTTTCGTAAGAATAGGCCATCGTGTGCCGGTGGGAACAGATGACAATATTTACAAAAACTGCATACACACGGGGACTGATTGCAGAAAAAAGCACATGACTGCTTATTCCATTATCCTCGATATAAAAGAAAATAAAAGAATACAAAAAAATAAACACACACACACACACACACACACACACACACACACACACACACACACACACACACACACACACACACACTGTTCCACAATGCCCATGATCAAAATATATACATACATCAGGAACTGGAATGAAGGAAATTAGACAATATTTACATTTTGCCCCATCAACTGAACAACTGACGACTACTCGTATAAAAAAAAAGTTTAATGCAGAGTTCATTGATCTTGGAATTTTCCGTTTATTTACGGAAATCTACGAAAGTATGGATATTGCCGGAAACACAACAAAAAAAAATAAATGAAAAAAAAAAAAAGAATAAACATAAGGAAAACAATATTTTTGGATCATTATGGTAGAATAGTACACAATAAAGCATAATATATATTGTCTTTATCCGACATGCTTCTCAGCCTGAATCAGATATATATTTCCCAGTTCCAGTTAGTTCATAGACAGGTACCGTGGCCTGTTGGTTAAGACGACGGACTTGTAGTCTGTATGTCCTTGGTGTCATGGGTTCGAATTTCAGTGAGAGTTTTACTGTCTTCCTAGTAGTTGTCAAAATTGTGCCCTTTATAAAATAACAAAAAAATGTACATGGAGGGTGTAGGTGGAGGAAAGTTAGGGGGGGAGTATGGTGGGGGGTAAGTCTAGGGGTGGTGGAGGAGAAGTCTTAGAAGAGGAGGAGGGAGTATAGATGGTGGGGGAGGGGGAGGGGGAGTATGGTGGGGGTGGTGTAGGGAAGGAGGGGGAGGTTTAGGGAGGGGGAGTATGGTGGGGGTAGGTGTAGGGGAGGGGGAGGAGGTTAAGGGGGAGGGAGTATGGTGGGGGAGGGGGAGGAGGTTTAGGGGGAGGGAGTATGGTGAGGGTAGGTGTAGGGGTGGGCGAGGAGGTATAGGGTGGAGGTGGTTTAGGGGGGGGAGTATGGGAGGGGGTTGGAGGTGTAGGGGAGGGGGTTGGAGGTGTAGGGAGGGGGTTGGAGGTGGGGGGAGTATGGTGGGGATAGGTGTAGGGGAGGGGGTTGGAAGTGTAGGAGGGGAGAGTATGGGAGGGGGTTTGGAGGTGTAGGGGAGGACAGTATGGAGGGGGGGGGAGTATGGTCGGGGTAGGTGTAGGGGAGGGGGAGGAGGTTTAGGGGGGTGAGTATGGTCGGGGTAGGTGTAGGGGAGGGGGAGGAGGTTTAGGGGGGGGGGAGTATGGTCGGGGTAGGTGTAGGGGAGGGGGTTGGAGGTTTAGGGGGGGGGAGTATGGTGGGGGTAGGTGTAGGGGAGGGGGTAGGAGGTTTAGGGGGGGGAGTATGGTGGGGGTAGGTGTAGGGGAGGGGGAGGGGTTGGAGGTGTAGGGGAGGGGGTTGGAGGTTTAGGGGGGGGGGAGTATGGTGGGGGTAGGTGAAGGGAAGGGGGAGGAGGTTTAGGGGGGGATGAGTATGGTAGGGGTAGGTGTAGGGGAGGAGGTTTAGGGGAGGGGGTAGGTTTAGGGGAGGGGATTGGAGGTTTAGGGGGGAGAGTATGGTGGGGGTAGGTGTAGGGGAGGGGGAGGAGGTTTAGGGGGGAGAGTATGGTGGGGGTAGGTTTAGGGGAGGGGGTTGGAGGTTTATGGGGGGAGGGTATGGTGGGGGTTGGAGGTTTAGGGGGGAGTATGGTGGGGGGGGGGAGTATGGTGGGGGTAGGTGTAGGGGAGGGGGAGGAGGTTTAGGGGGGGAGTATGGAGGGGGTAGGTTTAGGGGAGGGGTTGGAGGTTTAGGGGGGGAGGGTATGGTGGGGGTTGGAGGTTTAGGGGGGAGTATGGTGGGGGGGAGTATGGTGGGGGTAGGTGTAGGGGAGGGGGTTGGAGGTTTAGGGGGGGAGAGTATGATGGGGTGAGTATGGTGGGGGTAGGTGTAGGGGAGGAGGTTTAGGGGAGGGGGAGGAGGTTTAGGTGGGGGGGAGTATGGTGGGGGTAGGGTGAAGATGTTTAGGGGGTGGGAGTATGGTGGGGGGGGGAGTATGGGGGGGTTAGGTGGGGGGGGGAGTATGGTGGGGGGGGGAGTATGGTGGGGGTAGGGTGAAGATGTTTAGGGGGTGGGAGTATGGTGGGGGGGGGAGTATGGGGGGGTTAGGTGGAGGAGGTTTAGGTGGGGGGAGTATGGTGGGGGTCAAGTCAAAATTTTTGCTTTTTTTCATCTTTAAAAATTAAAACAAAAAGAAAGAAAACTCTAAAAGACCACTTAAAAAAATGATATCCAGTTCCTAACCAAAAACTTGAAACTGACAAATCACCCATAATGACAATGATACAATTTTACAACAACATGATAATCACCAATGATGGAGGAACACAAACAACCAGCCAAACAAAGACAATGACAACAACACAAGTTCTACAAACAATTAAGAGTTGAGTTGCTAGACATTTTCTAGGTGTATAATAAGTGGGTCATATATCTTTAAGCAAGCGAAGGAGAGGAGGTGGGTGCTGCCCTCATTATGCTGGCCCCTAGAGAAGATGAGGTCTCTGATGCCTCGCTCCCCTATGATCACACAGACTATGGGACACCTTTACATTTTACCTATATCTTTAAGCATCAAACTGAATAGGAAACAGATTGCCAATATGCTGTTTCCCATGCCAGGATTGTAGAAGATGGCCCAAAGCATGTGTATGCCAAAACGCATGCTGTCACCCCTATTTGCAGGTTTTGCCCAATATTTTTGCATTAACCGCTAGACTACAGCAGATTTCTTTGCGTGAAATTCGAGCTGCTCTCCCCGGGGAGAGCGCGTCGCCACAAGTGCAGCGCCTACCCATTATTTTTTTCCCGTCAGGGATGGTGTTTAAACTTGTGTGCATGCTGTTTTAAAAAAAAATTGTTAAATATAATTTTGTCATCCGCTCCTACCGGCACACGATGGCCTGCTCTTCCGAAAGGCGGAACGGGGTTTTAAAGTGTGAGCAAGATGTTCTGCGTGCGTTCACACACGGGGCCTCGGTTTATAGTCTCATCCGAATGATGTGCGATGTACTATTTTTACAGGAAACACAATTAGATCAAAAAGCTGTAGAAGAACCAGCCGTAAACATATGAAAGTAAAGATTTAATGGAATATTCTGATTATTGTCCACTTGATTTAGATATAGATCTACCACACATAAACAAAACACATTTGCAGAAGTCCCTCAAAATAATGAGAGATACACAGGCAGAGTATATTACTAATGATTCACCTCAACAAATACGATTTGTATGGGATAAAACTCCAAAGAACAGTTTCAAAAGAATCTTTTACTACTATCAATGCAATTGCATATTACACAATAAAAATCAAACAAAAACAGTATTAGAACAAATAAATCAAAATACAAAGTAATCTGATTTAACGAATGTAGTAAATGAATATTCGAGCAACTGTCTGATATCTTTATCAAAGTGGATAAGTTAAGCTTGAAGACCCGAAAGTCAAAACCTTTAAGAAGAATTAAACGCAAAAAAAAAAGTACAAGAACAGAAGTAAAATCTTTACTAAATGTAATGAACAGAACTCCGTATTAACTTGAACTTCGGCAGAAATACTTTTTCAAAAGAAAACCGTACAATACTTTTGATAAAAAAAATGAAAAGAAATGTTTTAAAAATAAGTTACTATCGCAGTTACATGATGCCATGAAGAGGATTCAAGTATATTATGGAAAACTTTACAAAACCTAAACACAAAAGGATTGAAACATCAAAATCATATAAGTAACAGTAAGTGAACTGGACACTTAAAAACACTAGCAGGAAAAGATCCAGACCGCAAAAAAGCAAATACAAATCCTGTTCGATGAAATTAAAAATAACTGATAACCCACTCTTGGATAAGCAAATTACGACAGAGGATATTACAAAAACAATCAAAAGTTTAAAAACTAATAAATCACCACGAAAAGATGGAATAATAAACGAAATTATTAATCGGCTTTATTAAATCGGTATCTATCTATCTATCTATCTATCTATCTATCTATCTATCTATCTATCTATCTATCTATCTGTCTATCTGTCTGTCTGTCTGTCTGTCTGTCTGTCTGTCTGTCTGTCTATCTATCTATCTATCTATCTATCTATCCCTTAGTCTGGCCACCATGGGGGCACCCCTGAAGACTTGACATTATACTGGAAACCAGCTTCACCTAGTCTTATAGAGACAATGCGAGATATTTTCAATTTAGTGTGAGAAACGGGTACATATCCCTAGGACAGGAAAGTGGGAGTGAATGTTCCGATCTATAAAAGTGGATGCACATATAACCCGGGAAAACTACAGAGGAATAACTTAAACACTATTAGGCAACTTTTTGGGGTCAAATTCTAAATCAAAGAATATCTGAAAATTTAGAAAATAACAATAGTATTGTCAGAGAACAAGCTGGATTCAGGAAAACATGCAGAACATAGCATATTTTCTACTAACAAGTTAATAGATAAGGTGCTAAAGGTAAAAACTAAAAAAGTCTATTGCTGCTTAGTAGATTTTCAGAAAACTTTTGATAATGTGTGGCATGAGGGTCTTCTTATAAAGCTAAACGAAATAGGGATAACAGGTAAAACGTTTAATGTCATAAAAAAAACATGTATTCGAATACAACAGTAGTTATAAAAATACAAGGAAAATACACAAATGAAAGCATAGTGAAAATAGGGGTGCATCAGGGAAATACATTAAGTCCTACATTATTTAATGTGTATGTCAATGATGCAGTTCAATATATTGACCAGAAAGATTTGCCCTATATAAGGCAAGAGATATAATTCCTTGTTTACTCTATGCTGATGACCTAGCATTACTACCAACAACCAAAAAAGGTCTTCAAACCAAACTAAATAAACGGCAAGAGTTCATTTCAAACTGGGGTCAAGTATAAACAAAACAAAAACAAAGGTAACAGTCTTTAGGAGATCACCTCATAAAATTCCAACTTATTTTAAATGTGGAGAGCATGTAATTGAAACAGTAGAAACTTATAAATATCTAGGTGTCATTGTCATCATTACCATCACCATCATCATCAAAACATTCCTTGCCCTCGGCATCATCATCATCATCATCATCATCATCATCATCATCATCATATTATTATTATTATTATTATTATTATTATTATTATTATTATTATTATTATTATTATTATTATCATTATTATTTATTATCATTATTATCATTATTATTATTATTATTATTATTATTATTATTATTATTATTATTATTATTATTATTATCCTCATTGATATTACAATTTTTCTTGGAATGCTCAGATGGCAACTAGTTTTGTCTATGATATGAGCAAAAATGAGTTGCACAGCCCTTCAGCACCTGACAAGTCAGGCCCAGGGCATGGGACTTTTGTGTGGGAGAAAATCCCTAAGTGTTTCCGGGGAAAAGGCAGAAAATAGACCCAGAAGGCAGAAAAGAGACAAGAAGGAGGTGACAGGAAAAAAAAGAACAAGGTAGAAAGAGAGGGATAGAAAAGAGGGAATTGTTCGCACAAATTTTCTAGAAGATAGAGATACTATTTACATTGACAGGCCCCTGGCATCCCCACAGGGAAACAGTTTCTGATAATTATGAAGTCTTTTTTGCCCTGGTCTTATGTTGACCTCAGTATTGGGTTTTACAAAAAAGAGTAAGCAGAAAGCAAGCTGCCATGATAAGGGCCAGTACTGGTTGTTATTTTGATCAAATAGTAGTAGTAGTAGTAGTAGATGTAGTAGTAGTAGTAGTAGTAGTAGTAGTAGTAGTAGTAGTAGTAGTAGTAGTAGTAGTAGTAGTAGGCACCCGTCAGTCTCGGAAGACTATGGAGTTGCGCTCTAGTCTTTAGAGCGCAAAGCCTGGGTAGGTAAGTATGGAGGGCAAGCTGTTACCCATGCAGCAGACCCCCCCTCTCCACGCCACTGGAATGATCCATTGGAAAGGCAATGACCTATACGAATGGTTCCAGTACCGTCGCAGGAGCCACCAGAACGTTGCCAGATAGCCTACAGCCCCGAGCCGCCCTGGGACTCCAACCCCCGAATTTTCATCAGGGATGGTGTCTAAACACACACCTGTGTGCATGCTGGTTTTTATAATTTTGTCATTGGCTCCTACCGGCACACGATGGCCTACTCTTCCGAAAAGCGGAACCGGTTTTTAACCTGTAGGCAAGATGTTATGCGTGCATTCGTACACAGGGCCTCGGTTTATAGTCTCATCCCAATGACTGACATTCAGTTCGATTTTTTCGTCAAACTAGGAAGAAGGGCGAGGCTGGGTACGAACCCAGAAACTCACGGTTTACATATTGGCAGGCGAACGTCTTAACCATCCTGCCACCATCCTTTTGATCAAATATTCCTTTAAAAAAGTGCAGAACCACCTAGTGTATGATATTGCTGAATGTCTGCATTTCACACACAGGACACCCATGGTAAATCATTTGATACAGTTCCTGAGGTATTTTAGTTCAAAGTATTAAAAGTGCAGAAAGTTATATTTCCTGTTCTAAATTAGGATTTTGGAGCTTTCTTATTTTGACAGTAAATAATTAGCCCCAGGGAGCAAACCCAAAATAATTCTGCTCAGTCTCCTTGTGCATACTTCCTGTTTGGTGAAAGAATAGGAAAACAAATCTTGAGTAGATAATTTTTGAGTTATTGCTTAGGAAGTAACAAGGCAGTATGCTGTCAGATCCTAAAAGACAAGTATAAGGCCCCAGAAATGAATTTTCATGAAATCAGCAGGTAATAGATGGAGGATTCAGCAAGACAGTGCCTCTAGCAAAACCAGTGTGAAAGTAAATACAGCTCAGGGTTGAGGCAGCCAATGATCTTCCAGTTGTGGCACAAGTGCCATTGCCACGCCCACTCATGCAGAGGCGATTATTCAATCCCTTCAACCCCCTCCCCCCTCTTTGTGGGTCTTCATGCCCTGAAGCACGTGCAGTGAAAGGTTTATGACCCTCAAGTAAAGTTATCAGATGGTGGGAGGTGGCTACTTCTCTGTACTCTCTTCCCATAATTCAAGCATCCTGGAAGTGTAATTGGCCTGTGCCACCTCCCCCCTCTCTTCTTGACTTTTTCCTTGACATCCCTGTTTAGGTCAGCAGGAGTACATAGGAACATTTTTTTTTATGGGTCTTCAAGTTCAGTTGCTGGATGGACTACCTTCATGGTGCCCCCCCCCAAAAAAAAAGAAAAGAAAAAGAAGCCAAAAACAGTCCCATATGTAGAAATCTCACCATATGGAAACCTCACCATTGGTGAATCTTGTGAACTCTAGTTGTGAAACGAAAAAAAATCATGTTCAGTCCTTGGCTTGTTGTTATTATCACAATCACTATCACATCATGATAATTGTTATAATTTTCATTATTATTATCATCATCATTATAGTTATCATCATGGTTGTGGTGGTGGCCATCGTCATCACTATCACCATCACCATCATTTTCATCATTGTCATTATTATCAATATCAGCATTGTCACCATCATCGTCATCATCCTCATGATGACTATTATCATTATCAGTTACAGGGAGCCAAACCCAAAACAATGTTACTCAATTTTCCTGTGTACTTCCTGTTTGGTGAAAGAATAGGAAAACAAATATCGAGTAGATAATTTTTCAGTTATTGTGGTGTTGCTTAGGAAACAACGAGGCAGTATGCCATCAGATCCTAAAAGATGAAGTGAAAAGCCCAAGAAACAACTTTTAAGGAAATCAGCACGCACAATCTCCGCGCACACAATCTCCGGCAAATCTCCGCAAATCTCCGGGCACACACAATCTCCGCACACAATCTGAAGGAGCGCAAACAATCTCCGCACACAATCTCAAGGAGCGCAAACAATCTCCGCACACAATCTCAAGGAGCGCAAACAATCTCCGCACACAATCTCAAGGAGTCGCATGTGTGCGACATCTCTGTCGTGTAGAACTCTCTTCCCATAATTCAAGTGTCCTGGCAATGTAATTGGCTTGCTCCCCCCCCCCCCCTTGACTTTTTTCTTGACATTGCTAGTCAGGTCAGCAGGATTACATGGGAACATTTTGTTTTTTATTGGTCTTCAAGTTCGGTGGCCAATGCCTTCTGCTACCTTCATGGGGGACCAAAAAAAAGCCCAAAATGGTCGCATATGCAGAAATCTCACCATTAGTGAATCTTGGGAACTCTAGTTGTGAAACGAAAAAAAAATCTGTTCAGTCCTTGGCTTGTTGTTTATCATTATCACAATCACTATCATGATCATAATCATCAATATCATTATAATTTTTGTTATCAATATCATCATCATTATAATCATCATCATTGTTGTGGCTGTGGCTGTTGTCATCACTATCACCACCATCATCATCATCATCGTCTTTGTCATTGTCATTATGATCAATATCAGCTTTGTCCCCATAATCGTCATCATCCTCATTATAACTATCATCATCATCATTGACATCACAATTTTTCTTGAATGCTTAGACAGCAACTAGTGCTGTCTATATGAGCGAAAATGCGTTGTTGTGCTGCCTTTAAGCGCCTGACAAGTCAGGTCCTGCCTACTGGACTTTAGCATGGGGGAGAATTTTCATCTTTTCAAAATTTCCGGGAAAATGCAGAAAATGGACCAAGGTGGCAGAAAAGAGACAATTAGAAGGTAATAGGAAGAAAAGAAACAAGGCAAAAACAAAGGGATAGAAAAGAGGGAACTGCTAGCACAAAATTTCGAGAAGGTAGGGATGCTGTTTATACTGACAGGTCCCTGGCATCCCCACAGAGAAAGTTTCTAAAAACTATGAAGTATATTTTGCTCTGGCCTCATGTTGACCTCAGTATTGGTTTTACAAAAAAGGGAGCAAGTAGAGAGTAAGCTGTCAAGGTAAGGAGTCATTACTGGTTGGCATTTTGACCAAATATTCCTTTTTAAAATAATGTGCAAAACCACCTTGTGTATGATATTGCTGAATGACTGCATTTCCCACAGGGCATGTCTATTTTGACAGTAAATAATCAGCCAGAGGGAGCCAAGCCAAAGATAATGTTACTTAAGTCTTTCTGTGTATTTCCTGTTTGGTGAAAGAATAGGAAAACAAATCTTGAGTTGATAGTTTTTCAGTTATTGTGGTGTTACTTAGGAAATGACAAGGCAGTATGCCATCAGATACTAAACAATGAAGTGAAAGGTGCAAGAAATGAATTTTAACGAAATCAGCACAATAATAAATGGAGGATTCAGCCAGAAAGTGCCTCTAGCAAAACCAGGTGTGAAAGTAAATACAGTTCAGGGTTGCATGCTGCCAACAATCACCAGGAGTCCCCACCACGTGCAAATGCCACACCCATCCCTTTGTACAGAAGTGAAATTGGGTAATTTTATTTTATTCTGTGGTTCCAACAACATTCATCATCATCATGGCTTGGCTTCCCGAATGAAGATTAAGGGCACTGTCCATGTCTGGTGCAGGCTCGCTGGTGGCTGTTCAGTCCAATGCGTGACAAACAAACCCGGGCCGCAGGGGCTGCAGGGGAAAGTCGATTCTGGGGTTGATGTAGAGTGACGCGGTTCTTCCTCCTCATTCGCCTCTCCTCAAGGGCCTCAAAGGAGGAGACCGACTGATGCACAGTGTGTCGCCAGGCCTGCCAGTCAGCAGCAAGGACTGACCACTGGTTATGGTCTATGAGGCAGGCTGACAGAGACTTCTTCAGAGAGTCTTTAAATCTCTTCTTTGGTGCGCCTCTGTAGCGGTGTCCGGTGGAAAGTTCACCGTAGAGAACCATCTTCGGTAGGCGATGGTTCTCCATTCTAGAGACATGCCCTGCCCAGCGTAGCTGCGTTTTCAGCAACATGGCCTCAATGCTGGTGATCCCTGCTTGCTCCAGCACCTCGGCATTTGTGGTGAAGTCGCTCCAGTGGATGTCGAGGATGGAGCGGAGACAGCGTTGGTGGAAGCGTTCCAGAATTCGCAGGTGGTGTCTGTATTTGACCCATGACTCAGAGCCGTACAGGAGGGTGGTCAGTACCACGGCTCTGTAGACACTGATCTTGGTGTCTTTCTTCAGGTGTTTGTTTTTCCAGACACAGTGGTAGAGTCTGCCAAAAGCACTGTTTGCCTTTGCCAGTCTGTTGTCTACATCTTTATCAATCTTTGCGTCAGACGAGATTGTGCATCCCAGGTAGGTAAACTGCTGGACTGTCTTCAGTTCTGTCTCACCAATTGTAATGTGAGGTGGGTGGTATGCTACCTGAGGTGCGGGCTGGTAGAGAACCTCTGTCTTCTTCAGGCTGACTTCGAGTCCAAAGAGCTGGGCTGCCTCTGCAAAACAGGATGTTACATGCTGCAGGGCGGTTTCTGTGTGGGCTACAAGGGCAGCATCATCAGCAAAAAGTAGCTCTCGAATTTGTTGCTCCAGGGTTTTGGTGTGGGCCTGAAGACGCCGCAGGTTGAATAGGCTGCCATCTGTGCGGTAGCGTATGAAAACTCCGTCTTCCTCATCAAGATCTTCTGTGGCCTGCTGAAGCATCATGCTGAAGAAGATAGTGAAGAGGGTTGGTGCAAGAACGCAGCCCTGCTTCACCCCGTTTGTGATTGGGAAAGGCTCTGCGAGGGTCGTTGCTGTTTCTGAGCTGGCCACGCTGGTCTTCATGTAACTGGATCACCAGGTTGAGAAACTTTGGGGGACAGCCAAGACGCTCCATGATCTGCCACAGGCCCTTCCTGCTCACAGTGTAAATGCCTTGGTTAAATCAACGAAGGTCATGTACAGTCCCTTGTTCTGTTTGCGGCACTTTTCTTGAAGTTGTCTGAGCATGAAGACCATGTCAGTGGTACCCCTGTTAGCTCTGAAGCCGCACTGGCTCTCAGGGAGGTGGTGTTCTGCAACAGCAGGTACTAGTCTGTTGAGGAGAACTCTTGCAAGGATTTTGCCAGCGATGGAGAGAAGAGTTATCCCCCTGTAGTTGGAGCAATCTGATTTTTCCCCTTTGTTCCAACAACAAAAGTGAACAAAAACCCACTGTTGAGTCAAGTGATAGTGAAAGAGATACCGAAGAGGAAGAAGTATTAGTTGACCAACCATTGAATAGATACAATTTGATAGAGACTGACATTTTGAACCAAAACATTTCTGCAGGGTTGTTCAGCATCTAATTGCAAACAGAAAGTAACTCTGTGTGAAGTTTCCCTGGAAAGGATTAGGGAGAGAGTTTGCTTTTATGATTGTGTTCTAAAAGACTGTGAGAGGCAGACTTTTTATGCCTTGTTACTCCAAATGGAAATATTCCACCTGTCAGAAAATAACTGATGTGCATAGGAGGAACATCAGCTGATCCACAGACCTTTAGTGGTGTTCTGAATATGCCACCACCTTAACACAGATGTTCTAATAACTCTATCAAGAAAACTTTTGAAAAAAACAAATTACATCCATTGTGCAGAAAGTATGCTTTTGTATCATTCGATTTCAGTTGGTGGTGAAATTGTGCTTGCTTTTCATAGATATAATCAGGAATGTTGCAGAATTTATCATGTCATTTAAGCAACAGACTCATCAGTATTTTTGTGCGTGCTGAAACCATAGGAAATGACTGTGAGATGATGGCCATAAGAGATGAGAAAAGAACAAAAACCATCACAAGCATCAGCAAAAGATAAACAGCATTCTGCCACCTATCAGAGTCTTTGCAGACTTGCCAACTTGTGAACCCCCTTCGTGTATACATAATATGCACACAAAAGATCAAATCTGCACAAAAAAGATCGGTAATTCATTTCAGCCTTGCTGGGTTACAGAAATAGGAACACGCCCAGCATACATCCCGAAAGTCGGTATGCTGATACCTTCATGGTGCTGGTGGGCAAAAGCAGTCCCATATGCAAAATCATCACCATTCCTGAATCTCAAAGCTCTAGCTGAGGAACAAAGAAAAGTCCTTGGTTCTGTACAGCAACACACTTCTGATTTTAGCATATATATATATATATATATATATATATATATATATATATATATATATATATATATATATATATATATATATATATATTATATACGAATTAAGAAGAATTAATCCAATCTTTAGGTCTAGATGAGCATAGAAATAGGGAGAAGAAAACATGCTTGGAATATAATATTATGTTGTAAACAAAGGAAGAAGAAAAAGCAACGACTTCAGCTTTGTGCCTATGTTTAGGAGTCCTGAAGGATGCAAGAGAGGTTGTAGTGTGTGTGTGTGTGTGTGTGTGTGTGTGTGTGTGTGTGTGTGTGTGTGTGTGTGGTGTGTGTGTGTGTGTGTGTGTGTGTGTGTGTGTGAGATTATTTTATTGCAATGATAATGGAAGCAGTTTCTACTTTTTGAGAATAGGGTCATTGTTGATGAAGAAGTTATCTGTAAGCACTTTAAGGCAATAAACATTTACAAATCTCCTTGGCCAGATGGTATATGGGGCAGAACCCTTAAGTTCTGTGCCACTGAGCTTGGAAGTGTCTTTCAGCACCTGTTCCAGACCTCGCTGGACACTTGCCAGATACCAGTTATTTGGAAGACTTCCAATGTTACACCTCTTCCAAAGAAACTCAATTTTATTCGGCCTAATGATTTTAGACCTGTAGCTCTCACATCACATGTGATGAAAACATTAGAAAAGATGGTAAAATCTCTCATTCTCTCTGCTACAGAGAAAGACCTTGACCCATTACAATTTGCGAACAGGTCTAGAAGGGGTGTCGAAGATGCCAAACTATTCATTTTGAACAAGCTGTACAGTCACTTGGAAACACCTGATTCTCATGCCAGAATAATGTTTGCTGACTTTAGCTCAGCTTTCAATACAATGCAACCTCACATTCTGGTTAACAAAATACTTTCAAATTTGACGTAGACAATCAACTTGTTCGTTGGCTAATTGAATTTTTAACTGACAGGCCACAGCCTGTTTTTGCCAACAAAATATCTTCACAGGTTAGATATACTTGTACTGGTTCTCCGCAGGGTTGCGTCCACTCACCACATCTGTACATTCTATACACAGATGACTGTAGAAGCAGCTATGAAAATACATTTCTGGTAAAATTTGCCAACGACGGTGCACTTTTGTCTCTCTTATCTGGATCAGTCCTAGACCATTGTCCAGCCCTCATTGTACATTGGTGTGATGAGGCCTATCTGGAGCTAAATGTTTCTAAAACTAGATCTTCCTATCGATTTCAGAAGATGGGAGCACACTTCTGAGAATACCATCATCTATAATCAAGAAGTTGGAAACGTTTTGAAATACAAATATCTGGGAACTGTTTTTGACCACAAGTTAAATTGGCACCTAATGCCCACGCTGTTGTCAAAAAGGGGCTACTGTCAAAAAGGGGCAACAATGTGTGTATTTTCTGAGGAGGCTTAACTCATTTTTTGCTGACAAAAAGATTCTTTGTTTGTTTTACAAGTCTTACATAGAGAGTTTTTAAGTTTTGCTTTCATTTGTTGGTACAATAATCTAAATACTAAAAACAAGAATGGTCTTCAGAGAATTGTAAGAATCTGCTAGAAAAATAATTGGAGAGGAACAAAGGGATCTCAAGTCGTTTTGTAATCAGCAGCTTGCATGTAAAGCAACTGCCATTTTGACTGGTCCCTCCCAGGCTTTGATTTCAGAATTTCAATTGCTTTCAGGACATGTTTCAATGCCACAACAGCAAAACAAACAATAAAAGAAATTCCTTTGTGCCAGTAACCATGAGTTCTAAACTAATAATAATACTGACTACCCACTCTTTCTTTTCTTTTCTTTTTTCTCACTTCCCTGATGCACCTGTACTCATAAAATAAGTATGTCTTATTTGTGTGTGTGTGTGTGTGTGTGTGTGTGTGTGTGTGTGTGTGTGTGTGTGTGTGTGTGTTTTGTGTGTGTGTGTGTGTGTGTGTGTGTGTGTGTGTGTGTGTGTGTGTGTGTGTGTGTGTGTGTGTGTGTGTGTGAGTGAGTGTTTTATTTTTATTTTAATCTTTTATATCGAGGATAATGGAATAAGCACTCATGTGCTTTTTTCATCCAGTCCCCGTGTGTATGCAGTTTTGTAAATCTTGTCATCTGTTCCCACCGGCACACAATGGCCTACTTACGAAAAGTGGAACAGGATTTAATGTGTGCCAAGATGTTCTGTGTGCGTTTGCGCATGGGCCTTGGTTTAACCTCATCCAAAAGACTTTGGGGAGAGTGGAGTCAGCATTGATGTTAACTCTAGGGGGATTGGTTATTGATTATTATCATTATTTATTATTCTTTTATTTATTTATCATTATTGATTGATTATTATTTCATATCGAGGATAATGGAATAAGCACTCTTGTGCTTTTTTACATCCAGTCCCCGTGTGTATGCAGTTTTGTAAATGTCATCTGTTCCCACCGGCACACGATGGCCTTCTCTTACGAAAAGCGGAACAGGATTTAACGTGTGGGCAAGATGTTCTGCGTGCGTTCGCACACGGGCCTCGGTTTAAAGTCTCATCCGAAGGACTTTTGGGGAGAGTAGAGTCAGCACTGATGTTAACTCCGGAAGAAAAATCTCCTCGACGGGACTCGAACCCAGGTCGTCAAATTGCGAGCGCAATGTTCTGACCACTAGGCTATCCGTCCCCGAAAATCCTCTTGAATGAGAATCAAACTCCTGTGGTCAAATTGTACGTGCGTGCGTGCGTGCGTGCGTGCGTGCGTGCGCGCGCGCGCGCGTGTGTGTGTATGTGTGTGTGTGTGTGCGTGTGTGTGTGCGCGTGCGCGCGCGCGCGCGTGTGTTTGACCGGGCAGTCAGTCAGTCTCAGCATGCATTGCCAGGCATGTAGAAATAATGTTGACACAGACAAGAGAAGTTAAAGAGAGAAAAAAAAGAGCATTAATTTTAGTTGGATCTCATACGAGATAACCCAGGAACACACACACACACACACACACACACACACCACACACACACACACACACACACACACACACACACACACACACACACACACACACTCACACACACACACACACACTTACACACACACACACACACACACACACACACACACACACACACACACACACACACACACACACACACACACACACACACAGACAGATACAGACAATTTTGAGCAAATGATATCTCTAATTGCACAAATGGTGGTTTATCAACTCCTTGGTGATGTAGAGCTGTTTCAGAAGAAGAGAGTTTCCATAGAGTGTCAGAGGCAGGGGTCAGTTGGATGTGGGAGAGTGGCCCATTATAGTATCTTCACCATCTACACTACTTGACAGGACTGCCAGCTTGTATGGCACCTTTTTCGTGTCATATTGTGGGCAATATTGTAGCTTGAAGAAGGTTTTTGAATAAACCGAAAATGTGTTCTGCCAAATACTTAGGTGTCGTGTTCTTACTTGTTTGTTCTCATATAATTATTATTGTGGACAGACTTAGGGCTACATTTTTTTCAATAAAGTTGTGTGGAGCCAAGATGGTGAAATAGAAGGCAAACTATGGCGGATGGGATGTATGCCACATACGTATAGCCATTATACATCGGGGAAATGTGACACGAACATAGCCATCATGCACCGGGAAATGTGACACGAAAAAAGCTATCATACACTGGGGAAATGTGACACGAACATAGCCATCATGCACCGGGAAATGTGACACGAAAAAAGCTATCATACACTGGGTTGTGTGACACGAACATAATCAAGATACACTGGGATGTGTGACACAAACATAGCCATCATACATTGGGAAATGTGACGCGAACATAGTCAACATATACTGGGATGTGTGAGAGAACATAGCCAGTATACACCTGTCTACCAGGATGGAAAGGACTTAACCCTTCCCCATCACTGTAACTTTTCCACCCTCACCACACACTGTCTGAGGGAGTCAGTGCACTTCCCCATCACTGTAACTTTTCCACCCTCACCACACACTGTCTGAGGGAGTCAGTGCACTTCCCCATCACTGTAACTTTTCCACCCTCACCACACACTGTCTGAGGGAGTCAGTGCACTTCCCCATCACTGTAACTTTTCCACCCTCACCACACACTGTCTGAGGGAGTCAGTGCACTTCCCCATCACTGTAACTTTTCCACCCTCACCACACACTGTCTGAGGGAGTCAGTGCACTTCCCCATCACTGTAACTTTTCCACCCTCACCACACACTGTCTGAGGGAGTCAGTGCACTTCCCCATCACTGTAACTTTTCCACCCTCACCACACACTGTCTGAGGGAGTCAGTGCACTTCCCCATCACTTCAACTTTTCCACCCTCACCACACACTGCCTGAGGGAGTCAATGCACTTCCCCCTCCACTTCTCCTCTGGACTAGAGGAACAAGTTAGGATATACTCATCACAGATGTATTCACCACCACCTTTCGCCTATTTCGTAGTCTGGTCGACCCCTGGGGCACCACTGAAAATTTTATAACCAGCTTACACCTCACCTCTGGTTTTCAACTTTCCGTAGTATGTCATTCCACTCTAGGCTAGTCCACTCTCTGATGTTGTCTTCCCATCATTTTTTATGTCTGCCTCTTTGTCTTCCTTCTTATACTGTTCCCTATATGGCAGTCTTGGCCACTCCAGATGTTCATGCCACTTCAGTTTGCGGTTTTTTTCCCACTGAAGTCAGGAGGTCTTCATACGGCAGTTTTTAGTTCTGGTCATCATTTCCTTGTTGGTTATGTTATCTTTGGGTACAAGACACCAAGATGTCTGCGAAAGCATGTCATCTCCATTGTCTGTATTTTTCTTTCTATGTGCAGTTATAGACTGCGTTTTACATGCATACCCCCCAAAAATGGACATGACCAGGGAAGCCTATGTGTTTACCACATTGCAAACTTCTCTATAGAAAATTACTCAAGATTTAAATTTGAAATTGAACATTTTCAAGGTCTGTTTTATGATTGCGCACGTATTGTGACCAGAATGTTTGGCAGTCGGTAAAACTGTGAAACATAGTCGTGTCACCTTGCTAGGGGACATCAATCCCGCGACGCTGGGTAAATGTTGCAGACGACAAGATTGATGAGGCAGCGACACCTCGACTGTGGTAAATAACACTCCCACACCTGCCCGAACACAGCAAACAAGGGCCGTAATAAATGGCAGCCGAAGTCAAGACATCGCCGCATGCAGTTTTCTTTCCTTTATCTGCCTTGTTTTTCTTCTTCAGTTTTCTTCAGTTCAGCAGCACGTAAGGTGTATTATGTAAGTACATTGTGTGTGTGTGTGTGTGCGTGTGTGTGTGTGTTTGTGTGTGTGTGTGGGGGGGGGTATCTAAGTGGTCAGAGTGCTCGCTTTCCCAAGTCAGAGTTAAGCAGCATCAGTGTGGGTTACCAGTTGGATAGGTGACCATTTGCGTGCCTTGGCTACAGTACAGTTTCCCCAGTTCACCCAGCTGTAAATGGGTATCCCCCCTCTTTAGGGTCAGATGAGGTAAAACAGTAAGGGAGAGGATATGGGCGCCGCCCTCAACATGCTGGCCTCTAGAGAAGCTGGGGTCTCTGATGCCTCGCTCCCCTACGACCGCCTAGGTTATTGAACACCTTTACCTTACCGTTACCTATGTAAGTACAATGTAGACTAGCCTAAATAAATGAAACGTAAACAGAAACACACAGACAAATCTGATGTGGACAGTTCTTCAAGGCAAGGTTGAGGGCAGGAGGAAAAGAGGCAGACCACCAATATCCTACATTGCCAACATCACTGAGATCAGCAGTCTGGGAGGCCTACAGACGATCGTAGAACTCGGTGGCAGAGACACAGAGAGATGGCGAACCCTGGTGGCAGTGCATGGAGCTCCATGTCTGCGATTAAAAAAAATGTGTGTGTGTGTGTGTGTGTGTGTGTGTGTGTGTGTGTGTGTGTGTGTGTGTGTGTGTGTGTGTGTGTGTGTGTGTGTGTGTGTGTGTGTGTTAGGGAAGCAGTAAACTGGAATGTACGGCAAATACATTGTGAGGACTGTTGGAATCCTGATGCATTGAGAAACTCCGTCTACTTTTAAACATTTCAAACTATTTATCCATTTTGTTCACTTAAACTGGATCTTGTCTTTCTTCAAAGTCAAACTAAGAAATTCAAGTGAGCAAAATCCTACTATAACCTTGGATTTTGCTCTGTAGCCTCCTTTTAGCTCGTATCTAACTGGAGATTTTTTAATGCCAAAAAAAAAAACCCTGGATATTTTTTATCGTAGCTTTGGTCAACTTCGTCAGTGTAGCGACTAAAGAGCTGTTTTTTAAAAAACTGAATGAACCGATCGTATCAATAACACTCCCAGAGGAAAACCAGTATATTCAGAGCAAAGAAAACGATTGGTATCTTAGACCACACGATCACGTGCTTCCTTCTTGCTCTGCCTCTTAAAACGTCAGTGCCTCGTGGGGATGAGTGCGTGGATGGGGGGCTTTCTGTATAAATGGCATCTCCACTTTCTGGAAATTCTGTGCTAAATATTCCTTCTTTTCTATCACTCTCTTTGTTTCTGCCTTGTTCTTGCCTTTTCTTCCTGTCTCTTCCTTCTATTGTATTTTCTGCCTTCAATATCTATTCTCCTGCTCCCCCAGAAATACTTAAAAGATAACAATTCTCTTCCACACCGAAGTCGGATGTGCTGGGCCTGACTTGTCAGGCGCTTAACGGCGGCGCAACGCATTTCCACTCATATAACCGGCAACAATGGTTGCTGTCTGAGTGTTTGATGTAATATGCCACTTTTCAAATGTATTTGGTTTCGAGTCTAGGTGAACGTAGAGGAACCGACAGGCAATGTGTAAAACTATCCCAAGCTATTAGATTGAGGGGCCAATAAAGACAGGTAATATACTAGCCAGCCCAGTGAGTCTTTTTATGTATTATTTTATGACAATTATTATTTTGTTATACAACGATGCTCTCTTCTTGGGTCAATTTTCATAATGTGATCTGACGGACACTGAGGACGAGTGGTAAAGACCGTTCGACTTCAGTCCCATGGGTTCACGAAGTAGTGGGTTCGAATCTCGGTGGCGTCTGGTGAATTATTAAGGGTGGGGATTTTTACCATCTCCCAGGTCAGCCTCAGGTGCTAGCGCCTTCGTTCCTTTGGTGTAGATACATCATTATGTAGTATGCACGTTGCAGATCATGTAATTCATGTCAGCGTTCTGTGAGTTACGGGAACACGTTCATGCCCAGCATACATCTCCGAAGTCAAAATATGGCTATCTTCATGGTGGGCAAAACAGTCGCATACGCAAAATCTCACCATTGGTGAATCTCAGGGTTTTAGCCAAAGAATGAAAACAATGTGGTCTGCAACTGTGGAGTGCAAAACCCGTTTTGAAAATGAATATATGCGATGAAAATTGTACAAACGTCATATCGCATAACATCAGAAACTAATACGATCTTTTCATCGACTTGTTCTCCTTCAATATTTGAAAAAATAAAGTATTTGCATTCATAGCTTTGAATATCACTTGCTTACAAACATTTCAGGTAGGCTACTTTACATCAGAGACTGATACGATCTTTTCATCAACTTTTTTTTCTTCTCTGTTTTAAGAAAACATAGTATTTGTACTCGTAACTTTGAATATCACATTAATTGGAGAAAAGACCTGCCTACCCAGCTACTTACCTGTTTCACCTTGTTTATCAGCCTAATGTTGTTTTCGTTGAAAACCAAGCCTTAGTATCCTCATACCTTAGACATCAGTGCCAGCAAAGACGTTTGCACGACGTGTACTGACGTCACTCCCTCCTGGGTCTCACGTCAGAGGCGGAACAAGAGAAGCTGGTCCTTGTTTGTTGTTTTTCGGAAGCTTTATACGAAGGTCCTGTCGACTGAAATGACTCGTGTACTGGAGGCTACCTAATGCAAGTCACAACAACGTGGCGATAATTTCACAACAATGAGAAGCCGGATTTATCGAATGCCGTTCATCTTCGTCATTGTATTGTTTGGTTGCATCAGTTGAAAAACAATTCAACTAGATTTGTCACAACTTACGGATGTTGGTGTGCAGCTGTGTTGATCGCCTGAGGGATGAAAATGTGTAACGCTTTGTTATTCAGATTCAAAATCAAATCCAAACACTTCATCATCTCAAACAGAGAAATTCATTCAGGTTGCGAGCAAAAGATTGAATACCAAAGGATAAAAGAATGAATCACGTATATCTTCGAAGTCGGAATGTGGCTACCTTCATGGTAGGCAAAAACGGTTGCATACACAAAATCTCACCATTGGTGAACCTCAGAGTTCTAGCCGAGGAACGAAAAAAAAGCCTAGAACAAAACAAAGATAACTGGTGAGTTTTATCTTTGACAAAGATACTGTCTATTTCACTAATGTGATCAGCCAGACGAGAAACCAGCCATCGGCTTGAAGGTGTACTTGACCTTTTTAAAAAAAAAAGATACAAGTAATGTCGGTAAGATTCCCTATAACTATAGATCTGTTTCAGTTTCAAAAGATCATTTGATGTTCATGGACATAGCCCATTGTTTCGAAATGCGCGCGCGCCGCGCGCGCGCGCGTGTGTGTGTGTGTGTGTGTGTGTGTGTGTGTGTGTGTGTGTGTGTGTGTGTGTGTGTGTGTGTGTGTGAACATGCGCGTGTGTGCGTGCGCCCGCGCATGTGAATGAATAATTTGTTTCTGTTCACTTCATGATCTGTTAAAATTTGATTTACTTAGCTTATCAGAAGATCAAAAAATGGGGAGGGGGGGGGGGGTAGCCTAGCGGTCAGAGTGTTGAGCTAGTGATGTGGTGGACTGGGTTCGAACCACCACCTGTTAACAGGGGATTTTCCCCTGAAGTTAACATCAGTACTGACTCCACTCCCGTCATGTCCTTGAGATGCTTCTTCTGCCTCCACCGCTCAGACAGTAACTACTATTATCTATCATTATGAGCGAAAACACACAGAGCTGCCGTTAGGTGCCTGACAAGTCAGTCCCAGCGCATCTGACTTCGGCATGGGCGATAATTGTTGTTTTTGAAGTCTTTGTGGAAAAAAAAAAGGCAGGAGAAGGACCAAGAAGACATAACATAGACAAGATGGAGGTGACAGGAAGAAAAGGTAAAAGCAAAAAGAAGGATAGAAAAGAGGGAATTCCTAGCACAGAATTTACAGAAGGTGGAGATGCTGTTTACACTGACACGTCCCGCGGTATCTTATTATTTATTTATTTATATTTATTATATCGAGGATGATGGAATAAGCACTTGTGCTTTTTTTTTTTTTTTTACATCCAGTCCCCATGTGTATGCAGTTTTGTAAATCTTGTCATCTGTTCCCACCGGCACACGATGGCCTACTCTTACGAAAAACGGAACAGGATTTAACGTGTGTGCAAGATGTTCTGCGTGCGTTCGCACACGGGGCCTCGGTTTACAGTCTCATCCGAAGGACTTTTTGGGGAGAGTGGAGTCAGCACTGATGTTAACTCCAGAGGAAAAATCCCCTGGACCGGGAATCGAACCCGGGTCGTCAAATTGCGAGCGCAAAGTTCTGACCACTAGGCTATCCCTCTTCACAGAGGAAGGGTGGCTACTTATTGAAACATTTTTGCCCGAAGTCGGGACGCGGCTACGTAAATGGTAGAGAAAAAAACCCGGCCACATGCACAAAATTTTCACCATTGGCGAACCTTAGAGCTCTAGCTGAGGAACGAAAATAAAATGTCACAGAAGCTTTCTTGTGAGAGGGAGATGATGTGTGTATCCTATGCAGAATGTTTTGACAGATTGAAACCCAGAGGAGTGGCGGGGGGGGGGGGGGGGGGGGGGGGGGGGGGGGAGCCAAAAGCTTTTCTATTTGGTTTAGATAAAAAGGTGAACGACGCTGCAGCTGAGTGGTTAAGACCGTTCGACTTCAACCTCGGTTCCAATCTCGGCGGCTTCTGGTGAATTAAGTTAAGATTGTTACTATCTCCCAGGTCAAATTCAAGTGCAGACCTGCCAGTGTCTGAATTCTCTTCGTGTATATACACATGCAGAGGATGGAATATG
This sequence comes from Stramonita haemastoma, assembly GCA_030674155.1. Taxonomy (NCBI): domain Eukaryota; kingdom Metazoa; phylum Mollusca; class Gastropoda; order Neogastropoda; family Muricidae; genus Stramonita; species Stramonita haemastoma. The sequence continues at coordinate 39,111,727 of CM060322.1, forward strand.
CACGCTAAAGATCCCGGCATTTATGTCAGCGTTCGGTGGGTTACGGAAACACGAACACACCCAGCATACATCCCCAGAGTCGGAATGCGGCTACCTTCATGGTGGGCAAAAAAACGGTCGCATATAAAAAAAATCTCGCCATTGGTGAACCTCGGAGCTTTAGCCAAAGAACGAAGAAAAAAGAGAAAAAAAGGGTGAACAATGCAGTAAGCAATATCTCTTCGTCAACAAGGATAGTTTTTCTGGTGTTTAAGTGCTGGTGTATATTTGTTTGTTTATTTTTTGTTATTGACCTTATTATCCAAGGCCTACCTTCTTCATACCATTTTTCAGGAAAGCCCGATAAACAAATCTCCTGTCCTTAGTCTAAGCCAATCTCTCTTCATCTCTTTGTGCACCGAGTGAGTCTTTTTTCTGGATGTCAAAACAATCCATCAACCCAGAAAACAATAACAAGAAGAACGGTGTAAAGCGGGCTGGTTTTCTTACACCTGTGCCATTGCTTCGCTTGCTTGTTTTTGTGGTGCTTGTTTGCTCATCCCCTCCCCCCCACGGGAATGCCGGGGGTCTGTCAGTATAAACAGCATCCTCACCTTCTGGAAAATTATGTGCTAAGAATGTCCTCTTTTCTATCCCTCTCTTTGTTTCTGTGGAACACAGATGAATGCGAGCAACTCAAAGATGTGGTGGCAGCATTTCTAAATGGCGGAGACATCAATATTCTTACATCGTCGCTCCGTCAAGTCCCCCTTGTTTTCATCAGACCTGTGGGCTTCTTGCCTCTCGGCGCTCCATCCATGGACCTGACCTCTCTGCCAACACCGGAGGCTCGTGGCGACGAGTCGCCGGTCCTGCGTGGGGAGTTGGGCGGAGAGGCAGCATCAGAAGAGTCATCAGCATCGCCTGCCTCGCCTCCACCATCTGCCTGGTCACCCAGCGACAGCCGCCCAGGTCTGTCGTGTCAGATAAACCCACCCAGGGTTGTCCTCCATCCTCCTACCCCACTCTCCACTGTGGTGCATTCCTCTTCAACTAACAGCAAACATTCAGTACGTAGAACAACTCCTGTGAAGTCTAAGAGTAAAAACCTGAGAAGACGGACTCTCTGTTTCACTCAGAAGATGGTAAAATCTCCGCAGCCTCAATTACACACAATCAAATTACAGATAGAAGAACTTAAACAAAATATTGAAGAATTGACACTCTCACAGGACGATATTAAGGAAACCTTCATCTCATTAATTGAAGATGCCAAAGTGGCTACAAAAAATGAACTAAAGACTCTCATGTTCTCTAAAATAAATTTACTGTCATCAGACGTAAAAGATCTAGTCACTCAAGTAAATCAACTGAAGATACAAGTGAATGCAATAGGAGCAGAGAACAAGGCCCTTAAAACTCAACTGCAGCAACTCCGCTCTCAACCAAAGGAGACAAAACCCAAGACTGCAGTGACTCATGCTGCCACACAATGTGAGCAGGATCAAGACAACAAAACAACTGAGGGGAACAAGACTCCTGTGTGTGTTCAGCCAGTGCCTCCAGCTGGAGACCAGCAGGAGGAAACGCCGCCTGTTGACCTGCCCCCCTCGCATGCAACAGGTGAACCACCTGTGTGTTACTCAGGTGGTGCCGAGCTCACAGACTATGACCATACCTCCACTTCCTTAACTGTGTCCAAGACTCCCGACAGCCAGCCAAGTGCCCTCCCTTTGGGACAGGCAGATGCCAAAGTGCCCTCAGATGAAGAACACTCATCACTCCAACCAAACAACTCAAAACAAGACACTCCTGACTTCCCCCTCTCTGTTAATTACTCTGTTCCAGTCTCTAACAAATATGCCTCTCTTTCAGACAGTACTCACCATGACATGACCACTGACATTAACTGTAATTATTCACAAGGCAATATCACTCATAATATGCAAAGACCTATTGCTAACTCTAATAATGCTAAACCTCCATCACCATTTGAACTACTCCAGACCATAAGTGTGAGTGATCATGCAACAGCACTCCTCATAGGGGACTCAGTAATACGACACTTGGACCCAAAAAGACTTGCCTTACGCTCGTATTGCATGCACAAAATCTGTGTCCCAGGCATGTCGACCCTGGATCTAGAGCATTGGCTGGCTGAACAGCCAACTCACAGAAATGTGAAAGCTTTAGTAATCCATGTAGGTGTAAATGACTGCCCTTCCGGAAAAGTCTCTGTAGAGCACTGGACAACCTTAATCAAAAAGTGCTGTCAGATTTTTCCCTCCTCAAAAGTAGCACTGAGTTCGTTAGTACCAGCAAAAGGTAGACACAATTTGAATAATTCTATAATTCCCTCTAACCGTAATCTCATGTCTGCATGTAAAATTACTGACACAACTTTCATTGATAATACTGATGCTTTTGTTACTTCTTCTGGTGCTCCGAAACAGATTATGTATCATGACCTCACTCACCCCAGCTTCAAGGGGACAGCTCAGCTAGCTTTAAATGTTAAAAGCACTGTGCTTAACTGGCTGGCTGAATCTCTGCCTCCACGCAGAGACTATCATACCTACCGTGGTGAGACAGGCACCAATCAGCAGAATAGACATGGTTCACACTGGGGACCGTCATGGTCCAGTGCAGACAGACTGAACCCTGGCAGCAGAAACACTATGGCCAGTGCCAATGTTCAGCAGCCTGGCAGAGGGAACCATGCTCTTCGTGGACATGTTCAGACATTTTCTGGCACCACACCATATCACTTACAAGCTTCTCATCCCACCGCTTTCCATGGCCGTTTTGCACGTCCTACAGATGCACATGATCCTGTCACCCACCGCAGTGACAATCGACACAGATCCATCAGTACTGATCTGAGCTGGCAGAGCAATTATTCTGCTCCTCCTCCTCTTTATTTAGAACCACAGGGTAGGTCTCAATCCAACACTAGCAGACTTAATCCTAAACAGGAGTTATACAGCAACACACCTGATGCACCTCTTCTCCCTTCATTCCATTCCATGGACAATTTTCCACCTCTACCCCAGAGGCACCCACGACCTCCTGAAACAGTTTTCCCTATCTCCTCTGATTCTCTCAAAGTGAGGCCCTATCATCTCAATATAGATAGAGAGTTTAATCCCCAAAATATTGGTAAACCTCCGGTTACATCACATGCACTCCCAGACAAATATTCAGTGCAGAATGTCAATTTAACTTCCCCACAGAGTGATATAAATCATTGTTTACACTTACTAAGTATGATGACATCACATATCATGAACTTACAGCATGGTCAAGGTTGATATTATGCTTATAGTGGTGTTACAGTGTGATCTGTTCCATTTAGACAACTGCTACATAGAAAATTGATCATGCTTACTTATCATTTATTGTTCTGATGATATTTAACACAGCTCACTTGGAAGGAAAGAATGGATCCCCCAGCCCCCCCCCCACCCCCCCAAGTAAAAGATGTCAAGAGAAGTAAAATAGAATATGGGAGCCAGGTGCATGCTCGCCTGTGTGTGTATGTGTCTGTACGCGGGTGCGTATGTGTGAGTATGTACGTGTGTACACGTGTGCATGTGCGCCTGCGTGCGTGCGTGCGTGCGTGTGTACGTGTGTGTGTGTGTGTTTGTCTCTGTGTGTGTGGTGTGTGTGTGTGTGTGTGTGTGTGTGTGTGTGTGTGTGTGTGTGTGTGTGTGTGTTGCAGATTAGCCAATCTCCTATTTCATTGTATTGGAGTTATCTATTGATCGGTGAAGGATTTATTGGCAAAGATTTCTTTTTGTGTTTTGCCTTATCGGACTTGCTTTTGGCCTGTTTAATTCACTTGTGTTTATACACTTCTTAGTGTTGCATTGTTGCCATCGCCCAAGTCATTTGGGTGTTTTTCTTGGTGTTATTATCTTGTCTTTTGCTTTACATACTTTTTTTTTTTTTTTTTTCCATTTTTTTTTCATTACCATTGCTGCTTCTCATCCAATTGTTAATTAGTCTCAGTGTCTGTAGTTATCTTGTTTGATATTTATCTTTGTCTCTTTACTATTGATTTTGACTGTGGCAGTGTGTGCAGCTGCTCACCATCAGATGATTTGATTAGTTGTGGTGTTTGGGATAATATTATTCTTCCACTGGTTGTTGGAAGTTCAACTGTACATAACCTGTACACTAAGTGTCTGAACTATTTTTGATTGAAACACTCTCAAGATTTTCTTGTAACATATTGCTGTCTTATTTGGCCTGTTTGGTTACATGCATTGTGATCTAAACCCTTTGTTGCCAGAGATAGTTTATTAGTTTTGTGCAGATATTAACTTTCTGCAATGTCCACTTTGAAAGTTTGGCCTACAGAAGGTGGTCTCCGAATAGGATTTTTGAATATAAATCATGTTCTTAATAAGTTAGATGAATTATCTCTAGTTTTGCATAATAACGGTAAACCTTTTCATTTATTTTGCTGTGCTGAATCCAGACTGTCAAACCATATATCTGATAATGATGTGTTTATTCCTGGTTATGATGTTGTACGACTTGATCCCATTTTCCCAAAGCAAACTGGTTTAATTCTTTATGTTACTAAATCAATCACTTACAAGCGAATAGTTTCCTTTGAAAAACATAGAATAGAATCAATATGGGTTCAAGTAAATATAAAAAACAATAAACCTATTCTTACTGGATTTGTTTACCGCAACCCTTCTGAGCACTCTGACTGGTATGATCATTTTAATGAGATGATGGAAGCTGTTTCACTAAACGATAAAGAAATCATTCTTTTTGGTGACTTTAATATAGATCTCTTGAAACCCAATAAGCGATGGACACAGTTGTATGAAAGTTTTGGCCTCCTTCAAGTAATAGACACACCAACCCGAGTTACCCCCTCCTCTGAGACATTGATCGATCATATCTATATTAGTTCAAAGCAAAACATCGTAGAAATATGTTCTCCCCCTAATGGATGTAGTGATCATTATCCTGTCTGTCTTACTTGGCATAAAAAAGGCGTTAAAATTCCTAAATTAATTCACAAAGTAATAACATACAGATCCTTTGCTAATTTCAATGAAAATGATTTTCTAAATGACCTCTCACATTCTTCTCTTTCAAACGTTTATCAGTTTACTGACCCTAATCTAGCATTTGAATTTTGGCAAAATGCTTTCATCAACATCTATAATAAACATGCCCCTTTCAAAATAAAACGAGTTAAACATACTCCGAAACCTCCTTGGCTAAGTAAAGAAATTCAAGAGGAAATAATCAAAAGAGACAAGCTCAAAGAAACCAAACAATTCACTGACTTTAAGAAGCAACGAAATAAAATTACATCAATGAAGCGCATTGCCAAAAAGAATTATTTTCGTGACCTCATATCAGATAGCTCAGGCAATAAGCAAAAAGTCATATGGAATACTATTAATTCTCTTACAAAGGAAAAATCAGTAAAAACAACTGTCATAAAAGATATTACTGCCACCACTTTAAACCAACATTTTTCCACAATTTCTTCCTCAACAGTTAAAAATGATAGCTCTTGTTTCAATGACCTTGCCTTATTGAATGAATTCTGTATTTCAAAAAAGATCACTTCAAATGTAGTAATCCCATTCTTGACAGTATATGAAGTGTATTTTTCTCTTATACATCTCAAGCAGACATCTGCTCGTGGTCTAGATGGCTTAGATGGAAAAATTCTTAAACTTAGTGCTCCTGTAATATGTGATTCCCTAACTTACCTGTATAACCTATGTATTGATAAATGCTGCTTCCCCAATATTCTTAAACAAGCCAAAATAATCCCTCTGTACAAGTCAGGTGATAAAACCGTTCCTTCAAATTATAGACCTATTTCAATATTACCAGTTCTTTCAAAGCCGTTAGAAAAACACATTTATCAGTGCCTTATGTCTCACATTTCAAAGCATAACTTACTTCATCCAAATCAGTCCGGCTTTAGAAAATATCATTCTTGCCATACAGCCCTGATTAGCCTCGTTGATGAATGGTTAAAAAATATCAACAATAACAAATTTACTGGTCTGCTACTCGTTGACTTTGCAAAAGCCTTTGACGTCATAGATCACAACCTTTTAGTCCGTAAATTGAAACTATATAAAATTTCAGAAGATGCTTTGTCACTCGTAAAATCATTTCTTTCTAATCGAAACCACACTGTTTGGCTAAATAATGAACATTCTGAATTTCTTTCACAAAAATTTGGTGTTCCCCAAGGATCAGTATTAGGGCCTCTTCTCTTTTCACTATATATCAATGATCTTCCTTTATCTGTTAAGAAAGGCATAACTGAACTTTTTGCTGATGACACCTCTATCTATTCTTCTCATTCTGACTTGAAACAGCTATCTCACTATATGCAAGAAAATGCCAATCAATTGCTGGAATGGACAAAACTTAATCATATGGCCCTAAATCATCAAAAAACAAAATACATGATAATTACATCTCGACAAAAACGCCAAAATATAACCTTTGTTTTGCCACCAATTTATATTGATAATAATGTTATTAAAGAAGTAGACACGCATAGACTCCTAGGAGTTACTATTGATAATGATCTTTCCTGGTCACCCCATATTGATTTTTTATACAAACGAATCTCTCAAAAGATATTTCAGCTCTCTAAAATCAAACACTTTCTTGATCTAGATTCTCGTAGACAGTTTTATTTTACTTATATTCAATCATTTATTGATTACGCCTCAACATTGTATGATGGATGTAGTGCTAATAGCTTAAAACCCCTTTTAAGAATCCATAAACGAGCTATTAAAGTGGTACTCTTAAAGCCTTCCACCTTGTCACCCCAAGACTATACTAAATTGGACATTCTCCCCCTAACTTACCATCTGGAATATAATAAAGCAATCATAATGTATCGCATAATGAATGGTCTTGCTCCATCTACCCTGGCTACTAGATTCCCAATTAATCAGTCAAGATACACCAATAATATAATAATTCCTAAACCAAGACTCGATCTTTATAAAACAAGTCTTTGCTACTCTGGAGGAATTGTTTGGAATTCTTTACCAAAAAATATTAAAGAGAAAAGTAGTATTGTATCTTTTAAGCATAACTATAAATCTTTCCTGTTTCAAAAAATGCGTCAAACATGCTCCTAAACTATAGTCGTTATCATTATTATACATGTTAAAAAATTGGGGCAACTGTTAGAATCACATTCTAAAAGAAATCAATCGGTAAAAAAAACAGACGGCCAAACAAACAAACAAGCAAAGACGGAAACAGAAAGAACCACCAGCATCGACAAACTGTATTCATGATCTCAGGTCTCGTACATGTGTATTATGCTTCTGTATTATGATTATTGTATATTATGTTATAGTGATAATGTACTCTGACTGCTGTTGTTGTTGGGGTTTTTTGTTGTTGTTGTTGTTGCTGGTTGTTGGGTTTTGTTTGTTTGTTTTTAAATCAATTTTTGTAATCACCTTTTTTCAGAATCTATTATACATCATTCTAGCTAAAATTGTAATGCCATGTGCTCATAGATTCTTGTTTATATATAAGTCATGCTTTTAAAGACTGGAAAGAGGTAGTCAGAGATGTGGGTTTATAACACGTCGATTTGTGTGTGTGTGTGTGTGTGTGTGTGTGTGTGTGTGTGTGTGTGTGTGTGTGTGTGTGTGTGTGTGTGTGTGTGTGTGTGTGTGCGTATGTGTGTGTGTGTGTGCGTGGTGTGTGTGTGTGTGTTACATCCCTCCTCCCTCCTTCCCTCCCTCCTCTCTCTCTCTCTCTCTCTCTCTTCTCTCTCTCTCTCTCTCTCTCTCTCTCTCTCTCTCTCTCTCTCTCTCTCTCTCTCTCTCTCTCTCTCTCTCTTTCATGAATCATTAAATTGATTTTTTTTTCTGTACCCTTCGTATTTAGTATTTGCTTGTTCGTTTGAAATGATTTTCATTATCTATTTTCATATTGCGTACACCTTTTCATGTATATTTTGGGGGTTTTGCTTGCTTATGTTGTTTTGGGCGTGGTTTTTTTTTTTTTTTTTTTTTCTTTCGGGGGGGGGGGGGGGGGGGGGGGGGGGGGGGGGTTGTTGTTGTCTTGTTGTTTTTTTGATGGTTTTTTTTTTTTTGGTTTTTTTTTCAGAGGGGGGGTGGGGATGGAGGGGGGGGGGGGGCGGACGGTTGGGATCTTTTCTGAGGGCTGGATGTTAAAAAAGCAATTGTTGCTTATTCTATCACCCTCTTTGAATAAAAAAGTTTTCAAGTTTTCAAGTTTTCAAGTTTTCCCTCTTCCTTTTCTTCCTGTCATTTCTTTCTTGTCTATTTTTTCTGCCTTCTTGGTCCATTCTTCTTCCTTTTGTCCAGAAAGACTGAAAAGATAATTATCATTCCTCTGTCATGCCGAAGTACGATGCACATCTTCGCTCATATGACAGACAACTATAGTTGCTGTCTGAGCATTCGACAAAGAAGTCAGCTAGTTTTTAAACATCATTTATAACGTTCCTTCCGAAATATGATTGCAGCAAAATAAGAATTTGTCATAGTTAGAATATTGTATTGAAAACCATACGAATATTGTTTCATATCAACACACATACGTGCTAGCTGCCAAAGTGCTATTTAGTGTCATGTTTTCTGTGTTAGAACACGCTTTAAGACATTTGCATGTTGTTGCTCATAACATTAATTTGTATGGATCAGTGGTCTATAGGTTATACGTCTGACTAGAAAGCGAAAAGCCCCGGTCGGAGTGTGCAGTGGTTCGAATCCCGCTCGGGCCCAAGACTTTTCCCCCATCCATTAGACCATGAGTAGTGGTCTGGATGCTAGTCTTTTGGATGAGACGATAAACTGAGGTCCCGTGTGTTACACATCATTATTTAGCGCACATAAAAGAACCCAAGGCAACAAGAGGGCTGTCCCTGGTAAAATTCTGTAGAAAAAAAGCCACTCCGGTAGGGAAACAAATACAGTTGCAGACAGGAAAAAGAAAAGTAATAATGTGTAGGCGCTGCACTTGTAGTGACGCGCGCTCTCCCCGGGGAGAGCAGCCCGAATTTCACGCAGAGAAATCTGCTGTGACATAAAGTGGTATAACTAATGAATATTTCAATCTTTCTGAATAAAGATTGTTTAAAACAGTGGTAAGAAAGAGGTTGGCAGGATGGTTAGGATGTTCGCATGCCAACAAGTAAACTGTAAGGCTCTGGGTTCGATTCCAAGCCTCACCCTTTCTTCCCAGTTGGACGAAAAAAAATCGAACTGAATGTCGAAGTCCTTCGGATGAGACTATAAACCCCGCGTGCGAATGCACTCAGACCATCTTGCCCACACATTAAAAACCCGTTCCGCTTGCGTAAGAGAAAGCACTTGCGTGCCCGTAGGAACGGATGACAGAAAACAACAACAACCCCAGCATACACACAGGTGTTGTGTTTAGACACCATCCCCGAACTTAAAATGCAGCTACCTAAATGGTGGGGAAAAAAACCGGTCGCATAAACAGAAATTTTACCATTGGTGAATCTCGGAGCTCCAGCCGAGGAACGAAAATAAAAAAATCAAAAACAACAAAAACCATCCAACAAAATCAAGAAAGCAATGGTGAAGCACACGGACCTACATCTGATCACTGACGTCAGAACGGCCCGGGTGCGTTGACCAGTCCTGTAGATCGTTTGGGGATGGGGTGGCCAACCCATGTGAGGAAGCCAACCCTGTTGGAGTGTACCGAAGATCCGTATTGAATGTGTATACCATCCAGGGTATTGCCCTTATTTGGCCACTTTCCTTCCTGTGCGGATCAATCCTCCACTCCATCCTTTTTTCTCCGTAAGTCACTGAGTGATGCTGGTTTTTTGTTTTTTTTCCCAGTTCCTGTGTTGTTCACAGTCAGCGTATTCTGACTTGCTGAAGTGGAAATGTGTCCTGACTGATATGTTGAAAATAATGTTTGTGTCTTAGTGTGTAAGCCTCCCCCCTCCCCTTAGGTGAATTGCTGAAGTTGAAATGTGTCCTGACTAATATGTTAAAAATAATGTTTGTGTCTTAGTATGCAAGCCTACCCTTCCCCTCCCCCAAGATGAATATCGTTATCATCAGAGACATAATAAGTTCTTCATCCGAATTTGTAGGTTCGTAAACAAACAAAAAAGCATGACAATAGTTATTGTTAAACTTGCTTGTGGTATTCTGTTCGTAAAAAAGTATAACAAGCTGGTCAAACTGGCTAAACATATTCACATTCAATCCACTTCTATGTCATTAACAAACAAAAGGTTGACGTTCTGTTTCAATGAACGATTTGAGTCCCAGTATGTATGACCTTATTGGCAAACAATGTCCAAATACGTACGCTGTTATCGTTACAGCTAGCTAAGTAAAAACTAATTCCCCCGAAATCGGATGCGCTGGGCCTGACAGGTAACAAAGTTGCTGTCGAATGTCCCGCGAGAAAACTGATTTTCTCAGCCTGAGTTGAAAAAGAGTGTCTGCGAAGTACTAGATCAGTCATGGGTCCTCTTGTCTTCTCCACGCTGTATCAGGAGTGAACACTTCAAAACTCTGCTGGATGGACGCTTAAGAAGAGTGGTTAAGACATTCAAACTTCACTCCCATGGGTCTATAAAGTTGTGGGTTCAAATCTCGGTGGCGTCTGGTGGATTAAGGGTGAGATGTTTACGATCTCCCACGTCAACTTTCAAGTGCAGACATGCCAGTGCTTAATTTCCCATTGTCTATATACACATGCAGAAGATCAAATATGAACGTTAAGATGCGGCAATTCATGTCAGCGTTCGGAGTTACAGAAAAACAAACATACGCAGCATACATCCCGAAGTCCAAATGCAGCTACCAACATATGAGAAAAAACGTCGCATAGGCAAAATACGTCTGGTGAACTCGAAGCTCAAGCCTAGGAACGAAAAAAAACGATACACAGAGAGAGAGAGAGAGAGAGAGAGAGAGAGAAAAGAGAGAGAGAGGAGAGAGAGGAGAGAGAGGAGAGAGGGAGACGAGAGAGAGAGAGAGAGAGACAGACAGACAGACAGACAGACAGACAGACAGACAGACAGACAGACAGACAGACAGAAACAGACAGACAGAGAGATAGAGACAGAGAGACAGACAGATATAGACAGAAACAAGGACAAGTGTCACAGTCATAGAGAGAGATGGGAGAGAGAAAGAGAGAGAGAGACAGACAGTACAAAAAACCACAAAAAAACCTGCCACCAAACAAAACAGCTAGTCGGTCAAGCTGTCTGAGGCTTGCAGAACAAAACAAATGGGAAGTGTAAGAGAAAAGGATTCATTCGTCAGACTGGAGAAATGTCACTGCAGGCACGAACGGGCTGCCATACAGCACACAAACACACACACACACAACACACACACACACACACACACACACACACACACACACAACACACACACACACACCACACACACACACACACACACACACACACACACACACACACACACACACACACACACAAAACACACACACACCAGCGCGCACACACAACACACACACACACACACACACACACACACACACACACACACACACACACACCACACACACACACCGCGCCACACAACACACACACACACACACACACACACACACACACACACACACACACACAACACACACACACACACCACACACACACACACAAAGTACGTTGCAGTGACTACAGCACAGTAGTCAGTAAAAGACGGAGCTAAAAATGAGGGAGTGGGGGGTGGGGGAGTGGGAGTAGGGGGTGGGGGGTTGCAAAGTGATACGACTCCTCAAAACATGGTTGCCATTCATATAAAAAGCCTGAACTTGGTGTAGTGTGCGGCTCTGAGTGTGTTTTTGGAAGGCAAACAAAGACAAGACCTTTGGTGGTGTTTTAAATGAAGTTGTAGAAATTCTGAACTCTGTTGGTATCTTTGGAGATTAATTCTCTCTCTAAAAAGTGATACTGAATACAACGAAAAGTCAAATAATCACACCGCGTACGTATTGTAACCACGGTCTAAACTTAATTATTGCTGTTTTGATTCAGAAAAAAAACCTGTTGTTCGACAGACTCAGAAAAAAACTGTATTGTGCTACAGAATTGTTGTGCTTTGTTGTCGTGGGTATACCGCAGTTGATATTTTTTTTATCTTCGTTGTGATATGCACATTCACATTCACCTGGGTAAAAAAAAAAAGTCTCATGATCTTAATTTTGGCTTGACAACCCAGAGTTTAAAAAAATCAGATTGCTAAAAAGACCTGTGTGTATCATACCACAAATAATATCTTCGATACGCATGTGAGGAATAATAATCGTGGATGAGGGATATCGAAAGACCTACTGTGTTCAGTGACAAGTGGGAAAGACATTTCCAGACATCAAAGACACGAACGAAGCGTTGCAGAGTCTAGCTAGCAAGGAAAAAAAACAACCCAACAGAAACGCATTGAGCCAGAAAAAAAAACTTTTGTTCGACATGACTCAGAAAAACCTGTTGTGCTACAGATTTCTAGTTAGCAAGGAACAAGCAGGTACACATTGGGCACAGATTATTCCAGCTCGCACGGAACAACAGGAACGCATTGGGAACAGACTCCAACTCGCAAGGAACGCATTGGGCACAGATTCCAGCTCGCAAGGAACGCATTGGGCACAGATTCCAGCTCGCAAGCCCGTCACGATGAAAGCCTGTACCCTCTGTCGCTGTGCTGCTCTCAGCCCTGCTGCTCACGGCGCTGACTCCCCCCCAGACCGCGGCCATGAACCTGGGTCACGTGGATCGCCTCTTCCCCTTCCTCACCAACACCAACGACAACGACAACGACAACGGCACTCTCAGCAGCAGCGGAGCAGAAGGCGGTGAGCTGTGAGCTGTATTCCCTGCAGCTGCTGTGTGAGACCTGCCCCCGCCACAGCCCTGTGTGTGCTCTGGACATGCAGCTCTGTTCCTGGGACTGCCTGCCCCGCTAGGTAATATAGGGGTCCCGGGGTCCTCACCACTGCTGAACCACTAGTGTACAGCAGCTCACAGTTGTGTGGCCCTGTATCCAGCAAGAGAGAGAGAGAGAGAGAGAGAGGAGGAGGAGAGAGGAGAGGAGAGAGAGAGAGAGAGAGAGAGAGAGAGAGAGAGAGAGAGAGAGAGAGAGAGAGTTCAACGCTAGGCTTGGTTTCTTGCTTAGTTCTTCTCTCTGTCTGTCTGTCTGTCTGTCTGTCTCTGTCTGTCTCGTGTCTCTCTCTCTAAGACAACGTGCTGCAGGGGACAACTCTCCAGTTTTGGACCCAGTCATCACTGCAGAGGATTCCTGATCTTGGACCCTGTACTCTTCAGTGTGCCCTGTTCACTGCTTGCCCTTAATGAACCAGGTTTGTTTTCACTGTCAGTGTAGGATGCTCATATTCAGAGACACAACCACGACTATTTACTTTTTCACATCTTCCCAAAATGGTCAGTTTAAATTTTAAAGCTACATCTTTTTTGATTTATGTCGTGGGTTCCTTTTGTTTTTTGTTTGTGTGTGGTTTATTTTATTATTATTATTTTTTTTTTTTTTTTTTTACTGCAACTTGAAGAAGAAATCTGGGATTGCACGACGATTTCCTAAGTCTTGAGTTCACCTTCAAATCAAAATCTTGTGTGTGTGGTAGTTGAGGACATTGTAGTCCTGATTCTTTTAGTTGCATGTGTTTTGTTTTCTGGCACACCGAGTCAGCTGTGTACTCTTTGTTCCCTTGTTTATTTTCCTGACCATAACATGCCTGTGTGTAAGGTGCAGTTTCCGTTTTTTCCCCAGGGGAAAGGTCACAACTTGCCGACTATTACATATTACGTTACGCCATTTCAAGAAATCCATTGATATGCCTTGACCAGCTCGAGCCACCCCCCCCCCCTCCATCCCCCCCCTCCCAAAGTGTTTTGTGAAGCGTGGTAGGAATTTTTGTGGGTCAAACATTAACATGAGGTTCAGGATCTTTTATGCACCTACCAAGTCTTTTGCATGCGTGTGTCTATCTATCTATCTATCTATCTATCTATCTATTGATCTATCTGTCTATCTATCTATTATCTATCTATCTATTATCTATCTATCTATCTATTCTATCTATCATCTATCTATCTATCTATCTATCTATCATCTATCTATCTATCTATCTATCTATCTATCTATCTATCTATCTATCTATCATCTCTCTCTCTTATCTATCTATCTATCTACCTACACACACACACAACACACACACACACACACACACACACACACACACACACACACACACGACAGCAGCACAAGCAGGTCTTCAATCAAGTTAATCTAGAAGATTGAAAAAAAAATCCTACCCTTGATTTACAAGGTACTGTTGAGTTTTGAACCCGCAACTCCTGACTTAGAGACCATTACTACATTTTCCCGTTCCTCGACTAAGCTCTGATGTCCACCGAATGGTCAGATTTCGTGTTTGCGACCGTTTACAACCCCCCCCCCCTTTATTAAGGTAGCTGCATTCCGACTTTGGAGATGAGACTATCATGAGAATTATAATGCATATATTCCTTGCATGACTTTGATGCTGCCAGTGTCTTCTTGGTACTGATAATGTCCCTGTTGGTAGGGTTACCCACGGATACTATAGCCGAGTGGTTAAGACCAGTCGGCTTCAATACTACGAGTCCATGAAGTCGTGGGTTTGAACCCCGTCTGCGTCTGGCGAATTAAAGGTAGAATTTTTTTTACAATCTCCCAGATCAAATTCAAGTGCAGCCTGCTAGTGCCTTCATTCCTTTCGGGTATATGCGTATTCAGAATTTGCACGTTAAAGACATGTAACTCATGTCAGCGTTCGGTGGGATATGGAAACACGAACATACCCGAAGTCGGAATGCGGCCACCTTCATGGAGGGTCAACACAGCTGCCTACACAAAATCTGACCATTGGTCAACCTTGGAGCTCTAGCCGAGGAAATAAAAGAAAAGGGTGACAAATATGTGCAAATCACACCTCTTCCTGCTGTTTCAACATCGTAGACTATCATCCCATGCTAAGGCAATCTATGGAGTCTATGCTGCATGAGCATAAACTCTTGTGTGTGTGTGTGTGTGTGTGTGTGTGTGTGCGCGGCGCGGTTGTGGTGTGTGGTGTGTGTGTGTGTGTGGTGTGTGTGTGTGTGTGTGTGTGTGTGTGTGTGTGTGTGTTTATAGTTTCAGCAAATGCAGTGCCTCTATGTCCTGAAGAACTGTCTCAGAGTGTCCTGAATAGAGACTGTGATCACATGATTCTTCTTTTCTTAGCGCCTGTAAAAGTGTTTAGTGCATATCTTTGAGTCCCTGGCCTTTCAGCTGCAATCCTCTCCCTGTGGGGATACCGGGGGCTGTCAGTATAAATACCACTCCCACCTTCTACAAATTTTGCGCTAGGAATTCCCTCTTTTCTATCCCTCTCTTTTGTTTCTGCCTTATTCCTTTCCTTCTTGTCATCTCGTCTATTTTCTACCCTCTTGGTCCTATCTCCTGCTTTTTTTTTGTTGTTGTTTGTTTTGCTAAACGACTTAAAAGTTAACAATTCTCTCCCATGCCGAAGTCGGATGCGCTAGGCCTGAACTGTGAGGCGCTTAACAGCAGCGCGAGCATTTTCGCTCATATGACAGCAATAGTTGACGACGTGCTAGCGTGACGACGACGACGACGAAGAGGAGGAGGAAGTTTCAACCCTGGATCTGTTTGTCTGTACTGACAGGAACAACTGTCTCTGCACTTTCAGAATCTATCTGTCAACCTGTCTGTTCGTCTGTCTGTCTGTCTGTGCATGCCTGTCTGTCTGCATGCCTGTCTGTCTGCATGCCTGTCTGTCTGTTGCAGTTTAGGATCATTATCTACCCTTTCAGTTTTAGCAAGTTTATCGGAGTGAAAAATGAGCTGCTCTCCTTCAACTGTCCGCAATTTATTAAAAATATGTTTCATCAATTTTCGTGTCTTTTTTTTGGTTTTGTTTTCTTAAGTATGTTCTTATTGGTAATATATTGCATAATTTTACGTCATTTATATTCATTTTTTAAGGTTGGGCTTTAACACATGAAAAACAACCAAAATAATTGAAAGCTGAACAATTATAATAATGTATGTATGTATGTATGTATTATGTATGTATGTATGTATGTATGTATGTATGTATGTATGTATGTATGTATGTATGTATGTATGTATGTATGTATGTATGTGGTAATTGTTTAAAAAAGTCAAATGGTCAAAAGAAAAATGATTTGACAGTTGACAGGCGGAACCAGGTTTACTTACATTTTTTTTTCACTCTCTGGTGCTTCCATTTTACTGGTTTTTTTACTGTTTCCCTCTTTCTTTAAAAAAGTTGTTTTTTTTCTCAAGCCACTCTCTTTTCTGTGTCTTTGTCTCTCTGTGTCTCTCTTTCTTCTGTCTGTCTGTCTTTCTCTCTGTACTATTTCATATTTCTGTTCCCTTTCCTTCCCACTTCTCAATTTCCGGTCGTTGCCTTTTTCTCTCTTTTTTTTTCTTCTCTCCCCTTCTCACTGACGTCATCCCGCTCTGGTTTCTGTTCTATTTCTTCCTAGTTGTTTTCGGCTCTCTCTCTCTCTCTCTCTCTCTCTCTCTCTCTCTCTCTCTCTCTCTCTCTCTCTCTCTCTCTCTCTCTCTCTCTCTCTTGCCTTCAGGCCTGGTATGGTGCTGTCACGCCGTGTCTTTTCTCAGGCAAGCAATGACCGCAGTACCTGACATAACGTCAAGATTAGTTGACCAATGGTCATTCCAGCATCAAGCCTCTGGTTTCTTTGGATGGGGGGTTTGTTTGCATTTTTTCCCAGGATTTTGGGCTTTGAAATAAAATCTTCAACGCTCTCTTTCCTGCTCCCCTCTTTTAGAAATGTTTAGGATTTACATGGTTTACACTGTAACCAAAGACTTGCCTTTTTCATGAATGTGTTTTGTAAATTTTATTTTATTTCTTTTTTTTTTTTAAACTTAATTTGTCAGTCTCAGAAATATACTAGTTTTTTTTATATTGTAAGTGTTTGCCAAATTGTACAGTTATTAGTCCTTGTATGTTTGATGGAATTTGAGATTTCATTACTATCACAATCGTGTGGCACAAACAGGATTTCTTGTTTTCAGTATTAGTGTTGTTGTCATCATTATCGTTACCGTCGTCGTCGTCACCATCATCATATTCATCACTATCACCAAGCAAGTGCACGAAAGTATTTACTATGCAGATTGTTGTTTCTTCTTTTTTGTATTACTGTCAGTCCCAATAGTCTACACTGATGACATTTGGAATTACGGAAGATTTGCCTGTTTGAATTAATCTGAAAAGAATTTTTAAAAATAATTTTTTTTGGTTATGTGAATTTAAAAAAAAATTAACTATATTTTTTTTGTCTGTGTGAATACATTGTAGACATTATTCTTCCGCGATGAGCGCACATTTAGCAGTTACCATGGGCTGTTGTGTTGTCGCACACGGAACCTCGGTTTATAGTCTCATCCGAAGGATTTTGGGGGATTAAAAAAAAAAGAAATCATTTTCAGTTCTTTCAGTTCGAGGAAAATGAATAAGCTTTTTACTAACATTATTATTATTATTATTATTTTATTATTACATCCAGTGTGCAAGCGGTTGCTTAAATTCTGTCATCCGTTCCTACCTGCACACAAAAATCCCTCTCTTGTGAAAGGTGGGAAAGGTTTCAGCGCGTGCGCAAGATGTTCTGTGTGTGTTCGTACATGGGACCGCGGTTTATTGTCTCATCCGAAGGAGTTTCGGCGGAGTGGAGTCGGCACTGATGTGAACTTAGGGAAAAACTCTTGTTGAACGGGTGTCTCGGGGCTGGCTGGAACCTGCATCGTCAGAGCACGAGCTCAATGTTCTAACCACTAGGCTGCCCCCCCCCCTTTTCCTCTGTATACATATCTATGTGTGGTGGGGTGGGGTTGGGGTGGGGTTTGCAATATCTTCAAATCCAAAACATTTAACAGTGGGATGTATTGCATGTCAACTTAACCCGAAATCCAGTCACAATACTTTGTTACACTCAGTTTTTGTTTTCTTTTGTATGTGCTGATTTATCACCATTGTTTTCCTTATTTGTGAATAAAAGCAGTATACTTTTCACGAGTGCTGTTAACTGGATTGTGTATGTATATTTGGGTGAAGGCTGGTGTCTGTGAGCGTTTGAATTACATGTATTTTTGTGTCTGCTTGTAAAGCTACTAATGTCCGCCTTTGAACTCGTTTTCTCTTTTATAAATTACCTTCTCTCTGTGTGTCTATCTGTCACTATTATATTCCAACACATGCCTCTTTCTCTGTCAGCCTCTCTATCTGTACATCTGTGTATCTGTCTGGCTATCCTTTTGTCTGTCTGTCTGTCTGTCTGTCTGTCTGTCTGTATGCATGCATGCATGCATGTATGTATGTATGTATGTGTGTTATGTATGTATGTATGTATGTATGTATGTATGTATGTATGTATGTATGTATGTATGTATGTATGTATGTATGTTTTTAGGTCAGTTTAAGCACACACACACACACACACACACACACACACACACACACACACACACACACACACACACACACACACACACACACACTTGTTCAAAGATCTGAAAGCAGCCATGCCATGGAATGGCGAGCCCTGGGAGTTCTTTGATATGAAACACACAGACAAGTCTGATGACGATAGTTTTCCAAAGTAAGGTTGAGGGCAGAAGGAAAAGAGGCAGACCACCAACATCCTACATTGCCAACATCACTGAGATCAGTGGTCTGGGAGGGCTACAGGAAATCATAGAACTCTGCAGAGACAGAGAGAGATGGCGAACCCTGGTGGCATTGTGTGGAGCTCCTACCGACAGTGGCCATGGCGAACTTGACTTGACTTGACTTGACTTGACCCTTGATCCACAAGGGGCCTAAATTTTCCTCTCGCTCTTTCAGGACCATTATGATCAGAAATCTGTTGAATTATCCAGTCTGTTATTGCACCCATCGCGCACAAAGCACAGTGTCTGTATCTCTCGGGCCGGTTACCGCCAGGATATATTATGATAGTAAGCGTAGGGTACAGCTCTGTCATGTCTTTTAACATACGCTTCATTACGTCACCACTGATCATCATACTACTGAAAGCAATTTATATGCGGCGACATTTTCCTTGAATCATCGCTGTGACCATCTTCACTGACAGCATGCACCATTTTAATCAAAATATCAAAACCTCTCTGCACACTATCCTTTGCCTGCAGCGAACAGACCTGTAGGAAGGACACAAGAGAATACAGCCCAGACTCCTCTGAAGTCGGGAGTATGGCTGCCTATATGGTGAGGTACTTGAAAATAGTCATACACGCAAACTTCTCATGCAGTAGCGTGCAATTTCAATCTCACAGTGATTCCCAGGTGGGATGAGTGAGTCAGAGGGCACATTCTGGGTGATCCCCCAGAGTTAAGCTGGGGAACAACAACAACAATACAGTCCAGACGATATTTCAACAAAATAAAGTCGTGACAAGACACAACATCAAAGTAAACACGAAACATCATTGCTCATTTACTACTGTGACATCTAACTTCCAATTGTAATATGCAACTCCCCCCCCCCCCAAAAAAAAAAAAAAAAAAGGTTTAAAAATTGCACAAGCCTCTCAATTCTTATGCGTCATTCCACTTTGTCATTAAATGTACTGGTGATGACGTATTGGAGACGGAGAGGGAGGGAGGGAGGGAAGAGTGTGGAGGGGGAATGACGAAGGACATTTGGGGGGGGGGGGGGGGGGGGGCAGGGTGATCTATGGGCTTCTCTGTCATCCGGACTGATGTCTTTGATACAGAGGTGACGTAGTACAAACACGTCATTGGAGAACAGTGACGTGTATGATGCCGTGATAAGATGGACCGTTTTGTAGTTTAAGCTCACTGTCTGTTGTTTTTTTCTGACTGTCTCTCCTCCCTCTCTCTCCCTGTGTGTGTGTGTTTTATTTATTTTTAAAATTTATTTTATTCTTTTATGTTTTATTTGTGTGTGTGTGTGTGTGTGTGTGTGTGTGTGTGTGTGTGTTGTGTGTGTGTGTGTGTGTGTGTGTAATACTCCACACCTCAAAAGGGGTAAAAAGAATGAGTCAGTTCTTCAGTCTTAACGTAATTAGTGATAACAGATGGGAAAGTGTATATGGGAGAATGAGTGTGTATGCTTGGGGAGGGGATGGGTGGGTTGGGGTGATGAGCACATAGCTAATTATGGCATTTCAACAGAGAGAGAGAGAGAGAGAGAGAGAGAGAGAGAGAGAGAGAGAGAGAGAGAGAACTCGAACTCGAAAGGTTTATTCATGAAAAAAGGCCATTGGCCCATACATGAAGGGGGTTGCTGAATAACGATAACGATAATTGCTTTAAGCTGACACACGACGCTACTCCAAGCCATGGAAACCACAGCATTGATTAGTAATGTACATCGAGACACAAACTCTTTACTGTTACGGCATTCCGAGCCTTTCTTTCGTCCAGTCTTTGTCACAAACACACCCTTAGGTCTAGGCTAGGCCTAGCCAAGAGACTGCTGTAATAGGTCTCTAAGTGTCGCTAAGTCCCTTGAAGCACACGATAGGGTCTCCGTGTGTAGTGTGTTCTGGATACGCTTCCCATTCCGCAAACTGGCGAGTTTGACACGTTCCTCTTTTAGCATGTTTTTCTCTTGCTGTTTGACAAACCAGTACACACATACTGGCTCAGTGTCTGGTTGGCATGCGCACTGGATCACAATGTCGTCTGACTCGCACGTCACAATATCTTCACCGTCTGAATGATGTAGC
The DNA here is from genome assembly GCA_030674155.1 of Stramonita haemastoma. Classification (NCBI taxonomy): domain Eukaryota; kingdom Metazoa; phylum Mollusca; class Gastropoda; order Neogastropoda; family Muricidae; genus Stramonita; species Stramonita haemastoma. The sequence goes on from CM060322.1 coordinate 39,132,564, forward strand.
ACGGATTTTCTAAACTGTGTATTTCTTTGTCTGTCTCTTAGCCTTCTCTGTACGGATCTATCAGTTAGAGTAGCCACGTACTGTTTGACATTTCTTGTGTCGAATGCACCAACAATATTATCATTGTTCACCTCAGGCTGCAAAACACACATATCAGCACAGTCACTACAATCAGACATACAGGGAGGTTCTAAATCAACCGATGATGGCAACTTAACTGATGTTTTTGTGTTGATGTCCTGTGTGTGTGTTGTTGGTAGGTCTATTCCATGTGTATCTACACATGCTGTATTCCCCTGTTCTACTCCACTGTCAGGCAGACTCGAGGCACTGAGGACACAGTCACTTTCACACACAACACTTGCCTGCTTCTCTTTATGCTTTCGAGACCGTTCAACATCTCGTCGTCTTTGAGAAAACGATTTTTTCCTGTAGTACTGTGCTTGTGTGCTGTGATTCACTGTTGGATCCGCCATGTTGGTTGACACTGTTGTGTCCACTGGTTTCAGTCGCAAGACAAAAACCACGCTGTCCCCTTCTCCTGCCACTTTCCAGCTGGAAACTGCATTGTCGGTCAGCAGGGCGCCTAAGGTCCTCTCCACAGCCGCTGGAAGTCCAGTAACTGGCATTTTTGAATGAATTTCTAGTTTTACTGCTGCTCACAGAAAATGTACGCCCTGTCCGCTTCACTTCTCGTGACCGCCCCCAGAGAGAGAGAGAGAGAGGAGAGAGAGAGAGAGGAGAGAGAGAGAGAGAGAGAGAGAGAGAGAGAGAGAGAGAGAGAGAGAGAGAGAGAGAGAGAGAGAAGAGAGAGAAAGAGAGAGAAGAAGAGAAAAGAGAGGAGAGAGAGAGAGAGAGAGGAGAGAGAGAGAGAGAGGAGAGTGAGAGAGAGAGAGATGTATTATGCTTTTTTGTTGTTTTCATTTGAGGGGGGGGGGGAGTTCTGGTTTTGCTTTTATTTGGTTTTGTTTTGTTTGTTTGTTTGTTTTTTGGGGGGTGGGGGTGGATGGGTGTTTTTTTCGGTTCCTGCTACTTTCTTCTTTGGTGGATGCATTAAAAAAAATTTTTTTTTTGATTTGTTTGTTTCATTTGTATAGCTTATTTTGTGTAGGCTTTTATTCTCATGTATACATATATATCAATCTTTCTTAGATGGATGGCTTGATGGGAAAAAAGCAGTAGCACTGCTTATTGAATGTGAGGTAATAGGTAATAAATTCAATGTACCATCTGAAAATAAATTTTTATTTTGAATTTCACACACACACACACACACACACACACACACACACACACACACACACACACACACACACACACACACACACGAGATACTTATATATGGATGGCATTGCACCAGAGGTCAAATTTTAATTGTCAGCATGTAAATGATATGCAATAAAACAAAAAAAAAGCTTTTGGATGAAACAAAACCGATGATTCTATAACAAGTTATCATAAACTGAAATGATAGCCACCAGGAAAGGGCAAAACGAGAAACTGACGACCTTGACATAATAACAGGTAGTCACCGTGAGGAGCTGGGTGGTTTTAAACACACTTTGAAAGAAAAGAGACACAACATTGCGCCTTGATGTTTTACTTCATGATAGAAAAAAAGCTTATAATTTAAAATTTATCAAAATCTCAAACTCAACAACCCTGACCCCCACCTGCCTAAAATGGCTTCTAGGGGAAAAGTGGGTCAGGTGCAAAGGGACTCATTGTTGGTGGAGGATAGAGCTCACATTTTTTATTATTATTTTTTTATTTTTTTTTATTTTTTTATTTTTTTTTTACTACATCTGGACTGATGACCATCGTGTGTTAGCTTCCTTTGAATATCTCGAGTGTTATGCTCTTGTTCATCGATGCCGATGATCAATGATTTCATGAATGTCAACAACGAGGGAATGGTTGGAAGTTGGAGAGGCATTTTCAACAATCTTAAACAGTATCACATATACACGCAACAATCTTAAACACTATCACATATACACGCAACGTTAAATGATTTTGATGGACACACAACAAACAACAACAACAACAAATCCATATTGTTGAGTCATACATTAAAAAAAAGGTTGAAAAATAAACCACAACAATCTGTTCATCAATCACAACCATTGAAACACGAGTCCTATTAAAGCACTGATACTGATGTTTGAAAACAGAAAGTCATCTGCTGCCGAAAGATTTGGGGGGAAACAACCGCAGTTGTGTCCCATGGAATGCTGCATTTTCCCTTCTCTCTCTCTCTCTCTCTCTCTCTCTCTCTCTCTCTCTCTCTCTCTCTCTCTCTCTCTCTCTCTCTCTCTCTCTCTCTCTCTCTCAAATCTCTTTGTGTCTGTCTCACACATTTCTCACTCAATATGACACAAAATGCGCGCAGGCTGGATTTCTCCTAGTCACAACAGTTCGAAATGTTTGCTGAAAACATTGTATTCATTCTTTCATAAAAACATTCATAAAATCATTCGTTCATGAATTCATTCATAAAATCATGAATTCATTCATAAAATCATTCGTTCATTCATAAAATCATTCGTTCATTCATAAAACCATTCATAAAATCATTCATTCATTCATAAAATCATTCATTCATTCATAAAATCATTCGTTCATTCATAAAATCATTCGTTCATTCATAAAATCATTCATTCCTCTTCTCTCCAGTTCAGACGGGCGCCACACCACTACATTCACCAGACCTGATTTTTTTCTTTCGAAAATTAATTTTAAAAAATGATTTTAAAAAGTGTCAGGTTATGGTTTTTTTCCATAAAAAAAGTTTGATTGTTTTCGTTGATGTCAGACCATGTTGATTTTCTGCACCCTCTCCACCAAGAGGTCTACAGAGGAAGATTTCTTCAACACGTTCACTGCACTGCTGTGATCGATGTTGGTGAAATCCACGTCGTTGACCTGAAACAAAAGACATATTATCATTTTCTTTATCAGACAGTGAGAGAGCGGTGTTCGGTAAGGGTAAAGGTGTTTCCATAACCATGCAGGTGGTTAAGGGGGGTAGAGACCTCAGCTTCTCTAGGAACCAGCATCTTGAGGGAAGCACCCATCTCCTCTCCCTCGCTGCTTTACCTTCCCTGATCCTAAAGAGGGCAGGTACCCATTTAAAGCTGGGTGAATCGGAAGACTACAACAGAACCAAGTATGCTATCACAATTTACAACATAAGCTGTTAGTCTGGGGAAGGGGTATAGCCTAGTGGTCAGAACATTGCGCTCGCAATTTGACGAACCGGGTTCGATTCCCGGTCGAGGGGATTTTTCCTCTGGAGTTAACTTCAGTGCTGACTCCGCTCTCCCCAAAAGTCCTTCGGATGAGACTTTAAACCGAGGCCCCGTGTGCGAACGCACGCAGAACATCTTGCGCACACGTTAAATCCTGTTCCGCTTTTCGTAAGAGTAGGTCATCCTGTGCCGGTGGGAACAGATAACATTTAACAAACTACATACACACGGGGACTGGATGTAAAAAGCATATGAAAACTTATTCCATAATCCTCGATGTAAAAGAATTAAAAAAAAAAAAAAATCCTAAAGAGGGCAGGTACCCATTTACAGCTGGGTGATTCTGGAAGACTATACAACAGAACCAAGTATGCTATCACAATTTACAACATAAGCTGTTAAGTCTCAAAACTCCCCCACGGGGATGTCAGGGGTCTGTCAGTACAAATATTAGCAAAATTCACCATTGGTGAACCTGGGAGAGCGGTAGTAGGCGAGGAAGAAAGGAAGAAGGAGGAAGGAAGGAAAAGGAGGAAAGAGAGGAGGCGGCAGGTGTGTTGTTTTACCTTCAGCAGTTTGTCTCCAGGCTGAAGAAGGGGAGCTGCCGGCCCCTCTGCCTGTACCTTGGTGACAAAGATGCCCTGAACACACACACAATAATAATGATTATAATAGTGATAAGTAGTAGGCACCATCAGTCTCAGAAGACTATGGAGTTGCACTCTAGTCTTTAGAGCGCAAAGCATGGGTAAGTAATATGGAGGGCCAACTGTTACCCATGCAGCAACCCCCCCCCTCTCCACGTCACTGAATGATCCACTGGAAAGGCAATGACGATATGAATGGTTCCAGTACCGTCACAGGAGCCACCAGAACGTTGCTAGTGATAATGATGATGATAATAATAATAGCAACAACCACCAGCACAACAAAAAAAACCCAACAATAATGATATTTATGATAATGTATGGAATTCATGTAGCACTGAATCTTATTAAGCAAACAAATCAAATCTCACACTGTGCCCACACATATGCGCGCAACACACACACACACACACACACACACACACACACACACACACACACACACACACACACACACACACACACACACGCTCGACAAACACACGAGCACACAAACACTCACACACACATAAACACAAGCACATACACACACAACATACACACACACACACACACACACACACACACACACACACACCACACACACACACACACACAGAGTCACACACATCCACACACACATGATCATTATTGTTGTCAAATATGTCATAAGTTTCAATATTATTCTGATGGGATGTCTTTTGTCGCAAATCAGAGATTTACAGCAAAAGAAAGTGTGTACTTCGCCTTCCAGCCAAGAATTACAGAGCGGACATTTAAGATCACCGGGATTGAAAGTAGCATATCGCATTTTATGTGTGCGTATATCAGTTGCACTGATTCTAAATGGAATGAGCACATCGAGAGAGAGAGAGAGAGGAGAGAGAGGAGAGAGAGAGAGAGAGAGAGAAGAGAGAGAGAGAGGGGAGAGAGAGAGAGAGAGAGAGAGAGAGAGAGAGAGAGAACACTGAACATTTTAATTGTACTTCGGCTTGGACTACATACAGAGAGAGAGAGAGAGAGAGAGAGAGAGAGAGAGAGAGAGAGAGGAGAGAGAGAGAGAGAGAGAGAGAGAGAGAGAGAGAGAGAGAGAGAGAGACGGACGGACGGACGGACGGACGGACGGACGGACGGACGGACGGACAGAAAGAGACACTGACAAGAGAGAGAGAGAGAGAGAGAGAGAGAGAGAGAGAGAGAGAGAGAGAGAGAGAGAGAGAGAGAGAGAGAGAGAGAGAAGACAGACAGACAGACAGAAGACAGACAGGACAGACAGACAGACAGACAGACATACAGACAACAGAGACAGACAAACAGACGGACAAAAAGACACTGATAGAGAGACAGAGAGAGATACAGACACAGACATAAAGAGGTGGGAGGGTGAAAGAGGGCAGACAAGACAATGCAGACTGCAGGCTGCCACTCACAGAATCGCCTGTTCTGAAGGGGTTGAGGTCCTGACAGCCCGCGCCCCCTGCAATGCTGAAGCCTAGGCCTGGCTTCTTCTGCAGCACTGTGCGAAACTGAAACAGTCGTCATCTTCATCATCAGCATTATCATCAGCATTATCATCAGCATATCATCAGCATTATCATCATCATCATCATCATCATCATCATCATCATCATCATCAAGAACACCACCATTATCTGTCATTATCATCACCATCATGATCACCACCACCACCACCATCATTATCGTTTTCGTCATCATCATCACCACTACTAATCTCACGACAACAACCATCACCGCCAACCATTACCACCACCACCATCATTATCATCGTCATCATCACCATCATCATCATCATTGCCTTGGGTTACGGACAGGAAAGTCGTGGTTTTTTAATCCCATAAGATTCATAGGGATTTTTACAGACAACGGCCGGCTCCTACTCAGATTGCGTGTGCTGTGTCCCGAATCTTTTTCCCCCATCCACTAGACAGTGAGCGGTGGACTGGGTGCAAGTATGTCGGATCAACGATAAACCGAAGTTCCGTGTGCGATACTCAATTACTGCAGGTAAAAGAACCACGGCAAACAAACGAGTTGTCCCGGGCAAAATTCTGTAGAAAAAAGCCACTGTGATAGCGAAACAAACATGCAGGCAGGAAAAGAACAAAAAAATGGGTGGCGCTGCTCTTGTGGTGATGCACTCTCTCCTGAGGGAGATCAGCCTGAATTTCAGGCAGAGAAATCTGCCGTGACTTAAAGTGATATACAATACAATACATGCAATACAATACAATACAATACAATACAATACAATACAATACAGTACAAGCACTGCAATACAATGCAATAAAATACAATAACAACAATAATAATAATACTACATGGAATTTGTATAGCGCTATATCCTGTAAAAACAAACCAAAGCGCTTGCATTCGACCTATACAACACACAAGCAATCAATAACAATTTACAGTTTCAACAAATTCGAATGTACACACCAGCACGCACGCACGCACGCACGCACGCACGCACGCACGCACGCACGCAGCACGCACGCGCGCACACACACACACACACACACACACACACACACACACACACACACACGCACCTATAAAGGTTATACACTTTGGCAGGTAGATGTTGAAGGCAGGGACAGGTAAGAGATGGAAACAGAAGAAAAACTTAGGTTTGAAATAAGTGTGTCTGCTGCTTGCTCTCACCTACTCTCTTTAACGTCTTCCTTGCGAGAATCATGACTGATGTACTAGAAGATCACGAAGGAACAGTCGGCATTGGAGGCAGAACAATTACCAACTTGCGTTTTGCTGATGACATCGATGGACTGGCAGGGAAAGAAGAAGAGTTAGGTTAGTGGAACGCCTCGACAAGACTTCAACAGCCTATGGCATGGAAATCAGTGCGCAGAAGACCAAGCTGATGACCAACAACATCAACGGCATCAACACCAACATCAGGGTCGGTGGTCAGAATTTGGAAACGGTACAAAGCTTCAAGTATCTGGGGGCATAAGTAACAGACAAGGGACCCATGCCTGAAATACTCGCAAGGATTGCACAGACAGTTACAGCATTGACAAAATTGAAGACCATTTCGGAGAACAGGAACATCTCGCTCAGCTCAAAGATCAGGCTGATGCGCACTCTGGTCATTTCAATATTCCTGTATGCTTGTGAGTCATGGACCCTCACAGCGGATCTGGAGAGGAGAATACAGGCCACAGAGGTGAGATACTCAGACTCCTTGGCATCTCTTACAAAGACCACATTACTAACGAGGAAGTGAGAATCAGAATCGGTCAAGCCATCGGGCCCTTGAAGATCTCCTGACCACAGTCAAAAAACGCAAACTGAAGTGGTATGGGCACGTCGCAAGATCAACAGGGCTTGCCAAGACGATTCTGCAGGGAACCGTGCAAGGCGGGAGAAGGAGAGGCAGGCAGAGAAAGAGATGGGAGGACAACGTCCGAGAGTGGACGGGCCTCAGGCTGAGTGACACACTGAGAAAGGTCGAGGACAGAGGGAAATGGATAGAGCTGGTTGCGAGGTCTTCCGTGGCGCCCCTACGGTCTAAACAGACATATGGGATGAAGAAGAAGAAGAAGAAGAAGAAGAAGAAGAAGAAGAAGAGGCGTGTCTTGAGGTTGGATTGAAAAGTGTCATAAGTAGGCTTTTGCCGGAGGGAGAGAGGAAGGTCGTTCCAGATCGATGGACCAGAAACAGAGAAAGAGCCGGAGATGCAATAGAACACAATACAATACACTATACAAGAAAAGAAGCCAGAGTGAGTCTATAGATACTGACCACATCCCGCGAAAACTGTGCGGGGAGGAGGGGCGGGGCAGGTGGCGGCACGGGGTCCAAGCTGTGCTCCCTCACCGGGGTGGCTTCTCTGGACACCGTACTCTGGGAAGAGCTGCTCCTCCGAACCGGGGTGCCCCTGTGGGAGGGGGTGGAGGAGTAGGGGGACCCTGGGGAGGAAGGAAGAACAAAAGGTATATATATATAATGTATGTATGTATGTATGTGTGTATGTATATGTATGTATTTTATGTATGTATGTATGTATGTATGTATGTATGTATGTAGTATGTATGTATGTATGTATGTATGTATGTTGTATGTATGTTGTGTTTTATCTTATTTTATTCTTTCATTTTAAGGATAATGGAATAAGCACTCATGTGCTATTTTACATCCAGTGTGTATGCATGTTTGTCAATTTGTCATCCGTTTCCATCGACACACAATGGCCTACTCTTCCGAAAAGCGGAACGGGTTTTAACGTGTGCGCAAGAAGTTCTGCGTGCGTTCGCACACGGATATCAGTATATAATCTCATTCGAAGGACTTTTGGTGGGAGTGGAATGGGCACCAGTGATGCTAACTCCGAGGAAGAATTTTCTTGAACGAGATTCGAACTCGGGTCAACGGATCACGAGGCATCACTCTGACCATCAGGCAATGCCGTCCCGCGTGCGTGCGTGCGTGCGTGCGTGCGTGCGTGCGTGCGTGCGTGCGTGCGTGTTGTGTGTGTGTGTGTGGTGTGTGTACAAGAGAACACTATGACACAGAACAAAAGGTACATGTCTGCGGCTGGGGAACAAAGGTATGGGTGCGAAAACTAAAATTCTCTCTTGCTCCGTGAGTCCTCCCCTCCAACCCCCCCCCAACTCTCTGTCTGTCTGTCTGCGCTGTCTCTTTTCCTTTCTGAGATAAGATTTTCAGACCCCCTCACCCCACCCCCCTTGTCAGCAACTACGGTGTAATAAAAACACAATCATACGTAGCTTCGGGAGTCCGTACGGAATAAGGAATCTTTCGTGTTTTCCTAATAGTATGCTGTTGTGATGGACATGAATAATTAAGCATGTGCACTGCGTGCTGTCTGTCTGCCTGTCTGTCTCTCTCTGTGTTGTTTGTAGTATCCTCTTTTTCTAAACCGTCTCTAAAATATAATTGTCTTTTATCTCCCCTTAGCTACTGCCAGTTTGACTGGACTGCTTACACTATGCTGGCCCTCAAAAATGAAATGAAGTAGAGTTTTAGATTTGGTCTTTAGAGAACATTTATTGTATCCTTGGTAGCTTTTTCCGGCGTTTGGTGAATTAAGAATGAGGATTTTTACGATATCCTAGGTCAACTTCAAGTGCAGACCTGCCATTGCTTCCTTAAAGAACATTTATTTTATCCTTGGTAGCTTTTAACAAAGTCCATGCACTTTTTCCTGTGTGTGGTGAATTCAGGATGAGGATTTTTACGATCTCCCAGGTCAACTTCAAGTGCAGACCTGCCGGTGCCTTAATCCATCCGTCGTATGTACATTACACACGCAGAAGATAAAAAATGCACGCTAAAGATCCCGTAATTCATGTCAGCAAATATGCACGTTACAGATACCATAATTCATGTCAGCGTTCTGTGGGCTACAGAAGAGAAACACGAACATCATACCCAGCATACACACCAGAAATCGGAATGCAGCTACCTTCATGATGTGAGCAAAACCAATGGTGCATATCACAAAAAAGTCTCACACGAATGACCTCAGAGCTCTACCGGAAAAACACAACACAATGACACAAAAAGAATGCAAATCAAAAAAACTCCACCATACACAAAAATATCTCACACGAGAACCTCAAAGCTCTAGCTAGAAAACAACAACAACGACACGACAAAAAGAACGAAAATCAAACAAAACCCCCACACATACCCAAGCACACACCCCCCCCCCCCCAAAACGTCGTTGACCCTGTCCAGGCACACTGACTGACCTGCCGTTTGGGCCGCGAGGAGGTCCCCGATCCTCTCATAGACGTGGTGCCCGTGCCCATAGCCGCTGTCGGTGGAGCTGGACACCTGGGAGGGGTCCTGCATGCTTTTGAAGAGCGCCACGTCCTCGTAACGCCTCATCAGGGGGTCACCCACCTCCAGGGGCTCCCCGTAAGGGTTGGGGTAGGCTTCCAGCGCCCTCGGGTAAGCCTCCACCGTTCTCTGGGAGGACGACCACCTCGGGGAAGCGGCTTGAGGCCTGGCTCCGGACACTGCCTGCCCTTCCAGAACGTTCTCTCTGGAACCGCTTCTGCTCTGGAAGGGCGAGGAGGAGGAGGCGGCGGTGGTAGGGGTGGTTGGTGTTGTGTGGGGGAGGAGGCGTGAGGGGAGGTGTGTGGATTGTGGGTATGGGGGGTATGGGGGTGCGTGTGTGTTTTTGGTGTTGTTGTGTGGGGACTGGGAGTGGAGGTGGGGGGACTGTGTGTGAAGTTGCGGGGAGTGCGTCCTTTCAGAATAACCCAGCTGGTCCTGATCGGAGCGAGGTTGTCTCGGGGGTGGTCCACATAACCAGAAGTTCTACCACTACCACCACTACTGCTGCCACCACTGAGGGGACGTGACTGCACGGCTGCGTAGAAGGAACCAGGCCCCGCACGCCCGGAGGACACCGTAAGACGAGTTCAGACCCGAGGGGGGTCCACAGTCACTGCGAGCAGGACGCACCCTCCTCCCCGGGTGAGTCCAGGTAAGTAGTCCTGCTCCACTGAGCTCCCACCCCGCCCTCTTCCCGGGTACCTCCTGCATGAGGGTTACTTACTACTACCACTCCCTGCCTGCCAGACACTGTCCCCTTGTCTAGCACTAGCGCCACTGCCGCCCTGGGCAGAAGTACTCGCACCCAGCCCGTAGCTTAGGAGTTGGGGTGTGTGTGAGCTGTGTGTCTGAAGGCCGGCTGTGGAGTCCTGTGGTGCTGACTCCCAGGGGGAGGGGGAGGAGGGGGGTGTGTTGATTGTCTGCTCTGTCCTGCAAGGGGAGGGCGGGCTTTGATAAATGGTGGTGTCTGTCATTGGAGACTTGGTGGTGGCGATGATCATCGTCATCATTGTCATCGCCATCACCACCACCACCTCCACCCTCCCTGTACTGTCTGTCAGAAGGATAGCCCCCACCACCACCACCACAACCACCACCACCACCACCACCACACAGTAGCAGTAGTAACAGTAGCTCCAGGTTCCCTGTACGGTGTGTTCACAGAAAAAGCGCTATCCTTCCCACACCCTCGCCGCTGCTGTACTTTCTCTCTGCGCTGCTGTACGTTCTCTCAGTGCTACTGTCGTCTCTCCGCGCCAGCTTCCAACACGTCACGGCGTCTGTCGCCGTAAACGCCGCTTGCCTGATACGGCGCGACGTCACGGGAGGAAACTGCTGCAAACACGTCACCCTGGGTGTGGGCGCCAGGGGCCCCCTCCTCCTGCTCCTCCTCCGTGGGGTCCCCGCCCTGCAGGGCTCTGTAGTCGGGGTTGGAGAAAGAGCTGCTGCCCAGGTCGCTGTCTCGCGGAGACCTGGGCACCCCGCTGCTGCTGTCCGAGCGCTCCGAGCCGCGGTCCGATGGGCGCCGGTACGGAGGTGCCGGATGGTAGGGCGGGGAGTCTGCCTGACGGTGGGGCTTCGTCTGGTGGCCGGTACAGGCTGAAGACAGGAGAGAGTCGAGTCAAGTCAAGTCAAGTCAAGTCAAGTCAAGTCAAGTCAAGTCAAGTCAAAATGATCTTTATTGAGGGTAAAAGATTAAGTTTACACAACTTTTTTTCATCTGCCCTCACCAAAAAAAAAACAAGAAAACTGACTTCTAAAACAATCAAAGACAAATATCAACCTCGATTGAAAACTGAAATAAATGAGGATTTTCATCCAAACAGAGTGTGTGAGTGGTGGTGAGTGAGTGAGTGAGTGAGTGAGTGAACAGAACATCGTTTATTGCCATGGAAGCCTAGAATGCTTATAGAAACAAGTAAACAAATTGGCAAGGGAAAACAGTCACGGAAGATTAATGTCACCCATGGCATACCTAGCAAATGATTTTTGAAGCTAGTCAAAGTATACGAAATAACCATTAAAAGACGTGTGTTGGATTGGTTCAACTAATAGGTGGCTGGATTGGTGTACCTCTCTGAGTGGATTTTCAGGCGTTCACTAACAGCATGCAGCAGAACGCATTTCCACTCATATGACAGACAATAGTGGCTGTCTAGTCTGAGCGTTCGACGACGACAAAGAAGAAAGCGAAGAAAAATGCGAAGAAGAAGAAGAATGGAAAGAAGGACGCGAAATATAATACGAAGACTGCAAAGAAGAAGAAGCTGGAAATGAATGTGAAGAATGTAAAGAATACGAATGCTAAGAAGAATGTGGAGATGAAGAATGCGAAGAAGAAAAAAAAACCCAAAGAAAAAAAAGAAGAATGTGACGAAGTAGAATGCGAATAGGAAAAAGAAGAATGCAAAGAAGAAAATGCGAAGAAGAGGAATGCGAAGAAAAAGAAGAAGAAGAAGAAGAAAAAGGAGGAGGAGGAGAAGAAGAAGAAAGAAAGAAAGAGAAAACAAGAAAGAAAGAAAGAAAGAAAGAAAGAAAGAAAAAAAAAGAAAAAAAAACCCCCCCCAAAACTGAACCCCAAAAGGCTCCACTCACCTTGCGGCTGTTTTTGCTTCGTTCAGGCAGCATGCCCAACACGTCTGTCTGCAAATCCCCGTCCCTGCACTCTAACGCAGACCGGCCATGTCCCCCGCTGCTGTCCTGACCATAGCAAGGCATCTGGTCCTCAAGAGGCTGCGAGGCCCTCTGCGGGCCGTGGCAGTCCTGCACTCCAGTGCTGCTGCCCTGGGAAGGGGAGGGAGAAGCCGCACCGTGCTGCTGTTGATGATGATGATGGCTGCTGCTCAAATCTGGACGGGACGTGGGCACGGTCAGACACGACTGAGGTCGGAACGGCGTGGAGGAGGCTGGGGGGTGACCCTGAGCTCTGTCGGCAGGAGAACTCTGGGTGTAGAGATCTGGAGACGCGCCGGAGGTGGCGTAGGACTGGGGCGCGAGCGTTCGAGGCTTGGGCGAGGGCGCGGTGGCGCTCCGGTTACTGCCCCTCCCGAAGCCGCCGCCACCTCCACGACCTCGCCCGGCGTAAGCCTCCAGGTCGCTGGTGTACCCTGCCCCCTCCCTCCCCTGCCCGTGACGGCTCCGCGACGACAGCGTGGGCTGCGAACGCACGGAGAGGTCGTCCGTCAGGTCCCCCCCGCGCGGCTGTCGCCTGCCCACACACACCTCCCTGTCGCTGCGGTAGCCCGTGTCCGAGTCGTACTCCCGCATGCGGCGCGATCGGCGTCCTCGGTGGTGGTGCTTGCGGAGGATCTGCTTCTGGTAGAGGTCCTCGTAAGTGAAGGACGGCATCCGCCGGGGCTGTCTCCCGTCCGAGCCCGGCCCTCGAAGCTGAACAGGTTGGGGGTGGATTTGCGGCGACCGGCCACCCGTCCGCTGTCGTCTGTGTCGGATGGAGCGGAGAGGGTCTCGCCTGTTTGAGTGACACCGGGGTAGGGGGTGAGGTTAGAAGATGTTGACTTGTGTTTTGTTGTGTTGTGGTGTATTGTAGTGGCTTGTGTTGTACTGTTAGTGCACTGTGCTGTATTGTACCACCGTATTTTATTGTGCTGTATTGTACTGTACTGCACTGTGCTGTGCTACATTGTACCGTATTTTATTGTACTGTATTGTGCTGTACTGTGCTGTGCTGCACTATATTGCTTTGTACTGTAATCTGTTGTATTGTGTTGTATTATACTGAGTTATGTTGTACTGTATTGCATCATACTGTATAGTACTGTACTCTATTGAATTGTATTGGACTGTTTGCATTATACTACATTGTACTGTACTCTATTGAACTGTATTGCATTATACTGTATTATACTACTGACTTGTGTTGTAATGTATTGCGTTATAATGCGTTGATATGTACTGTATTGTACTGCTCTGTATAGTTATTGTATCGAATTATGCTGTATTGTCAAGTGTCCTAGTTGGAGTAAAGAAAAACAAGTTAGTCTAATCCACTCCATAAAGTC
>CM060322.1:39151306-39163806 GCA_030674155.1 Stramonita haemastoma
ATTAAATACACGCATATCTACATACATACATACATAAAAAACATACACACCACATGCATACGAACACTTCTTTAACAATTATTTGTAAAATAATAATAACAGCAATAATGATGATAAAAAATAACAATAATAATGAAGATGATAATAATGTTAATAATCACAACAACGATAATGACAATACTTGTACTGATAATAATTACAATTCTAAGTAATATATTAACAACAACAGTGATGCTACTTATAACTATCCTAAAAACAATAATAAAAAATAATGGTAATAATCACACGATAATGCTATCTACATAGAAACTAGATAATAGCAACAACTTTAAGCATCATTGTAGATTATACCTATCATATCACCAAGTTGATAGCTTTAAATTAAACTACAACATAACAACATACTATCAATCTGACCAAACCAAACGAGGTTGAAATTAGCAAGAAAGATGAAAAAAGAGCTACGGTAAACATATCGTTTTCTACCCCCCTCCCTACCCCCCCCCCCAAAAAAAAAAAAAAAAAAGAAACCCCCCCCCCCAAACAAAACAAAGAATACAAACAAACTCAGATAAGTTTCCGTTTAATTCTATCCAATTGTCTTTCTTCTTCTACGACTGTTATTTTTTAAAAGTCTTTCTGGAGGGGAGAAAAAGGCAGAAGAAAATAGACAAGAAGGTATGGTGACAGGAAGAAAAGGAACAAAGCAGAAACAAAGAGAGGAACAGAAAAAGGGAACTGTACACAGAGTTTCCAGAAAGGTGGAGGATATGATGCTATTTACACTGACAGATCCCCAGCATCCCCCCCCCCCAGTGGGGAGTTCATGACAGGATACAGGCCTATACACAGGGGGGGGGGGGGGGGGGGGGGGGGATAGCCTAGTGGTCAGAACATTGCGCTCGCAATTTGAAGGCCCGGATGCAGAACATCTCGCGCATACGTTAAATCATGTTCCACTTTTTGAAAGAGTAGGCCATCGCGTGGCCGGTGGGAACAGATGACAAAGTTTGACAAAACTGCATACACACGGGGACTGGATGTAAAAAAGCACACGAGTGCTTATTCCATTATCCTCGATATAAAAGAATAAATAAATAAATAAATATTTCCCATAGATCTCTCACCTGGTTTTCCGTCAGCCACAGGGCCTGCAACTCTTTGAGCTTAACGATCGTGAAGGGGAGGTAACTCAGCTGGTTGTCACTCAAGTTGAGCACTCGCAGTCGCGGGATACGGCCGATTTCGTCCGGGATGTAGGTCAGCTTGTTGCTGCGTAGAGACAGCACTGTGATCCCCGAGCAGCTGCCCAGCTGACCACAACAAAAAATGAATAATGATGATAATGATGGTGATGATGGTGGTAATGATGATGATAATAGATGATGATGGTGGTGATGATGATTATGACGATGACGGTCATGGTGATGATGGTGGTGATGATGATGATGATGATGATAATAATAATAAGAAGAATGATAACAAGGATAATAATAACAACAATAGCAACTTAAAGATGAAGATGAAGAAAACCAATAATAATAATAACAACAACAAAAATCATCATGATACTAACAAATAACAATAAAAACAATACAAAATTATATAATGATAATAATATTGTTTTGAGGAGAGAGAGAGAGAGAGAGAGAGAGAGAGAGGAGAAGACAGACAGACAGACAGACAGACAGACAGACAGACAGACAGACAGACAGACAGACAGACAGACAGACAGAGATTTAGAAACAGACAAGGCAGACAGACAGGGATCGCAGGTGTGATCACTATCACTCAGAGGCTAACACTGGTGCATGCTTCTTTGGCCTCGGAACAGCCAGGTCTATCCATACCTCTGCAGGCACATAGGTCAGGAGGTTGTCGTCAGCGTAAAAGGTCCGGAGGTTCCGCAGAAGGCCAATGCTGGAGGGCAGCTCCTCAAGGTCATTGACACTGACGTTCAGCTCCGACAGTGACGTCAGCCTGCACAAAATGGTCAGGCCATTAGGATGTACCGTCCTTTTTTATTTTATCTATCGAAAGTGTTGGGTTTTCTCTCTCTCCTCCCTCCCTCCTCCCCCCCTTTACCCCTACCGCTCAGTGACAAGACAGACTGACAGACACACAGATACACAACTGAAGCCAAGACTAGACGTCACAAAAGTGTAACGATGATGTCAGTACTGACCCGCCCAGCGATGAAGGCAGTGACGTCATCTGGTTGTCGTCTACTTTCAAAGTGGTCAGGCTGCTGAGGGTGCCTGAAAACATTGTACCATAATGTGTTGAAATATATTGCAATGTTAAGCTTTCGTACGTCACAGACTTTAAACATGTTGTCAATCAAAATATTTCCATGTGGCAATCAATCATATCACCAAACAATAGTGATGATAACATCTTGTCACAAGCCTATCAAACTTCATCACATCACACTCATAACAGAACAACAAAAGGAGCAAAAAGTATTCAGAAGAGAGAGAGAGAGGAGAGAGAGAAGAGAGAGTAGAGAGAGAGAGAGAAGAGAGAGGAGAGAGAGCAGCTTTAAACTTTTGAAGCACGGTCGAGGTTGGTTTTTTTGTTTATTTACCTTTTTCTTGAGGGAAAAAAGTTTTGCTGTTGTCTAGGGTTGTATGTCTGATTTGTTCATATGCGACCTTCTACCACATGACGAGTCGTATTGTACTGGATGTCGATTTTATTTTTTGATACGTTTAAATTGTGATTAAAAGGCTTCTCAATGCTAAAAAACATCGAAAATGGATCTATCTAAGATGCTATTACTTAATTGAAATGCTATATTTGGTGGATCGGTTGTCTAGAGGTAACGTGCCTGCGTATAAAGGGAGAAAAGTGCGGGTCGGAGTGTGCGGTAGTTCGAATCCCAAAACTTTTCCCCCTTACATTATACCATGAGTGGTGGTCTGGGTGCTAGTCTTTTGGATGAGACGATAAACCGAGGTCCCGTGTGTTAAAACATTATTAGCGGACGTAAAATAACCCACGGCAACAAGAGCGTGTCCCTGGCAAAATTCTGTAGAATAAAGCCTCTCTGATAGGGAAACAAATACAGTTGCAGACAAGAAAAAAAAATAATGGGTGATGCTGCACTTAAGGCGACGCGCTCTCCCCAGGCAGAGCAGCCCGAATTTCACGCAGAGAAATCTTCTGTGACATAACGTGGTATGAAATGAAATATGAAATAGACTCAAGGAAGTAACAAAATGAGAAAATGACAGAGTTTGCATAGTAATAGGTGGTCAGGATGAGGGGTTGGGTGTGGTTAAAGGCCTTATTAAAGCAAAAGGAAGCCCAGTTACACCTTAATACTTCCGCAAAAGTAGAAGAAGCAAATAGTTTGACAATTAATCGAAATCTCAAGATCGACAACCTGACCCCACCACCCTAAAATGGCTCCTAGCGGAAAGTCGGTCAGGTGAAGTGCGACTCATTTTGTGATGGAGCGTCATATATTATATGGTAACTTTTTTCATGTATTCTATGTTGAAAACTGTTCTGAAACCAAGGTCTACAAACAAAAATACCCAAATAATATATATATATATATATATATATATATAATATATATATATATATATATATATATATATATATATATATATTACATATATATATATATCAGTACAAGGAGATCCAGGCAGACTTACAAACAACCCAGACACAGGCAAGTAGGAACCTCCCCACCCACCACCCACCCACCACCACTCACCCACTCACACTAAGAAAAACACAAACAAACAAAGAGGCACTAAGACATGCACTATCATAAACGGAACAAAAGAGGGACAGGTGTGTGCTCATTACAGACAGGAAACCTGATAAATCACGCACGACACTGACAAACAACCAGCAGGAAAACTGCCAGACAAGGAGAACAATGAAGAAGGAGGAGAAAGAGAAGGAAGAGGAGAAGGAGGAGGAGGAGGAAGAAGGAAAAGAGGAGTAGTAGAAAAAGAAGATAATGGTGAAGAGGAAGCGAAAGAGGAGGAAGAGTAGGAGGGAGGAAGAGGGGGGGGGGAGGAGAAGCAGAAGAAGAAGAGGAGGTCAAAAGAAGAAGAAGAAGAAGAAGAAGAAAGAAAAAGAAGAAGAAGAAGGGGAGGAAGAGGAGGAGGAGGAGGAGAAGAAGGGGAGAAGGAGGAGGAGAAGATGGTGAGGAGGAAGCGAAAGAGGGGGAAGAGGAGGAGGGGCAGGAAGAAAAGAAGATAAGGAGGAGGAAGTGAAAGATGGGGAAGAGGAGGAGGACGACGAAGAAGACAAAGAAGCAAAGAAGAAGAACGCAAAGAAGAAAAATGCAAAGAATGCGAAAAAGCAGACGACAACCAGCCAGCCAGCCAGACCTACCTAAGGTGTGGGGGAGGGAGCGGAGGTGGTTGGAGGTGAGGTGAAGGTCAGCCAGGGAGGTGCAGCCCTCGATCTCCCCGGGCAATGAGGTCAGCTGGTTTTTGGAGGCGTCCAGAAAGATCAGCTGCTTCAGGCCTCCTAGCGTCTGCAATCGGCATCATCATCATCATCAACATTGTCATCATCATGATCATCTTCGTCATCATCATCAACATTGTCTTCATCATCATTATTATTATTATTATTATATTATCATCATCAACACTGTCATCATCATTATCATCTTCGTCATCGCCCATACCATCGTCAACATCCTCGCCGGAATAATCATCATCACGCCCCCCCCCCCCCCCCTCTAGGGTCTGCATATATCAGCTTAGCTGTTTGAGATCATCCAGTATCAGGATAATGCTGTCACCATCGGTCTTGCATTGTACTGTATTGTATTGTGTAAATTTGTGTTTTGCTGTGTTCATTTGTGTTGTTAGAGAGAGAGAAGAGAGAGAGAGAGAGAGAGAGAGAGAGAGAGAGAGAGAGAGAGAGAGAGAGAGAGAGAGAGAGAGAGAGAAGAGAGAGAGAAGAGAAGAAGAAGAAGAGAAGAAGAAGAAGAAGAAGAAGAAGAAGAAGAAGAAGAAAAGAAGAAGAGAGAGAAGAAGGAGAAGAAGCAGAAGATTATGAAAGTTGAATCTTGTAAATCAAACAAATCAAAGCGCTTAGTGCGAGGGAAAGGAGGGGGATGACAGAGACCTAAGGTAAGCGCACATTGACATGTGGGAAGGAGGGAAGAAAAAAAAAAGAGGAAGTAAAGGAGGGAGGGGGAAGTAGAGGGAGGGTGGGTGTCCCGTGACGTACATGGGTGAGGGAGGTGATCTGGTTGTTGTCACACCACAGCTCCAACAGCTTGCTCAGGCTGCCCACCACGTCCGGCTGCACACATCATCATCGTTATCATCATCGTTATCATCATAATCATTATCATCATCATCATTATCATCATAATCATATCATCATCATTATATCATCATATCGTTATCATCATCATCGTAATCATCATCATCGCCACATTCATTGTCGTCGTCATCATCATCATCATCATCATCATCATCATCATCATCATCACCACAAGCATCACCATCATCCTTATCATCACTCACACACACACATGTATGCACGCACGCACACTTACGCACGCTCATGCATTTATTCAGAGCCTGAAAACGCAAACAGAAAATCTTGAGCAGAAGCTTTAAAACCAAGCAACCAAACAAGCAGCCAACCAATCAGTGAATAAACCAACGAACCAATCAACGAGTAAATCAACCAACCAAATTATTGTACAAACGAGAAATCAACCAACCAATCATTGAACAAACGAGTAAATCAACCAACCAAATTATTGTACAAACGAGCAAATCAACCAACCAAAAAATCAGTGAACAAGCGATCTACCCCCCCCCCCCTCACCCATCACCCCCCAAAAAACAACAACAACAAACAAAAAGGGTCTCCACTGACCAGTTCTGTGAACTCATTGTTGCCGATGTCCAGACGTTCCAGCTCTGTCAGGCGGCCGAAAGATTTGGGCAGTGTCT
This sequence comes from Stramonita haemastoma, assembly GCA_030674155.1. Classification (NCBI taxonomy): domain Eukaryota; kingdom Metazoa; phylum Mollusca; class Gastropoda; order Neogastropoda; family Muricidae; genus Stramonita; species Stramonita haemastoma. The sequence continues at coordinate 39,157,258 of CM060322.1, forward strand.
TCAGATGGTTCTCCCTCATCTCTACGATCTTCAGCTTCACCAGTCTGTGTACATCATCATCTCATCATCATCATCATCATCATCATCATCATCATCATCATCATCATCATCATCATCACCACGACCGCCATCATCATCATTATCGTCATTATCAGTATCATCATCGTCGTCGTCGTCGTCATCACCACTACCGCCGCCATCACCATCCCCACCACCATCATCATCCCCACCATCATCATCACCGTCATTACTACCACAAACGGACTCCATAGCCGAGAGGTTAAGTCCATTCGCCCAACAGACAACTTCAATGCCATGGGCCCATGAAGTCGTGGGTTCGAATCTCGGTGGATTCTGGTAAATCATGGGTGAGATTTTTTGACCATATCACGGGCAAACTTAGTGTAGACCTGCCAGTGCCTTTATTCCCTTCGTGTATATAAATAAATACAGAAGATCAAACATTCATGTTAAAGATCCTGTCATCCATGTCAGCGTTCAATGGGTTACGGAAACACGAACCTACAACACGAACCTACCCAGCATATATCTCCGCAATCGGAATGCAGCTACCTTTTGATGGTGGGCAAGAACAGTCGCATACGCAAAATCTCACCATTGGTGAATCTCGGAGCTGAAGCTGATGAACCAACCCCCCACCCCAAAAACAAACAAACAAACAAACAACTAAAAAACAAACTACCTCAGTGTCTGACATTAAACAAACAAAACAACAGCAAAAACAAAAAACGAAGAACGCCCCCCCCCCCCTTAAAATAAAAACTACACCCCCACCCCCTCAAAAACAAAACAAAACAAAATAAAACACCAACCCAAAGACAAACAAAACCGAAAGGACATTCGGAACACAAAGGGATCTACCAAAGAAAGATGACAGTCATGTACAGCTTAAAAACATTTTTTTTTTGTTGCGAGCTTCACCAAAGGTGAGGTTTTATATATTCTACCGTTTTTTGTCCACTATGAAGGTAGCCGCATTCAAACTACGGCGATGGGTGCTGGGTATGTTCGTGTTTCCGTAACCCAACGAACGCTAACATGAGTTAAGGGATCTTTAACGTGCATATTTGATCTTGTACACGTGAGTTATAATATACACGAATGAAATAAAGGCACTGGTAGGTCTGCAACCTGAACTTGACCTTGAAGCTGAGAGTTTAAAATCCCCATCCTTTGTTCACCAGACACCGCCGAGATTTGAATCCACGGCCTCGCGGAGACATGGGATTGAAGTCGAACGGTCTGAACTACTCGGCCATAGCATGCGTCAGGGTAAAGCTTCTAACTACAGCTACATTGGAGGGGGAGGAGGAGGAGGGAGGGAGGGAGGGAGAGAGAGAGAGAGAGAGAGAGAGAGAGAGAGAGAGAGAGAGAGAGAGAGAGAGGAGAGAGAGAGAGAGAGAGAGACAGACAGACAGACAGACAGACAGACAGACAGACAGACAGGCAGGCAGGCAGGCAGGCAGGCAGACAAATAGACAGAGGCAGAGACAGACAGACAGACACGAAAAGAAAAGAACAAAAGAGTTGGGGCCCCGAAAGAAGTTGAAGACTAGAGGAGGGAAGGTGTTGAATGGTACAGCAGGGTAGGGGTCCCAGCCCACCACAGAAAGGGAAAGGAGATTGGTACCCACACCTGCTCTGCATGCCGGATCTCACCACCTGACAATACATAGATAGATTTCCCTTTCTTTGTGTGTGCTGACACCTCTCTGTCTGTCTGTTGGTCTGTCTGTCGCTGTCTCTATGTGTCTCTGTCTCTCTCTCTCTCGTTTCTCTCTTTCTCTCTATCTCTCTCTTTGTTTCTGTTTTTCTCCCCCCCCCCTCTCTCTCTCTTTCTCTCTCTCTCTCTCTCTCTCAAACACACACACACACACACACGTACAGTGTACACACACACGAACACACACCACACACACACACACACACACACACACACACACACACGTACACACGCACACACACATACACACACACGATCAACCCTCGACAGCCATAGCAGCGAACAAGACTTGGCCATTTGGAGCATGTTGGCCATATCGAGCAAGGACCCTTCTTTCACGTGTGGGCTTATCGCCTTGATCTCCTGTAATGTTCAACAGCGCAAATAGCCCGCAGGGTGGCTCGTGTGAACCTCGTCTGTGTGTTCTTGTCATTATTTACAGCCCAACACAGGGATTCTCTTTTTTTTTGGTCAAAAATCGGGAATATCTTTTGTAGGAAGAAGAAGAAGAAGAATATCGCGCAGAAGAATGAGACGAAGAAATCGAAGAATGCGAATAATGAGAAAAAGAAGAATGCGAATAAGAACGCGAAGAAGATTATATATATATATATATATATATATATATATATATATATATATATATATATATATATATATATATATATGGCGCTCCACCACGAAATGAGTCGCTTAGCACATTACCCAATTTTGCGCTAGGAGCCTTTAAAGGCAGGTGGGGGTCAAGTTGTCAATTTTGTGATTTTGATTGATTATTAAACTAGATCTGTTTATTTATCTTATAATGAAATATCAAGGTATCATTTTTATTCCTCTTGCTTGTAAATGTGTTTTGAAAATACCAAAGCACTCATTCTGACAACCTGTTACTAAACAAAACTTGCCCGTTTCTCATTTTGTCACATCCTGCAGTCTATCATTTTAATTTGTAATAATGTTGCACAGAATTGTCCGATTTTCAATCTTTTTTTTGTATTTGATAGCCACTTTATTGCACATTAATAACATGTCAATAACTAAAAATTGACCTCATGTGCACTCCGTCTCATTATGTGGTGGAGCGTCATATATATATATATATATATATATATATTATATATATATATATATATATATATATATATATATATATAATATATATAATATACTCTCTCTCTCTATATATATACTCTCTCTCTATATATATATATCTATATGTATATATATTTTTTTAAAAGATTTTTTTTCTTGTTTTTAAGTTTTTCTGTTATTTATCACTAACGGTTTTTTGGTCACTTAAATGAACTGCTTTAGCACAAAATAATTAACACTGGCGCTGAGACCAGCCGACAGGGAAGGTAGCGTAGCCGTTAGTGTACTGAAGCAAAGGAAATGCAGTTATCTCCCTTTACAAACTTTAATCTATAGCGTATCATCTATTAATATATTATTATTATTATTATTATTATCATCATCATCATCATCATCATATAATGACAGTCATTATTGTTGTTGTTGTTATTATTATTATTATTATTATTGTTATTATTATTATTGATATTATTTTATTTTTGTTGTTACCATCATTTATGATATAATACTATCGTTGGTATTATCAGAATAAAATACCAGAACGCAGTATCAGCACGCACACAAGATAGTTCCAATCCACTACCAGCCCTTTATCATCTCAATAAACGGAGGAATGCATGTGGATTACAACACACACACACACACACAACACACACACACACACACACACACACACACACACACACACACACACACACACACACACACACACACAACATACACACACACTGCCAATGCTACAAGATCAAAATAGTCAGTGATAAACAATATCAATAACCAGTCTAGGCACTAAACAGACTCGAACCAACCGACACGATACATTGCGAAATGTGACAGCGAGACAGCAATCTGTCGAGCACCTGACTGCTCAAAAAAAACCCAACTCGGCACTCTTACGTACTTTCGGTATACCTTACATGACCAGCCACTCCAATGCAATGCTCAAAGCACCCCAGGTATTGGGGTTACAGTTAGATTCTAGACCGCTGTCAGAGACGTTAATGATAGGTTATCGAGCTAGGGAAAGAGGGAGAACAGTAAGTACACTTCTTGTGTGTGAATGTGTGTGTGTGTGTGTGTGTGTGTGGTGTGTGTGTGTTGTGGTGGGGGGTGGAGTGGAGGAGAGAGAGAGAGGAGAGAGAGAGAGAGAGAGAGAGAGAGAGAGAGAGAGAGAGAGAGAGAGAGAGAGAGAGAGAGAGAGAGAGAGAGAGAGAGAGAGAGAGCATATAGACACTATCATCTTCTCTTCTTTTTTAAGCTAACAACATCCTTCTTTCTCTCTCTGTGTCTCTGTCTCTCGTCTCTCTCTCGATGCATCTATAATGCATACATACAATACATCACCAACACCGTACTCTCTCTCTCTCTCTCTCTCTCTCTCTCTCTTCTTCTGACGCATTGCATACAATCAATACAATACAATACAATACAATAAATACATACATACAATACACAACACACTACAGTGCTCAGTGTTCTCTCCCAGGTGTGCACTCAGACAGACCAAAAGCAAATCGCTCAACATTTTCAATTATTTAAAAAAAATCATATTTAGAGGATCATGGAATAAACACACACATAACGCTTATAAATTGCTTTTAGTTCCAGTCCTCGTGTGTATACTGCGGTTTTCTAAATTTCTGTCATCCGCTCCCACCGGCACACAATGGCCTACTCTTCCGAAAAGCGGAACAGATGAACATTGAGCGTTCCCTAGCAGGAGCACGTAGTATCATCCAAGTCTCACTCATCACACCTCGGAATCACGATGAAACTGGCAGTAGTATACTACAGGTGAAAACTGATGCATAGATGTATATTTTCTGTCTTCTTGGTCCATTCCCCTGACTCCCCCCCAAAAAAAAAAATAAAAAAAAAAGACTTGAAAGGTAATTCTTCTTTACGCCGAATTCGGATGCGCCGGGCCTTACTTATCAGGTGCTTATCGGCAGCGCAACACAATGTTGGTGAATCGGTGGTAATATATACCGCGTCTTGTCTAGAAAGCAAAAAGTCCGGGTCGGAGTGTGCGGTGGTTCGTACCCCGTTTGGGCCCAAAACTTTTCCCCCATCCATTAGGCCCTGAGTGGTGGTCTGGGCGCTAGTCTTTCGGATGGACGATAAACCGAGGCTCTGCGTGTTACACATCACTATTTAGCGCACGTAAAAGAACCCACGGCAACAAGGGGGTTGACCCTGGCAAAATTCTGTAGAAAAAAGCTACTGGTAGGGAAACAAATACAACTGCATGCAGGAAAAAGAAGAAAAAAATGGGTAGGCGCGCTGCACTCTCCCCAGGGAGAGCAGCCCGAATTTCACGTAGAGAAATCTGCTGTGACATAAAGTGGTACAAAATACAAAATACAAACGTCGCTCACATGACAGACAAAAATAGTTTCTGAGCGTTCGACGAAGAGGATGAAGAAGATACCTTGCCAGATAGGCATCCATACTCAGTGAAAGAGAGCGAATTCAGAGGAGGAAAAAAAGAAAAGGTGAAACTAGCCACCTCCTCGAGTCATTAAAAAAAGTTTTTTAGTTCCTCAGCTTCAGCTCCGAGGTTCACCATAGTGACGTGTTTTTTTTTTGGGGGGGGATGGGGGGTGGGGGGTGCGTATGCGACCAGTTTTCCCCTGCCCCCGCCATTTAGGTAGCCGTATTCTGATTTCATGGATGGAGTCCAAACATGCTACCTGTGTGCATGCGTTTTTTTTTTTTTGAAATGTTGTCATCCGTTCTTACTGGCACGAAAGGGCCTACTCGTGTGAAAGGCGGAACGTGTTTTTAACGTGTGCGCAAGAAGTTCTACATGTAGACACATTAAGCCTCAGCTTAAAGTCTCACCCGAAGGTCTTTGATTTTCAGTTCGATTTTGTCGTCAAACTGGAAACAAAGGGCAAGATTGGGAATGGAACCCAGGACCAAACGGTTTCTCGAGTCACTGAAGTCGTCATAAAGAGATTGTGTGAAAGCCATAGGTTTGAAATGATGGTGTGCGGAGTTGTTCCGCTTGGGAAAACAGAGCAATTTGCGAATGGGTGTGACTCCACGACCCAATGGTGTCACAACGGGTAGCCGTGTCACACAGGCGTTAACACACCCCCCCCCCCCTCTCCCCTCCCAGCTAACTCGGCTTATTTCTATATCTCACTGGCACCATCTATTCATGATGTTTTGAAGAAAAAAACTGTACGTGCGAAACAGCGCGACGAGCTCCTAGTTATTATGTGATAAATGTTATCTCTGTGTGTGTGTGTGTGTGTGTGTGTGTGTGTGTGTGTGTGTGTGTGTGTGTGTGTGTGTGTGTGTGTGTGTGTGTGTGTGTGTGTGTGTTGTTGTGAGTGAGAGAGAGAGAGAGAGAGAGAGAGAGAGAGAGAGAGAGAGAGAGAGAGAGAGAGAGAGAGAGAGAGTGTGTGGTGTGGTGTGGTGTGTGGTGTGGTGTGGTGTGGTGTGGTGTGGTGTGGTGTGGTGTGGTGTGATGTGATGTGATGTGGTGTGGTGTGTTCTTCAGTTTAACGTCTATTCACATTAAGTGATTTTAGACCAAAAAAAACCAAAAACAAAACAAACAAACAAAAAACAACAACAACAAAACACACCCTGAACAAGAAAAATTGAACAATAGCTGAAACCAATGTCAGATAACAAAGTTAAAATATAAAGCTAACTTTAACAAACTATAAATACTGAATAAATACTGAATATAAATAGTG
>CM060322.1:39171306-39183806 GCA_030674155.1 Stramonita haemastoma
TTTGTGTTTCGTCTTTTGCATCCAGTAGTAGTGTTTGTTCGTGGTCAGGCTATTGGTTGTACTCTTTATGTGTGTGTGTGTTATGTATGTATGTATGTATGTATGTATGTATGTATGTATGTATGTATGTATGTATGTATGTATGTATGTATGTATGTTGTATGTATGTATGTATGTGTGTGTATGCGTGTGTGTGTTGTTGTGTGTGTGTGTGTGTGTGTTGTGTTGTGTGTGTGTGTGTTGTGTGTGTGTGTGTGTGTTGTATGTATGTATGTATGTATGTATGTATATTATATATATATATTATATATATATATTATATATATATATTATATATTATATATTATATCTGCTGCTATGTTCATTTCATCCAAACGATCATTTACTCGTGTATTTATTTTGTTCATGAATGCATTCAATGCCTGCATTCACACCTTCCCTTCACCCACCCCAGCAGGGTACAGAAGAGAGGTCAGAGGGGAGATATATGACACATACCAGCGGAGAACTATCCCATACACGAGGTATCAACAGAAAATTCATAAGTGGTGTTATCTTTCTTTCTCCTCTCCCCTCTCTCACACAACAGAAAGCACTTTAAGTTGTACAGTATGTTCTGTTGACCTTGCAAGACGAAATCATATAGAATTCTAATAAGTTGTTGTATGTTTAAATTATGTTCATATTTAAGTGATAATAGGCTGTATGTAGAGTGTTGATTTTGAAAGACAAAATCAACCAAGTTGTTTGCTTGTTTAAAGTCTGATTACAATCATTAACCTAGTTATAGTAGACTGGAAAAAAGGGGAGAGAGAGAGGGGAGAGAGAGGAGAGAGAGAGAGAGAGAGAGAGAGAGAGAGGGGGGGGGGAAAGAGAAAGAGAGCTACAAGTTAACGTCACGAAATGCCTTAATAAGACATTGGTCTATAAAGATATCAACTGAGAAAAAAAATCCCAAATCACAGATGGATCGCTGGTCTAGAGGTAACGCATCTGCCTAGAAAGCGAAAAGCCTGATCTCGAGTGTGTGGTGGTTCGATACCCGCTTGGTCACGAAACTTTTTACCCATCTGCTAGACGGTGAGTGGTGGTCAGGGTGCTAGTCTTTCGATTGAGACGATGAAACTATAAACCGAGGCCCCGTGTGCGAAAGTACGCAGAATTTCTTGCACACACGTTAAAACCCGTCGCCTTTCGGAGAACAGGCCATTGTGTGCCGTAGGAGCGGATGACAAAATTATAAAAACCAGCATGCACACAGGTGTCGTGTTTAGATACCGTCCCTGAGGAAAAATCGGGTAGGCGCTGCACTTGTGGCGACACGCTCTTCCTGGGAGAGCAGCCCGAATTTCACGCAGAGAAATCTGCTGTGACATAAAGTGGTAGAAAAAAAACCAATGTCCCGCTTGCAACACACATTCAGCACACATGAAAGAACCCACGGCAACAAATGAGTTGTCCCAGGCAAAATTCGTTAGAAAACAGCCACTCTGATGGGGAAATAAATGCACATACAGACAGGAAAAGAAAAAGAAAATGGGTGGCGTTGCTCTTGTGGCGACACGCTCTCTACAGAGCGGCCCGAATTTCACGCAGAGAAATCTACCCCGACTTTAAATGATATACAGTACAATATAACTGAAGATGCTGTGAGTAGTGGCAAGCGTAGAAATTGTGTAGTATCTCAGGTTCTAGCATCATCAGCAGCAGTCAACTGACCAAGATTGTCATCCGAGAGGGGGTAGGGGGTGGGGAGGAGGGGGGGGGGGCAGGAGGGATTTGTTGGTGGATAATTTACTCCAGGATGACTGACCTGCAGATGTACAGACTAGTATACCCTCTGGAAATTCTGTATTAGGAATTCCCTCTTTTCTACCGAGCTCTCTTTGCTTCTGCTTTGTTCCTTTTTCTCCCTGTCACTCGTGTCTATTTTCTGCCTTCTAAGCCCATTCTTCTGCCCTTTCTCCCAGAGAGACTTAAAACAATTCTCTCCCATGCCGAAGTCGGATGTGCTGGGTCTGACTTGTCAGGCGCTTCATGGGAAGTGTAAGGCATTTTCATTACAAGAAGAAGAAGAAGAAGAAGAAGAAGAAGAAGAAGAAGAAGAAGAAGAAGAAGAAGAACAAGAACAAGAAGAACAAGAACAAGAAGAAGGAAGAGGAGGAGGAGGAGGAGGAGAAGATGACGAACCAGAAGAACAAGAAAAATGATATTTTATATTTTCAAAAAAAATGAAATAATTGTACTGTACAAGAATATCCAAAAGTACCTGACCACCCTTTCTCCAAGAGTAAACACAGTAAGCAAACTTTTCTAAGAGTGATTGAATTTTTTAAAATATAAATTTCAAGAGTAGCGGAGACACACTGTACATACTGTAGAGCCTTCTGCTGGCCAGACAATCTAACCCAACCGAACCGTGTCAGCCTCCCTTCCTCCTACCTACCTAGTTATAGGAAGCCAGCAGACGAGGTTACACTTACAGTGTCATTCTGTGGAGGCGTGCCTGACAAATGGGTTTGGGCAGGCCTGCCTGCCTTGTGTGGACGTGCGGGGGTGGGGCCGAGTGGCGTGTTTAATCCCATCATAATACCGGAGGGGACGCTAGCAGCTGACAGTTCGCATCCACCTTCCTACCCAAGTCCCGCTGTATAGCAGTAATCCCGTCATTGTGGGCAAAGACGATTTTGTATGGGGGGAGGCGGAGTTAGAGCTACGATATAGCTAAGCTACGTGGTTGGGAGTATGATAACCCTTTCTCCTTTCTCTCTGTTTGTTCCTACCATCTCCTCTACCCTTGAGGAAAAAGTTATGAGGGGCTGTATAAAAACACAAAAGGTACGGCCGGCTCTAACTATACCCTAAATTGGACACCTCGGCTGGGACTATGAAATACAATCAAAATTCTTAACTGTTGCTTCCTGTAGACACTAAACCTCATTATCATACAGTCCCTAAAATGAGATATCTCCGCAGGGACGTCAATATAATCACAACAACAGCAACAACAACAACTACAGCAGCTCTAACAGTGGTTGCAGTACGCCAACTTCACTGTATTGAAATTGTAATGTAATGCATCGTATTGTAATGTATACCACTTTAAGTCACTGCAAATTTATCTGCGTCTTCATGCTTCTCTTTCCCTGCATTATGACTTTCTTTTTTTTTGCTTGAAGTTTGCCCCCACTTTCCTGATTTTTTTGGTCATTCAAAAGAAAGGAGGGAAGGTGAAGGGAGTAACTGTCACAGGAGACTGGGGTGCCTGCAATATAGGAAAACTGTCTAATAATAGGTAGTTCTGAAGGGTTTAAAGCTGGAGGGGAGGTCTGACAAATGAGGGTTGGGTAGGGAGCCTTCCTGATAAGGGTTGTAAGGGAGTGAATCTGTTAATGAGGGTTGTACAGGGAGTCTGTATAACAAGGGTTGGAAGGAGAGATCTGTATAACAAGGGTTGTACAGGGAGTCTGTATAACAAGGGTTGGAGGAGAGTCTGTATAACAAGGGTTGTACAGGGAGTCTGTATAACAAGGGTTGGGAGGAGAGTCTGTATAACAAGGGTTGTACAGGGAGTCTGTATAACAAGGGTTGGGAGGAGAGTCTGTATAACAAGGGTTGACAGGGAGTCTGTATAACAAGGGTTGGAGGAGAGTCTGTATAACAAGGGTTGCACAGGGAGTCTGTATAACAAGGGTTGGGAGGAGAAGTCTGTATAACAAGGGTTGGAAGGAGAGTCTGTATAAGGGTTGTGAGGAGAGTCTGTATAACAAGGGTTGGAAGGAGAGTCTGTATAAGGGTTGGAGGAGAGTCTGTATAACAAGGGTTGGAAGGGAGTCTGTATAAGGGTTTGGGGAGGAGAGTCTGTATAACAAGGGTTGGAGGGAGTCTGTATAACAAGGGTTGGGAGGAGAGTCTGTATAACAGGGTTGGAGGAGAGTCTGTATAACAAGGGTTGGAGGAGAGTCTGTATAACAAGGGTTGGAGAGGAGTCTGTATAAGGGTTGGAAGGAGAGTCTGTATAACAAGGGTTGGGAGGAGAGTCTGTATAAAGGGTTGGGAGGAGAGTCTGTATAACAAGGGTTGGGTAGGAGAGTCTGTATAACAAGGGTTGGGAGGAGAGTCTGTATAAGGGTTGGAAGGGAGTCTGTATAACAAGGGTTGGGAGGAGAGTCTGTATAACAAGGGTTGGGAGGAGAGTCTGTATAACAAGGGTTGGAAGGAGAGTCTGTATAACAAGGGTTGGAAGGAGAGTCTGTATAACAAGGGTTGGAAGGGAGTCTGTATAACAAGGGTTGGAAGGAGAGTCTGTATAACAAGGGTTGGAAGGAGAGTCTAATGAGGGTCATGAAGGAGTCTGTCTAACACTAACCACACAACCACAAACACATGAAATGAGAAATAAAAAAAACCCGGGAGCTATTGGATTTTTCTTCTCTTTTTTACCATGTGGTAACTGGGGTTCGAATCTACTTAAAAACGCCATTTTGGCGCTCAGCCGAATGAGCCGTAAGTAAGCCGTCACCCCGTCATTACTCCCGCCTGTGGGAAGACTGCTGTCTGATGACAGGGTTTACAATAGCAGTAACCACACACTTTAAAGTATGGGTAAGCCCTGGCGGTACTGTACTGTCTGTTTAGACTGCGGTCTGGGAAGATTGTTTTAGATGGTAGAGTTCTAGGCTGTACCTGCTTGCTTGTGGTGTGTATCATCGTGGCCCCTTTTTGTCCTAATTAGGAGTGTGGGGGTCAGGAAGAAGGCCAGAGTTGCGTGCCTGAACAGTGTGGTTGCGATATAGTATCATATACCAATACCGCGTTACATCGCTCCCACCACTAGGGTAGTGGTGATTGTGAGTGTGAAGCCTAGGCTGCGAGTTTGGGGTTCATTATGGATCGTGCAATTCTGCTGTCTTTATAATCCCTAGGTTTTTTGTGGTTATTATTTTGGTTTAAACGACTTTTGTTCAATGAACGATTGAGAAAACGCAAGTAGGTGATTGATTAGTACAGCAGGGGAAGAGCATCCAGCCATAGCGTATTTGAGTTTTATTTATTTTTAGTAATCAAAATACAGATTTGCTTCTTAACTCACTCACAAACAATTGTTCCATTATTTTATGTGAAGCAACAAAAAGAAATCCAACCAAAACACCAAACAACAACAAAAACCACCAACCAACAAAAATCGGGGGTGGTAGTCAGCTGAACAAACTGATGGTAAACATTTTCTAAATTTCATGTCACACAAACAAAACTCAAAACCCACACACGACAATTGGTCTACACAAGGCATCTAAACGCTAGAACTAGTCTTTTTTTTTTCCTAAATGAATGCATCTACAAGACAAAGGCCCTAGCACACAACCTACGTGAAAAAATGCATTCTGACGAAGAAAGAATCAAAGAAAGAAAGAAAGGAAAGAAAGAAACTAAAGGAAGACAGACAGAAGAAGTCCTGTAGTGACCTGTAATCCATCACTCTCTCTCTCTCTCTCTCTCTCTCTCTCTCTCTCTCTCCTCTCTCTCTCTCTCTCTCTCTCTCTCTCTCTCTGGCAGTCAGCCAAATTTGTTTGTCCTTCAAGGCCAAGTTGTAAGTATGGGCCATTAGATCACGATGCCAGCCTAACAGCAGACGATGTTGTAAGGCTGCCAGCGCCAGAGCTTCTGTAGCTTTCAACATTCCTCACATATCAGCCTCAGTGGTCACCTAGAGGTGCAATGTTCAACAACTTGTATGGCTGCATGTCATTTCCGAACAGTGCTGTGGCTGACCTACTAGCTATTAGGAGAACTGAGGTCCAGCCTTAGACAAAACGAACCATGGGCCAGCTTTCAGGCCTACTACTGGCCAAATAGGGATTCCTTCTATATAAGCTCTTTTCAGTAAGAGTTTCTAGTTTGTTATAAAACTCCTGCCTGGAATCCTCTCTCTCTCTCTCTCCTCTCTCTCTCTCTCTCTCTCTCTCTCTCTCTCTCTCTCTCTCTCTCTCTCTCTCATCGGAAACAAACATTTTCAATCTCTCTCTGCTTCTGTCTGACCGTCCTACTATCTGTTTCTGTCGTCTGTCTGTCTCTCTCATTCTTTATCCCCATTCCACCCCTTCTCTCTCATAGCGCTGTGTAGGACGAGGGAGGTCCATACCCTTCCCCCCTCCCCCATTATTTTATTACCCTCAGTACAATGCTTAAACCCGTTTCTGTCAACTGTGGTGTTGGTTGTGTTGTATCTGCAGCCAAGTTCTCTTCCCACAGGCGCCTTTCTGACGGCACATAATCTGCTTTCACGCCGAGGTCTTTAATCTACAGATCCCCTGGCCGATGTTTCAGTCACGTTGTGGTCACAGAGAGCTCTGTGAAATCTCTTCACGATTCCACCACCACTTAGCTTTAAAAAGCAGCAAAAGTAAAGGTAACTTGAGGTGTTCCCATAACCTGTGTGGTCGTTGGCGAGCGAGGTGTCAGAGATCTCAACTTCTCTAGGGGCCGGCATGTTGAAGGCGGCGCCCATCTCCTCTCCCTCGCTACTTTACCTTCCCTGACCCTAAAGAGGGCAGGTACGAGGTACTCATTGATTTTTTACAGCTAGCCAGGTGAACCGGGGGACTGTACTGAAGCCAAGGTGCGCAAACGGTCACACATCCATTAGGTAACCACGCTCAACGCTGCTTAACCTTAGCGTGGGGAAAGTGAGTGCTCTGTGTTAGCTGTTCTAGTTCTCTGCTTTAAATTCAGGCGCTCTCCCCAAGGAGAACACGTCGCCATTAGAGTAGCGCCATCCATTATTATTTCTTTCTTTTCCTGTCCGCAGGTTAATCTAATGGCCTATCAGAGTGGCTTTTTACTATATTTTGCCAATGACAATTCTCTTGTTGCCGTGGGTTCTTTTACGTGCGCGAACTATGTGTAAGACACGGGGCCTCGGTTTATCGTCTTATCCGAAAGACTCGTACACAGACCACCCCTAACGGTCTGGTGGATGGGGAAAAATGTTTCGGGCCAAAACGGGGATCGAACAACCACGCACTTCGTCTTCGAACCCGGATTTTTCGCTTTTTAGGCAGGTGCGTTACCCCTAAGACCATCGCTTCACCTGACAACTGAGGCAGTAAACAAATAAGCAAAAAAATCAAATAGCTACCCCCCTCCCCTCCAGAAAAAGAAGTTTCCTGATTTTTGTGTGTGTGAGTGTTGTGTCATGTTAAGGGGAAACAGGATGATCAAAATGAAGTGGTTTTGTGGTGTGTGTGTGTGTGTGTGTGTGTGTGTGTGTGTGTGTGTGTGTGTGTGTGTGTGTGTGTGTGTGAGAGAGAGAGGAGAGAGAGAGAGAGAGAGAGAGAGAGAGAGAGAGAGAGAGAGAGAGAGAGGGAGAGAGTGTGTGTGTTGTGTGGTGTGTAGGTGTGAATGTGTGTGTGCGTGCGTGTGCGTGCGTGCGTCTGTGTGTGTGAGTGCGTGTGTGCGTGTGTGTTATTTAATTCAATATCCTTTGACTTAAGTGATATTAGAAAAACGCGACTCAAGTAACAAAAATAACAGGGATGTGTGTTAGCGTGTGTGTGTGTGTATGTGTGTGTGTGTGGGGCGCGCGCGCGCGTGTGTGTGTCAGACAATTGTGGTGGACTGTTAGCTGCTGAAGTGGACAAGGAAAATGCTCAACATGCTAAAGAAACACACACAACACACACACACACACACACACACACACACACACACACACACACACACACACACATATACACACACACACATACACACCGAGACACTCGTGTATAAGCGCGCAAAATCTTCCTTCTTCACTGCTCTTTTGTTAACTACTGGGGCAGAGAAACTTCTTCACAGGAAACCATGTGTATTTGTCTGTTTGTCTGTCTCTCTCTCTCTCTCTGTCTGTCTCTCTCACCCCCCCCCCCCCACACGCAAACACACAAACACACACACACACACTAAACTGCGCATACCATCCATATTGATGAATAGACAGCACACACAAAAACACAATAGGAATACACCCCCCTCCCCCCCCCCCCCAATCACCCCGGGCCGGAAATCTCAGACACACAGATCGTATGTTATCAGAGAAAGCAGTCACGAAGTCTGCAGTCTGTCTGTGTGTCTCTCTCTCTGTGTGACTCTGTGTTTGCTGAGCACTGTGAATTACGGGTTGGAAAATGTGGTAAAGAATGATAAAATCTTATCATTTTAGAAAGTGGGGACATTTATTTCCATGATCGCATGAAATTCATCACACACACACACAATTGCACGTACACACACACACACACACACACACACACACACACACACACGCACGCACACACACACGCACGCACGCACGCACACACGCACACACACAGAGATGAACAGATGCCAATGTTTACAAAACTGCATACGCACGGGGACTGGATGAAAAAAGCACATGAGTGCTTATTCCATTATCCTCGATATAAAAGTATAAATAAAATGAATTAAACTAAAATACACACACACACACACACACACACGCACGAATGCACGTACACACACACACACACACACACACACACACACACACACACACACACACAATCTATATAATATACCACAGCGATATTGATCAGGAGACAGCACACACGAAACGGGGAACAGCCCACGACACACATCACACACACCGTGTGTTTCACGAGCAAACAGCAAAGTCTGCTTGCTGTCTGTCTGTTGTGCGTGTGCCTGCACGCATTTTCACACACACACACACACACACACACACACACACACACACACACACACACACACACACACACACACACACACACACACACACACTCTCTCTCTCTCTCTCTCTTGTTTTGAAAACTACAATTTATTATATTTAAAAAATCGACACTGGTTATTCCCCCTCTCCTTTTTTGTCCTAAGCTTAGGGTCTATGCATCTTTTTCATATTATGATATCTTGCCTGCTGGGGGCTGGGGCTGGATTAAAAACAACAAAAACAGCAAGAACAAAAATTCCAACACTGGTCTAGTATGTTCAAAATAAAGTGTTCTGTCTCTCTCTCTCTCCTCTCTCTCTCTCTCTTCTCTCTCTCTCTCTCTCTCTCTCTCTCTCTCTCTCTCTGGGGGACGATGCTAGTGGTCAGAACCTTGCGCTGGCAATCTGACGACCAGGTTCGAGTCCGGTCGAGGAGTTTTCTCCTGAGTACATCAGTGCTGACTCCACTCTCCCAAAGTCTTCGGATGAACTTTAAACCGAGGCCCCGTGTGCGAACGCACAAACAATTTGCCATCGTTTAAATCTGTTCGCTTTTCGTAAGAGTTAGGCCATGTGTGCGTGGAACAGATGCATTTACAAATTGCAGAACGGGACTGATGTAAAAAAGCACAAGAGTGCTTATTCCATTATTCCTAAATATAAAAGAATAAATCAAATCTCTCTCTCTCTCTCTCTCTCTCTCTCTCTCTCTCTCTCTCTCTCTCTCTCTCTCTCTCTCTCTCTCTCCCTCCTTCAACCCCCTATCTCTCTCTCTCTGCTCTTCCTCCCATGATTTTCCTCTAAAAATGTTCCCCCTGCTATTGACTTTCTAACGGGACGTTTGTCTAGACCAACCAACCTTCCCCTCCCCAAACAGCCCTCCCTACCCACTTTGGCACTTTACCCTCCCTACTAGGCCTATCACTTTCTATCGGTCCGTTTAGAATTACTTCTCTCCTCTGCCCAAAACACAAAGACAGTCAGTGGAGGAGAGGGGGTGAGGGAGGGGTAGCAGGGTGGTATGGCTATAGGTTTCGATTTCAGCGTTAATGGTTTGATCCCCGGGTCTCACGGAACAACGATTATCGGACTATCAGTCTTTTCATGCTCTCTACTTTTGCACACCGGTTTGGCAATTTAAAAGCAATTCTAGGACGGGATATCCATGAATAAGCATCCATCCAGTGGTTTGCAGACCGTCTGGGCAACTGAAGATCTTGCAACCAACTTCCTCCACTCTTCACGGTGTTAAGCTTTTCGTAGCAAATCGTTCCACTCAGGCCAGTCCACTCTCTGATGTTGTCTTCCATCGTTTTCTCTGTCTGCCTCTTCGTCTTCTTTATCAGTTATTGTACGTTCCCTGTAGGTCAGTCTTGGCCAGTCCAGATGTTGCGTGACGGGCCCGTACTAGACTATTTTAGTTTGCGTTTTTTTCCACTGGATTTAGGAGGTCTTCATATGGCCGGATGGTGTTTTCAATTCTGGTGTTTACTTCCTCGTTGGACATGTAATCTCTGTATGATATACCAAGAAGTTTGCGAAAGCATCTCGTCTCCATTGCCTGTATCCTTCTTATAATGCCTGCTGTTATGGTTCACATTTCACATGTGTACAAATATATTATATATATTAATATATATATTTATATTATAATATATATATATATATATTATATATACTATGCTTCAGTTTTGTTTGTGTGTCCGTCGTGTTCGACGATGACCTCCAAAACAGCAGAGGAGGCAGCTGCTGTTTCGGAAACTGGGCAGAAATTTGATTAAGTGGAGATGCCTTGCCACAGTACTCCCCACTCTCTCGGCCAAGAGGGCATAAGGACAGTCAGCGTTGGAGATGTTCAGTTACGTACCATAAATATAAACACAACAAATCTTTTCACAAGAAGGTAATTTATGATAGTCCATGGCCTCTTTGTTACATATTTTACAATGTCACATTGTCCATTAATTCCAATACAATTTTAACAGCATGTTGTAAAACTTTTTTGTGTGAAAAAAAATCATGATTACGACTACTTTTTCAACAGATAAGTCCACTGAATGCTTAGACACAACGGTTTTGTTGGTTCGTCCACTTAGAAAGAACGGAACATTTCTGATCCTTTCTGTCTAGTACATGTAGTAGGGTCGTTGGTTCGAATCTTGGCAGCGCCTTGTGGATAAAGGTTAGAACCCTAAGTCCATCTCCTACGGGACAAGTTTTTTGCAGACTTGCTAGGACCTTAGCGCGTGTAGTTAAATCATGCAGATGATCAAATCTACACATGAGCATACTGTGGATTGTGGCACACAGAGGATATCAAGACATACCTGAGTAAGTTTATATTCAACAGGTGATTTCTGCTTGAAGTGATCAGACCTCATCGAACATGATGGTGTAGCGCAAACTAAGAGGGTACAGGCACGCCACTCAAACATCAGGACTGGCCAAGACTGTCCTGTTACAGGGAACAGTACCAAGAGGGAGGAGACGAAGAGGCAGACAGAGAACAACGATGGGAAGACAACTCAGAGAGAGAGAGAGAGAGAGAGAGAGAGAGAGAGAGAGAGAGAGAAGAGAGAGAGAGAGAGAGAGAGAGAGAGAAGACGACAGAAGACAGACAGACAGACAGACAGAGACGAGACAGACAGACACAGACACCAACACACACAACACACACACAACACACACACACACACACACAACACACCAGAGACTGACAGACAGACAGACAGAGACAGAACATATCAGACAGAGACAGAGAAGACTGAGACAGAGAGAGACATACAGAGAGTGAATGGCTTTGAGTAGAACGACTTGTTTGTGAACGCTGAAAATGGCGAGGGGTGGAGGAAAGCTGGTTACAGAATCTCTAGAGGAGCCTTAATGGTCTGCAGACACTACGGAGAGGTGAAGTGAAGGTAAACATCATGTACGCACCTACAGCTCCTTACAAAAAAAAACCATGTAATCTAAACCAAAGCCTACAAGATTGATGACTGACTGATTGACTGACTTATGTCCGCAGAGGTAGAACTGTATGATCCCAGGCAGAAGAAATAAAAGCAGTCCAGTTCTGTGGACAGGCCTCTCTCTCTGATCGCTTAGCGTGAAGTGACATGTGAATGATCCCGGGTGTGCCGTGGCCACAACATTCACACTTACTGCCGTTCTTCACAGTGTCCACACAGATCGGGTGTCGTCGAGTTAATGACCCGGGCAGGATATGGGTAGACCTACTGTGTGTGTGTGTGTGTGTTGTGTGTGTGTGTGTGTGTGTGTGTGTGTGTGTGTGTGTGTGTGTGTGTGTGTGTGTGTGTGTGTGTGTGTGTGTGTGTGCAGGCACCAGTAAGTAAGCGCTCAATCGCCGCAACAATACAAGCTAGGACTGGCGGTCATGCCTCAACTGGGCAAAGATCGTGTTTTTGTCTTGGATGCCCGCAGTCGTAAAAAGCACACACGACCGGTACGTTCTCTTTAATTCATATTGTATGATTTCTAGCGAATTTGTTTTGCGCAATAAACAATTTGTCATTGTCGTTTGGGATTCCTTGCAATTTGTGCGCGAGACAGAACGTAGTCTTCTTCTTCTTTCGTTCGCTTTACACTGTCAGATGTGTCTGGGAAAAATAATGGCATGTCCTTTCCAGCTCCTCTCGTGGGCCGTACAGCTTGGTCAGTAGGGTTATCTCCGTCGGCCACACTTTCTTCCTCAGGTCGCTGAATAGTGTACACCTTTGACGGATGTGCTCGCCTGTCTGGACGTAGTGACATGG
>CM060322.1:39196306-39198806 GCA_030674155.1 Stramonita haemastoma
CCTGCAATATTCAGTTGATAATATTGGATCGGCATGGGTGGAGGAAGATCATGATCATGGTGATTATTGTCATGTCAAGGGCAAAGAATTGCCCGCCAGACCAGACGAGCCTCAGGATTACCTGCCCCCCCTGCACAGTCAGACAGACAGGGAGGGAGGGAGGGACTCCTAGCCCGGGGCCCCTGGTGTGTGTGTGTTTAGGGGGCACCGTGGATTCAGAGATCGATCAGGTAATTTGGCGGCTAATCTGTTATTGGACCTTTTCCAAACAACCCCCCCTCCCTGCTGGAAAGGAGACGCGCTAGGTCGGCCATTACTGCATTAGTGAGTTGGGGGGCATACATACCACTGACCCCTCTCCCCAAGCCACCCCCCCCCCCCCATCGTTTGTGGGGGGTAGTGGAGGGTTGAAATTATCTTTTGGTGGAGATATGGAGGAATATTATATTAAGAGCACTCATTTTTTTTTGTATGTTCACTCCTTCCAAAGTCGTGTGAGGTGTGACGTTACTGGATGTGTCCCACATTTTTTTCCTCACGTTTACGGAGAAAAAAAAAGAACTCTGCTTAGATGAAATTGCAGAGTTCATATACGTCAGATTGTTTTTCTTTTTTAGTTGAAAGAGAGAAAATGTATGCACTTTACATCCAGGAAGGAAAGTGGCAGGACGGATAAAACGTTCACTCGTTCTTACAAACTTGTAAAAAACAACAACAACAAAATCGAGGCCCTGGGTTCTATTCCAAGCCTTTCCCTTTCTTCTCAGTTTGACAAGAAAATCGAACTGAATGTCCAAGTCCCTCGGATAAGACTATAAGCCGAGGCCCCATGTGTAAATGCACCCGGAAAACCCCTTCAAAACTCGCAAGCATGAAAGAAAGTGAAAAAACCCAGAAAACGAAGAAAAAAAGAGAAGAAACAAGCAAACAGAAAGAAAAAAGAACAGAGACAATAAAACACATGTCCCCTCCAAAGAAAAGAACTTGACTCTATCTCTTTGCAAAGTGAACCATTCTTATTTATCTGTGCAAAACGAACTATTCCTATTTCTCTCAGAAAAATGAACGCTTCGTCAACCTCTACAGGAATCTTGCCCCCAAACCCCCACCCACCTTCCACTCCTCCACCCATCCCCCCCCCCCCCGAAAAAAAAAATTGCCACCGGTCTGAAACACACAACGTTCCCTTCAGCAATGACTGCCTTTCGGTAACACCTTGTCTTACTCCGCTTTCAGTTTGACCGACAGAATGAAAACCTCCCCATAGTGAAATAAACCCAACAGACGCCGCGCCTTGCCACTATAAAGGCACTAGGGTTTATATTTTATGAAGAACGGCTCCGAACACGCCTCGCCCTATCTGATTTTTGTGGCTCTGAGAGAGACAGGCGGACAAGGTTAAGTCAAAGGTGGGCGTTAAAATTCCCCGACAATCTCGGGCTAGAAATCATCTTATGCCTGGGCGAACCAACTTCGGGTCTTTTTGTCCCTATACCGACACCTGCTATAAACGTTTTTATGGAGGCCCCAAAAGAGAAAGAGATGGATTTGGGGGGTGATCACACCTGTGCGTCATGCCATTGGCTGGACTGTACAGGTATACATGTAGAAAATGAAGTGACTGGAACGAGCCAAGCCACGGTTTGTGAGAATCAGAGAGAGGATTTGATTGTGTTGGGCGAAAGTGAGGAATGTTCGTTTTGGCAAAAGGCAGAGATATGGACCGCTCGTTCTGCAAAGAGAAATGGGAACTGTCTGTTCAGTTTGCAGATGGACCCGTTTACTTTGTGTACGGAAATGGGAATTATTCAGTTTGCAAAAAGAAATAGGAACAATTCAAACGAGGACGGCTCACTTTGTAACAGAAAACGGGAACTGTTCATTTTGTAAAGGAGAAATGGAAAGGATTCATTTTGCAAAAGAGAATGGCCTTCAAAAGAGAAACGAAAACTATACATCCTGCTGTGGTAAGTTTACACAAACAGCTCACTTTACAAAGAACAATAGGAACGGTTCGTTTTGCAGAGAGAGATAGGAATGGTTCAATTTGCAAAGAGAAATAAGAGCAGTTCGTTCTACACAGACAAAGAGGGCAGATCAGATTCATTCTGCACAGAAAATTAGGAACGGTTCATTTTGCAAAGAGAAATAGGAACGGTTCATTTTGCAAAGAGAAATAGGAACAGTTCATTTTGCTAAAGGAAGTACGAATCCTCAATTTGCGCATGGAATGGGAACTTTAGTTTGCGAAGAAAAATGAAAACTTCAGTTTGCAAAAGGTAATGGAAAGTCCAGTTTGCAAAAGGGAATGGGAACTCTCCAATTTGCAAAAGGGATTGGGAACTCTCCAGTTTACTAAAGGGAATAAAAAACCTCCAGTTTGCAAAAGGAAATGGGAACTTTTCAATTTGGTAAAGAGAATGGGAACTCTCCAATTTGCAAATGAAAATGGGAACTCCCCAGTTTGCAAAAGGGAATGGGAACTCTCCAGTTTGCAAAA